>JAOYFF010000027.1:14158416-14174982 GCA_025773925.1 Cryptomyrus ogoouensis
CCCAAAAAATCCATTCGTGACTCAAATCTCACACACCGGCGCTGCTCTCCTTTTGTTCTATAATTCTGTTACACTCAGGTGTCCCTGTGACAAAAAGACAATCATAGTAGCCACCTTCAGGGTCACATGACGCACAACCCCCCCCACCTGAGTGGGTACGGGGGAACAGCCCCATGTAATTTGCACGAGCATGAGGATACGACACACTACTACAGCTGCTATTTAAGGGGAAAGGCAGCCTTTAAGGTGGGACAATATAGGGCCAGTGCAGACACCTCCCTTTCTTCACCTGATTTCTGTCTTTGCATCAATTCTCGGGTGAACACAGTGTACATGATCTAATCAGTTCAGAAGATGGAACAATAATAACTTGCCTGAAACTTGACCTTCTGTGGAATCCCTCATCCTGAGTCAGACCCAAATAGGGTCAGGTCACTATGGCGATTTTTCTATGAATCACGTGATTATGACGTCACTAATCAATTGATGGCAAGACCTACTAACATGTGCAGCCAACCATGTTTTCAATACCTGCAGAATAACAGCCAAAACAGTAAACCTAAAAATGGTGGAGTATTGGTCGTCCCAAATTTAGCCTGATCACACAGGCTAATTTAATGTACATAATTACTACTTTTGGTATCACCACTGCACCACGCACTACACAGCTGTGCATTTTATTCATTATTTTATGTTGTCTGGAAGACAACTGTGAAACATTTTATGTTTCTCTGTTCTCTTATCTGTTTTCCGGCTGTTACATGTCACCGCAAGCGCCATACCAAGACAAATTCCTTGTACATGTGAACTTCCTTGGCCAATGAAGCTCATTCTGATTCTGGAAACAAAAATCACCCCATCTGCATATTATGGAAAAACAACAGTTTATAACCAAATAAATCCTATGCTGTCAATTGCAAAATTAATAGGTAGTTAATAGCTGTTAATTGTTCGCCTTTATATTATTTGTTGAGCAAATGACCCAATTTGATATCTATATATTTGAATTAATGTCACAATTTCAGTTTTGCACCAAAGGTTATATCAGACATTAGGTGAGAATGCTTGTACAACTCAGTTAAACTGCAGGAAAAACATCTCCTTATTAATCCCACAGATATGCTGGGTTTATCCTAACCCTCCCACTTTGCTTACGGTTAAACATCTCCGTCTACCTTTTCTCATTAATTATGCAGCAGCTAAACCTTTGCCCGGCAGCCAAGACCTCAGCTGCCGTGCTCCACAGTCAGTCCCACCTCTCCGCAAACCCTGGAGGACCGAGGCGGCCCACAATCCCTCTCTTCTACAAGCAAGACATGCATCCACAATCCTTTGTGCCCTGTTCATGTTTCCAGCTTCGGTGACATCATGCTCCGGTCATGTTGAACGCTTTGTTCATATTTTGTGTACGTTTGTCTGCTTTCATACACCGACAAGACAAAAAAAGCTGTCAAAACTGGGAGCAGCGTCTTAAGGTGCATCAAACGCAGCGTGGTCTGAAAAAGAGGCACTGAAAACACTACATAATAAAAAGCTTCAGTCATTTTCATTCAGTTGTATTTGTTGTAAAATCTGCCTTTTATTATCAAAATATATAAAATGATTTAATATATCAATGCAACATTTTTTCTATTCTCTAGAACAAATCCTCAATGAGTTTATTGTTAATTAATCCTTTCTATTTTGCCTTCATGCACAATGTCAGAGTGACGCAGAATATTTCATTTACATTTTAATTGTTTCCCACACTAAATTGTTTTGTTAGTTTGAAATAAAAATCTTAATTGTAAACAGTAGAGGCTGGATTGCCTGGACAGTACAGCACTACACTGGGCATGTTTCATACATACAGGGTGATGGTTTGAAACGCCAATGACCTATTTGACCTGTTGACAGTGCTGCAGTATGTAATATTCTGACTACCTCCCTTAAAAGGAAACACCATGTTTTGACAAATCGAAAGTGGCTCCAATCAGATACAAAAATAACAACATAAAATCACATTTAAATTTCCAACACTTTCCACATTTCAGCATGAACATACCACAAAGTACGGGAGTTAAAATATACCCAAACATATAAATAATATTTTCAGTATTCAGAAACAGGCACATTGGCACATTGAATGTGGAGAAAGCTACCAGCTGACCCAGTTAATGAAACACTGTCGGTTAATTCTTTAGGCTTTTAATTAAATGTGATTTTCAAGGATTAATTTTCAGTGTCTATACAGGGATTTACTAGAGTTGCAGAAGCATGGCAGTAAGGAATGAAAGGGGGGTGGGCACAGGAAAGTGAAAACATCCTCATAAGCTCATGTCCCTCCTCCCACAAGCAAGGGATCTCAACATCTCGTGGTAACCTGTAGGTGCAAAACAGTGGGTTGTGGACACTGGTGTGGTCCAGCAAAGGGAGACGTGGCAGTGGGGGTGGTGTCGAGGGGAGTGATTCATTCATGTCCTAGCACCAAACTTTTGCTTTATGCCAGTGTTTCCCAGTGTGGTCCTTGAGGACCCACAGTCGGTCCATGTTTTTGCTCCCTCCGAGCTTCCTGTTAGACACTCCACATTTTTGCTCCCTCAGGGAGCAGGGAGGGAGCAAAAACGTGGACTGTCTGTGGGTCCCCGAGGACCAGATTGGGAAACACTGCTCTATGCAATGTGACAAGCTGGCAAAAAAGGGCTTCAATAATAAATGTATGTGGGGGATGGAAATCTCCTCTCCCAGTAACTCCTTTTCCTATGTCACCTTCACCTCTGTGGTACATCTGTTCATGGTCCGTACCATGGGTGACCCCTGCTTGGGAACATGTAAGTAAACTCTGTTTTGCGAATTGCACTTGATTCTATGCCTGAATTTCCCCCCTTGGACGTTTTCCGGAGATGGAAAGGCCCCTGTTTTTTCCATCCCGCATGTTCCCTGCAGTCTTTCATGTGTATCCAATGTTCGACTCACCAGCATGACATTTCTTAAAGGGCTAGCAACAAAGAAGTCTTACCGTACATCAGGGGTTCCCTGGGATACAGAAAACTAGGGATCTGGGGGAGGGGATTCGTTAATTTCCAAAAATTAACTATATTTTCAAGCCGTGCCAATTTTGACCCCTCGCACCTTAATCGCATCCTAATCACATCCACAAAATACTGAAAGGGCTAAAATTATTAAATATTGCTGGACCATCAGTCCCTCAAGTCAACAAGTTTTACCGCTAACTGGTGGCACCCACCCACACAAAACTCTTTACATTTCAACCCCCACATGTTCATCTGATGTGAGAAAAGGCAAATATTCCCTGTACTGTTGTGTTATGCATGTTTGTAATCATACAAAGCCCATTAGTCAACTTTTATGGTCGTAAAAAGCTGAATACTGTGCTTAACATCTGGAAGATTTCCTGAAGATAATACACAAAAAAAAACTGAATGAAGACAAAAAAAAAACGTGTTTGTCTACATACGGTGCTTGGTGAGACAGAGTGCTGTCAAGGCTGGGCTGCCTTGGTATGAATGCGAGCTACTGAGGGAGTTTATAAAAAAAGAGCTTCTGGGAGACTGTACATGACTGTAAGTCAGTTACTGTCCTCTGAAATGACTTACAAATTAACATTTAAAAATATCGGGTGGTGTGGGGTGAGGGAAATCAGCTTTCATATGCTAATTTCAATCATAGTTAGGTTATACAATTATCCAAAACATTTCAACAAGCTCTGCTAGACAGTTCCCAGTAGACCCTTGAAGATTTTGACCTCTTGCCCTTTGTCTCGATGGGACAAGAGACAGAGATTAAAGCCGGTGCTTTAAATCTTCTCACTTGCATATTTATGCTCTGTTCGATAGCTCTTGGGGGGGGAAATTGTATGTTCCGACAGTTCATTCTTACTTAAAAGGCTGTGCTCTGTACTGTACTGTATTTTGACAGAACAGGCTTTGCATTTAGGTAAAAGAAAATGAAAAGCTTCATAACATACTGTATAACCACCCAACCTAACAAGAGAGGCCAAAGGATTTTTTATTTTTTTTTTGCATTTCTTTGTTCCGAGAATATCCGGAACTTTAGTCGACGAGGTGCATGGAGACACATTAACAAGCACACGGGCAATTTTGACAGAGGCGCCATCTTTGGAAAGCAGTGTGGGAGTGCTCCTCATTGAGGTGTCACCGGCATCAGAGCCTTGGATCCCACTCCATCCGCGTAACCTTCAAGAACTTGGGCCCACGGCATCCCACGAAAACCATCCCTGCCTTACATGCTGAATCTATAACGAATAGGTCCAGCATGTACTTCCTGGTAAGCTCTTCCCTGCGCTGATGTTCTCCCTGCTGTATGACGGCCTTGATTATAAATCCTCCCATGCCTCCTCCCCATAGCCCCTCCCCAGTCTACCAAACCCCCCCAGCCCTCCTCCTCCTATCAAAGTAGCTTTCCCTCATGACAACAGAAAATCTATGTGTGGGGGGTGGGGGGAGCATGCAGAAGACAACCATAACCTCGATGGTGCATCTTTGCCCGGATCACATTTGGCCCCATCACCACCAGGGCAGTGAGCTGCCACCAGCCTGACCGTCGGCCGGTGGTACCGTGACTGTGGGTCTGTAGCAGCATCTGAAAGGCGCCTACTTTTGTGTAGTTTCTGCATGACAGCTTGTGTTATCTTGATGTTTCCACAGGTTTATGTACAGCTGAAGAATGGTGCTGTTAGTCAACAAATGAAAAAAGCCAAACTGTTGACCATCAATGTCAATTATTTTGGCTTGTTACTCTTCCTGTTTGGTTTCTGCAGTGGCACAGCCTTAAACTAAACTACAATTTATTTACAATTTGTCGGACAGACATGAAATTAGTTAAATCCTATGAACACTACATTGAGATACTTAGGACATGGAATGCATGTGTGTATGCACCAATGGACTCGGGTTCGCCTGCCTTGTTACCCGAGCTTCCAAGGAAAGGTTCCAGGCTCACTTTAACCTTGTACTAGATAAACAGTTAATATATATATGGGAAACATGATCGTTTCTTTCACTGGGCCAATATATTCCTTTAAAAAACCTGTATCAGACCCCCAACACCCCCGTTCCTCATGTCAGAATACCTCAAAGGCTGTGGTGGCACGGTCCAACCCATACCAACAGTACAGCCGATTTGCAGGTTACATAGGGCTGGTGAGGTATTGCTGTTAGCTGGAGAAGCAGAGCATCTCTCAAGCCTCTGACAGGCCAATAGGAGGGAATCATAGAGAGGCCAGCAGGGAGGCCTTGACAGGCAATCAAAATTCTGCTGCACATACACTGTATTTGTACTTTGATGAATTTCTGATGAAGATAACAGTTTGGTAACAGTGTCCTGGCCCTGCATGTCTTAGCCAGGCGGTTCTCAAACTTTGCGATTCAAGGGGATCGCGATGGGGTTTCCAAATCTCTCTGAGTAAATGTAAGTATTAAATAATAAATATCTCTTACAGCCAGTGCCATTTAAATTTAAATTAATTCTAAATGTAGAGCTGATGTTAGCTTGATGTCACAGACTCTGCCAAGCACCTAAGAATCTGCAAAAATGGTATTCTCTCCTGTCAAGCTAAAGAAGCTCAGGTAATTTGCAAAAAGGCCAGAGGAGAATGAGAAAACAAAGGGAAGTTCACAAAGAAGTTACGATCTCAAGCACTCCTAGGACAGAGCAGAAGATCAAGTCACAATATGCTGCAAGTGGGGATGTATTAGCCAAAATCTGAGCCCGTGAAGGGCACAGTGGCGCAGTGGTCAGCACTGTTGCCTTGCCTGGGACTGTGGTCAGACTCTCCACCATGGTTCCAAGTGTGTGGAGTTTGCATGTTCTCCCCATGGCATTGGGCAGATTCCTCTGGGTACTCGGGTTTCCCCCCCACAGTCCAAAAACATGCTGAGGTTACTCAGAGTCACCAAATTGCCCATAGGTTTGAATGGTGTGCGAGTGTATCCTGTGATGGGTTGGTGCCCCATCCTGGGTTATTCCTCACCTTGTGCCCATAGGTTCCGGATACCCACAACTCTGAATAGGATAAGTGGTTTCAGAACGTGGGTGAGCCCATGAGAAGCTTCTATCACTAAACATGTCTCATTATGATCCGAGTCAGAAGACACGTGCGGAGACTGCAGCTGCAGTTAAGGGAAAGGGGTTGTAACACTGGATAACTGACCACCACCCCTCACACGTCTTTTTTTTCCCTTGATCCAAAGAGTTAGATTAGCAATTACACTACCAAATCACGCTAATTCCAAATGCAATAGGCATGACTTATTAAGCTGGAGGAGCATATGTAGGGAACATTTGCTAGCATGTGGTTGTTATGACACTGAAGGCCAATTTCATATGGGAATTTCTTGTTCTGCCAGATGTTCTGTTTGCCAGGACAGTAACCGGGCTATTAGCTAATTTGGCTAGTCATCACTGGTAATGAAACAAGCAAGCAGAAATGCATGGGAATGAGTAGGGAAAAAAATCTACAGCCCAATAGTGAGTGTGCAAGCAGTAGATTTGCAGTGTCATTCTCTGGAAAGGTCCAGGGGTAACAAACGTGAGACCAATACTGATGCGTGGAGCTAGCCTTTTGGGCAATGACATCATTCAAAAAGAGAAATACAGATCATGTTTGCGCTCACTGTTCAGTGATGTCATTATATGTTCGATTTATTGTGTCAAATAGACAAACTTTGTTAATTCCTAAAGGGAAATTAAGGAGGAATTAATGAGGGTCAAGTTAGAAGGGACAGAAATTTCCGGCAGAGGTAGAAAATGATGACCAGAAGGAGTCACCAGACTTTTTCTCCCTCGGAAATGGGGTCACCCTGCAAGAAATGTTTAGCTTCATTAGCTTATTGTTGACTTGAGACACACACAGAAGTCCTGTTACTTCCTAGCGCTATTTTTAAACTGGTTAGGGGACCAGCCTTCCTGGATATTAATGACACAATGTTCTACTAAAATTCCGAATAGACTCATTCTCATTTATTTGTAATACATTTATGGGTTAAGCTGAGATGTACATGGTGTAGACGGTCTTCCAGGGGCTTTGTGAGGTCTGCTCAGGCAAATGCATCTTCTGCAGCCCCTTGATCTTGCCTCGGACCTTGAACAAAACTCCCGGCCGCTCCGTGCCACTCGAGACATGAAGCAGAAACGATTGCACTCTGCCCCGTGTTCACTAAGCCACCCACGCGTTCTCTGAACGCAGCAGAAACACATTTCCTTTTCCGAGAACTGAAGTGACTCTGGAATTAGCCTTCCGTCACCACAGAGATGCTTGGTCGGCTGGTGCTGATGGGAAGGTTATAGACCGTTCTCAATTAAACGGATGGTGGTCAGTTAGAGCATGTCAATGGCACAAGGTTCCATGCTGTTAACAGCTATACGAGTACCAGGAAAATATGACCACAGGACCAAAACAGAAACAGAATGTAGAAATAGGCAACTCTGTACTTTCTGCTCATTATCACTGCTTAGGGCAGTACAATGTTCCTCATGATGGAGATGGACGTAATACCTTGAAAATAGTAAAAGCTGGAAATTGGCAATTACACGTGAACATTTTTCTGCACCCAGCTTGTGTACATTTCGAAAACTCCACGACATTCCAAACAACGATGACAAACAGCTGTTTTATTGAGGTATTTTACTAAGTGTATCCTAACGTCCAGTCTGCTTGAGCTATACAGAAATTCCCGAAGTTCCGTTATCGGTTACTTGCTTTGCCTGGTCGTAGTACGACGAACGTGCGCTAGAAGGCTACAGCATGGCTGCAGGCGCTCAGAGCCCATGTTCATTTCTTTTTTACAGGAAAACAAAGCTGAAATGTTGATAATGATCTTGCTAGCTAATTGATTAAAGGCTACATATGCTGTCTTCCATATGTGCTGTCAGTGTTTGGCTTTTCACAGATACCAGAAGCCCTACTGTTGCGGCTTCTCTGCATAAGCTGAGAGGCTAATTAGTTGCCTCTGTTACTCATTTGCCAATATTAACCAGAACAACATGTCACCCCCATCCCTTGCAGCTGATGGGCTAATCCTTTGCAAACAAAAACATCAGTTTTCAAATACTGTCAAGCAGCTTACTATTAGGAGTTTGACCCAAGGGTGTCGATTTGGGTATGGATGGTAGTGTCATGTTTGCAAGGGGGGTGTTGGGGCTGATTTGTGCCGTACCAGTGTTGAAACCAAACCTATGTCCTTGGTTTAACTTCAGGACACTGAAATGGAAGCTTATCCAACAAGCCACCATTTTCAAGAATGAAATCAGCCACTGTTTAGTGTGATTAGAGATCACTAGTCCCTCTGGTCCTGCCTCCCTCTCCAGAAGGTGTGGGCACAACGTCATTCGGCACTTTAAATGACTTTAACGGCGTTTCCCACCAATCTGGGAAAATTTGTTACACATAGATTGCCATCTTCTCTGTCTCATTTGCCATGGAGGCGGATCTTTCCAGGGCCGCCCTGAGGATGCAGCTGCCCTTCACCCTGCCAATCTATGACGTCCCAGTGTCACTTCTGAAATGCACAGGCAGGTGGCGCTGCGAAGTGATACAGCCAGATATGAGGAGCAGCACTGAATGAAAGGCACCGACTTTTAATAGGGTCTGTTCTCAGTAATTACCAGGACACAATTTGATCAGTGCAGGCTAAGTATCTTCATCTGAAGGAGATTGGGGGAAATTAGCACTGACGTAATAAATACCATTTGTCACCATTAGAGAGAGGTGTTGACAGCTACAGTCGTTGTCAGGGTAACAATGATTCGCCGCACAACTTCCTCCCCCTCCAACGCCACAATCCCACCGCCCCCCGCCCCCCCCCCCCCCCCCGCCCCCTCACCCCCCCCCCCCCCCCCCCCCCATTGTGAGACCATAGGAGACATAATATTTCAATGACACTTGTTGAAAGACCTCGAAGATAGTGATTTTTATAAAATACTAAAATAAAATTTAAAAAAACATCGAAAACTCGAGTTGGATTTTGGAGAGCAGAATGGGGACAGGACACGATAGACAAACGGCAAACATCATTAATTAAACTGTAACTGATTTTTTTATTAACCTTTGGCTAACACACAGAATAAACAGACGTCCAATAAGCACACATTATGTTCAGCACAACTGAAAAGCGCACAGTGTGCATATCTACTGCAATACACCGTCAAACTAACCAGTTTCCCAGCGTTGACAGTCGGGGATCAACTCGTTTTCCCGTCACAAAACACAGACACCGACAGGTAATCATTTTTCAGTAGGAAAATAAATGTAGATAGTGTCCTTTTATAATAACAACGGGCAATATACGCATATTTCCATAGGAACCATCTCGAACAGTTTTAGACACGCCGTAAGCTGCTTCGAACAAGGTTTTATCGTGTGATTTTTAAGTCTGACAAAATCCCCACAGGATAATTTCACACAATGCCGAAACTCAGGCAAACCAGTGATGATTATACCTGTAATCCCAGAAACGGCTGCAGCTGTACCGCTTCACTGTTATATTAAATGGCATCACTCCTTTAACCTATTTGAAGTTGTGCATCGACAACGCAAAACGACATACAGACGAAATCTACTGATTGATAGACTAACTTATTTGATTTAAGATGTAAGATGTGTTGCATTTTAGTCCCACTTCAGTACTATACACAAATTTATAAGTACTTTGGCCTATTAAAAAATACATATTTAGTTTTTAACGTTCTACGTTTTCCGACTACAGTGATATAAGTTCCGAAATATCCAGATACTTAAAACCAATGCGACATACGCTGTGCTTGACTTCACACGGGGGAAAAGACGCTTCTTGGCGCATGTACAGAGTTGCGTTCATCTGCATGTTCCTTTCGGGAAGCTGACAGTCCCAGCGCCGCTCTCCTAAGCTAGCAACCCGGCCGGACGGCCATCTGAAGCAACATCACCTGTCGGCTTTCCGTCGGATGAGCTTTATTGATGTGCCTGGTCAAGCCCGGCGAGCTGAAGAAAGTGGAAGGGCAGTGCTTGCAGGAGAAGATCTGCTGGTCGGATTGCAGGACATCGGGAGCCGCGAATGCGCTGGTGCCCGCTGCTTTGCTGGGACACGCCAGGAGCTCGTCCCTCACTGCGTGCCACAATCGGTGCTTATCCCGTATCTCCACCGAGGGAAAATGCGCCCCGCACAGCTGGCAGGGGAAGGTGATCTGTCCGCTTTCGATCTGGTTATAGGACGCGGACCTCAGCGTTTCGTGAGCCGCCTGGTGCTTTTTGAGGTACGCCTGCCTGCGGAACTTTTTCTCACAATATTGACACTCGTACACCTCCTCGGCGGGGCAGGCGGACAACAGGTAAGAGCCGGCGATGGCATCAGCCGCCCGGGAGCAGCCCGGGAACAACTGGTCATCTCTGGGGATGTGATGCGTGTCCATGCGTTTCTCCGGCGCTTTGTAGAGCCGCTCCAGCGCCTCGTTTTCCTGCGGGTTTTTGCGATGTTTATCCTGTATGTGCAAGCCGTGAGCGGGGCGGTGCTGCGGAGTCGGGGGCTGGGAGCTGTCCAGGGGAGAGTGGTGCTGATCGTTCTCTTTCCCGTCCACCGGCACCGCTTTCTCCGGTTCCTTTTTGCCGCCCAGCTCTGCGTGGTTCATCGGACGGGGCTTGTGCCACCTGCGGTGCGAGGCCAAGTTTGCCGGGCAGCTGAAAACTTTGTCGCAGTCCGGGCAGCGATACTCTACGCGGACGATTCTGGAGCACTTGTGCTGCGCCAGTGAGAAGGGGTCGGGGTACTCCTCCTTGCAAAGCTGGCAGATGAACTCGCCCAGCGGCTTTCTTCTCGCGGAGAACGGCGTCTTCGACTCGGGACCTTCCTTCTTTATTTTCAGTCCGAGCACAGGCGAGATGGTCACCTCATCTTCGAAGCTCAACTTTCTCGTCACTTTAGGTTTTCTGGCCGCGGGCTTGGCTTTGCGATCGGGGTCGAAGCACGACCGCTTGGTGTTTGGGTCCAGCGGCGCGCACAGGTGCACAGGTGTGTTAAACTTCGGGTCCGCCGGCGAGCTCAGCAGCCTCTCCATGGAAGCCACAGGCGCACATGTCGGGAATGATTCGGCCGTTGCTGGAGAGCTCAGGCACCTCTCAAAAAAGGACTTTCCCTGGTCCGACCCTACCGGCTTAATCGGGCTGTAGGAGGCTTCTGCTCTACCTGGGGATCCAAGTTGGTGTCTGCTAATACCATCCGTCGTATAATCGCGAAGGTAATCGGGACCTTCGCCCTTCTCTAAGTTTTCGGTCAACTGGGCTTGCTGCGTTGCTGCCTGGACACCTGTACGCATTTCGCTCCCTCTCCCCGGACTTCGGACATCAGGGCAGGTGACAGGGACGCCACCCTGGGCGCTGTGCAGGGGCAGCTCCGCGCTATGTGCTCCGCTGTCCGCCTCCCGCATCCTGTAGGATGCTGGTGAAGTCCGCTTGCTCCTTTTCACTAAAAATCCCCTGGGCATGTTTTTAAAAACGACTCCCTGAGTGTCAAGCAGGGGCGATCGGTGTCTGGCGACCCGAATGTATAAGTGAGGGCAGGGACACAGGGAGACGGAGTGTGTCACATTGGTTTGCTGGTTGTTTTTATCTTTGGGGGAGTCTTTTGTGCTCCGTGAAGTCACGGCGTGTGTCAAAGCCCTGCCCAATCAGTACAGGAGCGGCGATTTACACCGCAGTCCCAAGAGTACATCAAGTGGGAGGGGCGACGCCTAACAAGGATGCCTACGGTTGATGTCAAATCTGCCAAATCTACTAATACATACGGATATTAATTCATCAAAAAGAGAAATTGCCTTTTTCAAATGAAATAGAACTTCGTAGCCTATATTCGTCTATTACGCACACGGCAAACTGTATTCCTAATTGTACTTGGTAGTACTGTATAACTGTAGAAGACGTTTGAATTTATAGGTGCCTCAGAAAATTAAAACTCCCAAAATCTGTCACACACCACCTAAAGTACGATGCTGCAAGTCTGTCTTTTAAATCCTTTCAGAGTATTACGGGTATTTCTGGTATCTTTTTAAACTGATAAATGTATAGGAAAATACAAATAACATGGTAATATTTGTATTCCGTTTGTTAGCCTAATTAAACGCAACGACATGGCTATAATAAACATCCATTTATGGTAAATTATAGGCCTACTTACTAAAATAACAGCAGTCATAATAGTGATCATAAAAATGTTGATTAATTTCCATTTCTCGCGCCCAGCTATAGCCTAAGTGCTAACTCGATAAAGCATTCCGAAAATATTAGCTCATATTTCACTTAGGATATTCGCTCAAAAGTAAACTAATAAAACTAATAGTAACAATGTTGAAATATTGTAATACAAATGGGACCTGTTTGAACTCGTTCGTTATAACCATTTAGAGGGAAATGAGAAGGTATGAGGATACAAAGTTTCCGTCAGTGTGTGTCTGCTGTCACGTCTTCGGCCCGGCGGCTAACAGGCGTCTCTGCGCCCCTGAGCTCCCCTCCCCTCCGTTCATTTCCCCCCCCACCTCCCTTGCTCGATCTCTACCGTTTCGTGTGTTTCATAAAAGCAATTAAAATTGGCAGATTCCTGGGGCATGATGTCCCGTCGGCATGCAGCGTAATATATCATCAGAAAGCGGCCTGATGTCATAATCTATCCATTGGATGCACTTCATCCGCTTTTTATTAACGCTCCAGCACGCTGGCTGCGTGGGTCCGTCGGACGCTTCAAACTTGATTATTGTTTCATTCAAACTCTATCTGCGATGAATAACCGTCCCTGTCCAAGTCAGGAACAACTCAAGACTGTAATTTCCAGTTTGAGTGTTTTACTGTGTATGCCCGACGCTTTTATATATGTGTATTTTTAACAATTTGTATTTAAGCCTAAACCTGCAAAATGAAAGATCCGTCGGCGATGCACGACGATTCATTGCTTTGTCGAGATGGGAAACAGCAAACTGTATGACAGAGCACACCATGTAGGCCTATAGGCTATATAATGCTCAGGACAATATGTCTGAATCATGTTTCTACATACCAAGTAGCTACTATTGGGACTATAGTTTACTATGTGCGCTATGGTGAAATGTAAAATACAAAGTTCTGTTTAATCTGAAAGGAGCACTTCTCTTGTTGAAGAAATAGACCTACTGTCCACCGTATGTATTTGTAAATTTGACATCGATCGTATTACTCAAACGGCATTTCAACTAGAAATAGGCCTATATGTCTTTTTTTTTGTCGAAGTACAAATTGCAGTGAACTTGTCTGTTACGGATTCTAATATATAATTACTGTAATGAAGTGTAGTGTTTATCTACAGCAGAACATGGGTTTTACATGTCTAAATTCGTAGACTTCGCGGTCATTGTTCTTACTCTGTCATCACATTAAAAATATTTACGCCGATTTATACTGCATGGGAGCAGCTTCAGTATGCAGGTAGAAACCTGTGGAAGTTATTTCATAAATATATAAAATTGTATTACGTTCTACATAGACCACTTTAATCTGGTATTAATTCGCTTTGGAGGTAATGACAGGCTGTTGTTTACACACAATTTAACCTGTAGTTTATCGCAATCCAGCATATAGGAAACAAGTATGGCTAATCATGGCCTTAAATGGGGGTCCAAAAGGCAACAGCCTCGGCTAATTGATAGGTCGCTTGCGATTTGCTTTTATATGGTGTGCAGACGATGGGAATGTCTTTACCGGCGTTTTCCCGGGTGAAAGGACTCCGCTATCTGGTCAACAGAAGGGCCGCGATGCTCCCGGCTTGGGAAGCGGCCCGATCCGCCGATAAGGCATGTATGTCTCGCCCATCAGCCAGGCTGGGGACGCCGATAAGACATCAGAGCGGCCGAACACCATTATCCCAACCCCAGCCAGGCAATGAGGGGGCGGCACCGTAAATCAAGAAACCGTGAGAACCACCCATCATGGACACAATTGCCATGGGATCCATTTAGGGTTAAAGATAATCTCTTTTTACGGCAACATTTCATTTTGTACTACCTCCGGTCAAACCTCCGCAGATACATAAAACCATTATTCAAATGACAAAATTTAATTCTTTCACGGTTTTCCCCTCGCATCAGATGAGTGTTATAAATTACGTTTGTAGTTCTGCTTGTTTAATTGATAATCCTTCGTTTGCGGTTTGCGTTACAATTATGCGCTTTATTGCCTACTTCACGTTTTTTTAAAAAAGTTTATCGATGATACTTAAAACGGGGTTGTTTTAAGATGAATATTTATTGATTTATAGATCATTAGGAAATGCTTTTGCTAGTTAATTAATGTACTTAACCTAAAATCGCCGCCCCTATTACACCGTGTAGCCAACATGCGTGCAGGAGTCTAATTACATCGATACAGCATTAAAGTATAGCGTTATTAGCGCGTCTTAATCGGCTCTGCACCCTAATCCACCAGACTGCTGAAAATTCATTTATCAAAATGTCTACAGTATCTTTCTTATGCACGTTATGCCAAAGACTGGACACAACACAGGAATCCATACTAATGAAATACTTAAAGAAATCTAATTATCCGTCGCTTCTAACGAACGCGGTTACTTAAGTCATACCGGTTGGGGCGGGCAGCACCAGGCATTTCACAATGACTAAGTACGGTCTTGATCTACGGACAATCTGCGCCACACAATTCAGCACCACGGAGCGGACAGATCTAGTGCCCAGGATTGTTGACCCAAAACTGGCAGCTTACGTGCCAATTAACATTTAATTGTTCCCATCTAGCGCCGCAGATCTGTCTGTCAGGAAACACATGTATTTCATTGCAATCAACCTTAAAGACCCTTAAAACAGTAGATAAAAATCATTTAAAACATGAGACAGTACTGTGCAAATTGGAAAATTCTTCTTGTAGGCTTACTTTGATCGGTTTTGTTCATTCAACATACACGAATATCCTCCTACACTGTGAATAAAACCGAAATTAAGTAATTTATTTATAAAGCGCTTATCTCAGACAAAAAGTCACAAAGCGCTGTACAATAATTAAATAAACCATAACAGCATAGCAATTAACAATTACCGTGTTCGCGTCTGTGCGTTTTATTTTTATTTTGTAGAGCTTACTGTCGTTTCAATTTAAGATCAATTCTCATTCCACGCTGTATGACAGGTTCCTCTTACAGTAATATATTCCGGGTACATCCAGGATCACAAAACACTCATTAATTTGCCGTGCTCATCGTGAGCAGATGTTTATGGATTATGGTCACCATATAAATTAGCTTGCACAGGATGCATATCTTGTAACTAGGCATTCATTGGAAGCTCATTTTATCCGCATTTATGCGCGTATGTTTGTAATGTGCTGCTTGCCTCACCGGTGACTCGATTTGGACAGAAGCGTCTACTAAATGAAAATAAATATAAATGCATAATTTCAATCCAAAGTAAAATTGTCGGTGGTTGTCGCCATCTTGCGGACAGTCGGTGGGAGCATTTTTTTACTTTCAACTGAACAGGTCAGAGGGGCACGCCGAGTGTATGTCGCTTAAAACATATCTCTCGTGGCTAAGTCTGTAATTCCTGGACTGGTTTTGCAAGTGTAATGATCTCTGTTACACCTCTAACTGCTGTTGCCTTAGTTAATGTGCAATAAACTGCATTTAAACGTTTTTACATGTTTCGTCGCCAGGGGGCAGCACACTGAACAAACTCATTCGATCCAAAAACCGGAATTATTTGAAACAAACGCTGCTTTCTACTCTAAGCTTTTTATATACTAGGTGTGTCGGAGCCCAGGTTTCTGGAATCGTAAAGCTTTAAAATAAAAAGTACAACAAACAGCGATGGCATATAAATAATAAAATCACAAATATGTTCAAGAATATTAATTTAAAAAATAGCTAAAAACGAAATACATTTCAATATACTTTGCTGGTTGTTAGACAATAATATCAGACACAGATTGTCTCTTCTTATTACTTCATATGCAAAAAAAAACTACTGATTTTGAGGAACGTAAGAATTATAGACTATTTCCAGATGGTGTATTCAAATCATTTCCCAAATGTGTTGTAATCTCACAAACTGTGAGCCACTTCTACACATATGTCTAAAGTAACACAGACATGTCCTGACCTTATTTTTATGAAAGGCAGGCTAAATCCCGCCCTAGGGTTGACATGTGTCACACCCACGGCAATCCCAAAGAGGTAAAGCATTTCTGCTGTTCCTGGGGGGTGGATCAGTCTATTTCAGGGACTCCCCTGTCCGGACCTCCCACAGCCCTCAGCATGCTGCAGAAGGGCATTCCCTCAAACCACAGCAACCTCTTGGGTATTGTGGAATCACTAGAAGTACTTTCCCACCCCGTCTCCTGCTTGAAGGGGAACCCCCTACCCCAGGATCAGCAGCCACATGTAAAATGTGCCTCTTCTTAGGGACTGTTTCCCCTGGAAAGTTTCAAAACACAACCCTCCCCCCCCCCCCCCCCCCCCCCCCCCCCCGACGCCCACCCAAGGCCCCACCAGAGGAGCAAGACACCCGCAACGGGCCCCCACCCCTCCGGCGTCGGCACGCACTCGC
>JAOYFF010000027.1:14176384-14195462 GCA_025773925.1 Cryptomyrus ogoouensis
TCTCTGTCCTCTCAAGGGACCGTTTGCAGCAGGAGTTTACAGCAGTTCCCAGCCAGAGGGCTCAGGAGCCTGACGTCACTGGGGTCTGCCTTGAAAGTGACTGGTGCAGAGCCTAAACAATGACGTCAGCCACAAGAGGACGCTATGCCTCAAGCTGCATGGATACAGTTGCTATGTTGCTGCAGCTGTGCCTGAGAAGTGCCTCATGCAGTGAGTATCAGTTCTACTGCGTGAGAACCTGCCGGACGGGTCAGGGTGGTGCCCCCCCCAGCATGAAATTCTGGAACTGTTTCTAGTTTTCATTCCTAGAGTTTTGCTTTATAATAATAATGGGTTTATTTATATAGCACCATTCACACATCTGAAAGCAGTTCAAAGTGCTTTACACAGAGTGCAAAATAGAAACAAAATGAATAAAACGGAAATTAAAACAAAACAGAATCAAGAAACACAGTAATAATAAAATTAACACAAACATTCCATCAGCAAGCTCAGTGAATCAGCTCCTTATAATTTTTCCCAGTATCATATACATGATTTGGTTGAATGGTGCCGTCCTGACCAAGACTGTACTGGCACACTTATGTAAGTGAACTCAGCCCATGAATGAAGGTTACATAACTTCCAGTGAATTATGGAAATTCTGGGTGACTGGGACAAAGCTCTAGCTCAGTGGCTAAAACCGGGGGTTGCAAAAAGTACCTAAAACACTCCACTCCCCCATGCAGAAACACCGCAGAATCACAAATACCCCGCTCCCAGTATGAAGCAACAAAATTCCCACTGTATTAAGATGGCCACTCGAGTCACAGCTACTTTTTAAAATATGAATTAGTGGTAATGTGAGTGTAACAAAGACTACCCGAGAATCCCAGTAGTTACTGTAAAACAAGACTAGCGCAACATGTAAAAGGAAATAAAGAGTAACAAACGTTAGAGGAACTTCGGGGGAAAAACATTTTCCCCAGATTCAGGTTCTGACTTTCCCTACTGGCCCCGGGTCGGCTGCAGCTCTTTGGAAATCCCCCACCCCGATGGGGCTCCGCCCACCAGTGCAAATTTAACGTTTAGACTGCAGCGGCGCAGGGCCCAGTCAACTTCAGAGGCAGTTGAGGACGGAGCTACTTTGTACCACACTAGCATGGATCTCTACCGAAAGAACAAAAACCCGACGGATTACAGCGCCGGGGGTCGGGACGGCCACGGGAAGGCGACAACCTGCCCCGACGACCGGCTCGACAGCGGCCTGGACTCGCTGAAGGACGATGAGCTGAGCAGCCTGACGAGCGAGACGGAAGGACTGCGGATCAGCTGCAGGGAAGAGCCCGGAGATGGGCTGGGCGAGCCATGGCAGCTGCAGCGGACCGAGGATGGAGACACGTAAGCAGGGGCTTGGAAGGGGACTGTGCAGCGCGGCGCGCGTCCGTCACTGCGGGCGAGTTTCTGAATACGGTCTGCGTGGCCGTGCGCAACAGCAGAAAGTACGGCCGTCAGTGCATTAAGAGCGGTGTGGGACACTGTATGCCCCAGCCCCCCATTAGGGCCCCCCGCCTCCGCACTCCCTTGTCTAGGGCCTCAGGAGCAGCGCGAGCTTGGAAATCCCCTGGCGCCCGGCCAGGAGCGCGATAACACGCGAGCTGCAGCGGGTGGAAATGGCCCCGGCGGAAAAAAAAAAAAATTAAAAAAAATCCGCGCTTGCGCAATGCACGCTGCTCAGTGTCACCCTCCCCCAGGCTAAGTTCTAACATACACCCCCCCCTTTCTTTTTCAGGCTTCTGCATCTCGCCATTATTCAAGAAGAAAAGGAATATGCTTTTCAGATGATCGATCTCTCACGTCACAGTGCTTTTCTCAATATCCAGAACTATGAGAGACAGGTAAAGACATTCAGCGGTCCCTTCATATGTGTTGTAAAATCAAGCTGTGTGTCTGGGGGCCACTGTGATTGACCTGCCCACACCCCTCCAGACACCTCTCCACCTGGCTGTCATCACGGAGCAGCCTGAGGTCGCCGAACGCCTCCTGAAAGCAGGATGTGACCCACAGCTGGTGGACGACCACGGGGAAACCGCGCTGCACGTAGCCTGCAAGCGAGGCTCCCTTCGCTGCTTCAGCGTCCTGACCCAAGGCTCCCCCCACATGCTGCCATCCATCCTGGTGCAAGCCAATTACAGAGGTACATATACCTGGATCCCACTGTTGGACTCACCACCGCCCCCTATGCTATAGAAGGCCTGAAGCCCCCTGGCCGGAATGCCCATTCCTGATTGGTTGTCCCTCCCCCCACAGGTCACAACTGCCTGCATCTCACCTGTATCCATGGCTACCTGTCTCTATGCGAGAGCCTTGTTAAGCTGGGTGCAGACATCAATGCACAGGTAGGTCTCGGCAACCCAGCTGGGACGTGTGCCCCATGAAGCCATACCGGAATTAACTGTGAGGTCTCACCAGGTCATGTGATCCCTCCCCAGGAGCAGTGCAGTGGCCGCAGCCCCCTTCACCTGGCTGTCGACCTCCAGAACCCACAGCTTGTGCGGTTGCTTATCTCTCTGGGTGCCAATGTCAACAGCCTGACCTACAGTGGGCATAGTCCCTTCCACCTGACCTACGGGCGGCATGATACAGGCATCCGGGAACAGCTGTACGGGCTGACGGATCGGAGCTTGAGGGAGCTGCCGGAAAGTGAATCTGAGGACAGCGACGAGGACCCAGGGTCTGAGGACGAGGTGAGGTGCCGGGAGGTAGCTGGGGGGTGGCTGTGGCAAAGCTGGGGGGGGGCAAACTCGCAGCACACTAACACCCCGCTCTGCTTCTGTCCCTCAGATGTACGATGACATCATGCTTGTAGGACAACAGTAGACGGGCCTGGGGAGACTGGACCCGCAGGGGAGACTGGACAAGAAAGATCAGTGGCAGCCGTCAGCACTCAAGACATCGCGGTGGGCCTGGGCAACAGAGCACAATACCCACAATGCCCTTCTGTCCCTGGTGCATCCACTTGTATAATGTACAGAACTGTGGAATGTACAGAAATATTGATCACATTAAGAGATTTATTTTTTTACTAAATATTTTCAAGAAATGTACATTTTGTAAATATCAAATGTGTATATTGACACTACTGTAAATATGAACACACTCCTATAAATTAAACTATCTCATAAAACACCTGCCTCTGTGTGGGTTTGTTTTTGGTGAGTGGGGGGTTAAACTGGGAAAGAGGTTCGTCTGAAGAGGGAATGGTATACAGACGCAGGTAGGCTGTGGATCCTCGGGTGACGGGCAGGTTCAGGCAGCATTCGTTTTCCCCTCCCAGACGTGCTGCCTAGACCACTGAGGTGGTGTAAAGCGAAATGCCAGTCAGCTTTTTTTGCTTCTGACTACTGACTGGATGCGTACTGGGGACACGTGCCACACGCTTCATGCCAGTATGGGGAAACAACCTTCAGCCATAGTGAGCACACACAGGAATTTCCTGTGTTACTATAACCATTCAACTATGACTTGCACATGTAAAATCCCCGTTCTGTCTGGAGTCCCCGGAATCTTCCCGGATCAGGCCCGTGAAAGTACACTTGACAAAGCTCTCTGGAATGAGGGAAATTAGTGCTTTCTGCTGATGACGAATTGCAAAAGACTCCACGGTTATGAAATGCAGTTCCTCCTAATGTTACCACAGGTCATCGCTGGTTAATTACACTTGAATAGTTTTTTCTTCTTCGAGTCAGGTGTCAAGTGAAAAACAGACTAACTGAAGAATTCAAAAAGTCATGTCCCACATAGACTGCCCCCACACCCTCGGTAGAAACTCCTTGAGGTTAGTGGCCAGCCAGTGACACAGACTGCTTTAAACAAAGTCTGTCAGTTTAGCTCTGAGTCTACCGACTCTCACCCACCCCGCACAGAAAACTCTGAAATGCCACAGACTTAAAAATAGACTTTCTGCGACACAGTACCAGTGTGTCATGGCATAGAACTCCCACGCAAAGCCGCACGTCGCAGTGCGCAGATGCCGGGCTCATGCAAGCCCCTAAATATCAGACACCAGCATGACATCTACAGCAGCGGCAGCCGGAGAAAAAGTCACAGGACAGCACTCCGCTGTTTTGAGTGTGTTTACTCATCCAAAAGTCTGGTCTCTGGTTTTAAAATTTGCCATGGGGAGAGTATCAACATTGTCAAGCCATCTTTACTCATTGGTGCAATTCTACCACTCATAGTGCTGAGAATCTCTGAATAACTTCAATGCGAATGTCTCAGTCATACCAGTCAGCAGCAGGGGTTTGGAAAGATGGAGCAAACTAAGTTGTGGGGTGGGGAGGGGGGGGGCACTCAAAACAAATGATGATTCAGCGTGATCCGGGAAGTGATACCGCACACAGCGGAAAATCCAGAGCCCCCTGGGCAAACTGGAGCCAGACAGCGTGAGCAAGAACGGTGTCAGGACAAGCAATGACCAGCTAACATGGCGCACAAGACAGCACGAGGGGAATGGCGTCTGGAGCACAAGCGACTCGCCTGACATTACTGAATTAGTGTGACCGAGGCGACAGTGTGACCGTGGCGACAGTGTGACCGTGGCGACAGTGTGACCTGTCGAAAACTCAAAAAGTGGTGAAGGCTCCCCTCGCGATCGCGATGTGACATGACGGATTCCCGGGAGCAAGACGTCAGAAAACAGCAACATGGATAAAATGGCAGCCGAGCCTTTTGAGCGCCATGATCCGGCTGTCAAGCTATGAATTTCATTCTAAAACAGGAAGCTGCAGAATAACATATTTCCTTTTAAGCCATCCAAATTTCCCTCTCTCCATCACTGCCATGCCAGGAAACAGATGGCTACATTGGTGGCACTGTTCCCAGAAGGAAGGACAGAGTAAATCAGCATATTTATAGGGCCCTTCCATCAAATTCAGTCATGATTTCCTGTTAAAATGGGTGTAGTGACCCATTCAGTGACGAACCCAAATAAGGAGATGGCAAAGCCAAAGCATGCCCCTCCCCCTAAGGGACGCCATGCCAGACTGACTGGATTTCGCCACTTTACCATGGAGGCTGTTAAAAAGCTTTTTTGTTTTCCTTTATGTGGAACTTTGCCTAAAGCAGGGCTCTTCAAATCTAGGCCTCCATTCCAATTCCAAGTCTTGTTTTCCGTTCTCCCATGTAGTTAGTTTAATAATAACTGAGTGTGATTGGCTGGAGGCTTCACACCTGGCTCACAGGTAAAGGAAAGCTGGAAAACCAGGAGCTCGGACCTTGAGGACCGTGATTTGAGCAGCCTTGGTCTAAAGGTTTCAGGGGCAAATATTCCCACAGCTCAGCAGTGGTTGTAGGCTCTGTTGGGTCCTTAGTGACACACTTTATAAAAGAAGCTACATGCAGAAAAATGGCTACCACTGGCACATGGAAACAGACAGGGCTTCAATGCTTAGTAAGAGCCTGCCTCAACTATTCAATCACAGACTATCAGATTACCAGAACTGTGCTTATTTATTTAGTATGTGTGTATGTGTGTGTGTGTGTGTGTGTGTGTGTGTGTGTGTGGGGGGGGGGGACAGATTTCAAGAAGACAGCTGTCTGCGGGTAACAGTGCCACGTCACAAATGAAAAACGAGACTAAACAGAGAACCGTCCAGCACCGAGGTTCTGGTCGAACGTGGCAGAATATATATCAGGACACCACGGTCCTTGAGGCCCCCATCCCGCCAAGGACACCAGATGGGTCTCTGTGTCTGACTGGGACAGAATCCTTGGGGGGAGGCGGTGGTGGATAAACAAAAACTTTATAGGGACTGAGGGCCCTGTGAATACATGTGGGAGTATTACCTGCCCCCCCCAAGCTACAAAGAGGACTGTGACAAATAGGCACATGGATTTTGCCACCTGTAGCTGCCAAAAAAAACAGGAACAAGACATGTGGGGGTTCACCGCACATCCTCTCAACGCGAAGACGCGTCACACTTTGACTCTCGGCCAGAGACACAGGAAACACTCAACACACTGTAGACATACGGCGATAGCTGTTTAGGAAAACTTCACGTGCTTGTGGGCGACGTTGGCTGGTGGGCAGGAAGACGCCCCCCACGGGACGAGCCACTGGCTGCCACCTGTACCTGGACTTCTGTGCGGTGACAAGGTGCCACCTTTGAGGGCCTCTTGTTGCAGCGCTGCCTACTCTCGTGCATCTGACGTGACACTCGCACTTACGCAAGAAATCTTACGGCAAATCTATATTTTTCCATTATAATCCTAACATCAGCTACATCGGAAGCGCTTGCAAACCCTACAGCAGGGGTCACCGACCTTTCTGAAACTGAGAGCTACTTCACGGGTACTGAGCCACAGGAAGGGCTACCAGTTTGAAACGCCCTCCTAAACTTATCTAAACTTCATGTACAATAAATATGTTTTAAATGCTTTTAATTAGATATTGTCATTTTCAAATCTATATAAATGCAAATGTGATTAAAGAAGAATAGCAACAGGATAAAATTACATTTTAGACGCTGCTTTTGGTGAGTTGTGCTATTTTTAAAACAGGTCCGCAGGCGACTCACGTGGTCCTTGGGGGCATCCTGGTGCCCGCGGGCACCATGTTGGTGACACCTGCCCTACAGACTATTTTCAAGGTAATAAAACTGTTACATACGTGGAAATGCGTGTACAGACTTGAAAATCGAATTGAAAATCACACGCCTGCCAGGTGACCAAATTTGGCAAACCTGGGTCAGGCCGCCTTGCTTCACGTTCCTCATTGCCAAATATGCATTTGATGTTTTAGAAAAATTAATTCCGATAAATATTTAATCTTTACTATGATGGGCTGGGGAAAGTAAATAAGGCTGGTTTTGATCATCAGTAACAGCAGGATGGGCAACGGGCAACACAAATCTATATTATCCCATTATAAACCTAAAATATGCTACGTCATAAGTGTTGGGGTAATGTGCAAACCCTACAGACTATTTACAAGGTAATAAAAATGTTACATACATGTAAATGAGTGTGCAGACTTGTCTCGAACTGATCAGAATCTCACGCCAGCCAGCTGACCGAAGTTCGTGACACTGCAGCAGATATATCGTTCCTGCTCTAAAGTGAGGCTTAGTACATAATTAACCTGCTTGGGATAATTTACCCTCCGTTAACACAGGGGCAGATTACGGGACACTCTGGCTTTTATATATTATATACATATATATTTTTTCCAAGCAGAACACTTGGGGTTCCAAAGTTCCACCCGGAAGCATTATTATGCGGCGCGCGCAGAAGCGATTAATCTGATTTCTAATCGCAGTGGGTAAAAAGGATCAGGAACTAGTTTCTCAGTTGTTTTAATCCAGTTTACCGGCATATTCAGCTGAAGATGGTCAACATATAATACCGCAGCAATAAACATACTTATCAGAAAAACTTGTGGTCAGCTGGCTGGCGTAAGATTCGAGACAAGTAATTTACATGTGTATAATAGTTTTATTACCTTGTAAATAGTCTGTATGATTTGCAAACTACCCCTACGCTTTTGATGTAGCTAATTTTAGATGTGAGAGCGTGAGAGTTGGCGGCCATGCTTATGATTAGCTTTTAAAGCCGGGTGAAGAGCAGTAAAAGCAGTTTAAGTATTGGCGAAAGTGTATAAAAACACCATCTAACATAGGCGAATCATCGTGCTGTTATGGGAGATAAAATGCAGAATGGAGGTATTTAAACGGCCAGTAATTGACTGACGGCCAGGGAGAACTGCGTGACTCTTGAATAATGATGAAAGAGTGTAGTGAGGGGTGAGCTCTGTATGTCAACCCAAAACACGTAAAAACCTTGTTTACGGTAGTGACACTTATTGTAACATCACCATTCTCTTCTTACAACTCCCAGCCAGGAAATTCACCTTGCAGACTTTAGAGAAGGCTGGTTTTTTTAGACGCGCCAATTCTCTTCATTAACGTAGTAATTTGAAATTGGCTCTAGGAACAAAACCAGCAATAGGAGAGCTTCTGGGTTTTTAACTTGTCCATATATATTTAATCATTTCATGCCTAGCCAGTTCTGTTTCATCCTGAATTATAAAAACACATTCTGTTTGCACAAACATTCAGATAACAGGAAAAAGTTTCCTAAGTAAAGGAGGGTGCAGCCCCACAGGTAAATCTGTGGGAAACGGTGTAAAATACACCCCCCCCCAGACAGGAAGTAGGGAGAAACAGCCGTGCAGGATATCATAGCCCCAGATAAGAGGCTATTCAGGTCTTGAGCAAATACGCGTGACTGCTTTTGTTTTTGTACATGCGGGCTATGTCCGTGCTCTGGACAACAGGCACATCACCACATAACCACCGTAAATTGTGGGGGAGGTGGTGGTGGTGGGGGGGGCATATGAGGAAAAAATGGGCACCAGGATGAGTATGAAGCACCGCATTTCCTTATTGTCTGACGAGGCAAGAAAAGCAAAGGTGGTATGGTTAGGTTTGCTTTTATTGTCACCGACAAGCGCTGTGTACACTAAGGTGTGACGCACGGAGCCGTGTCAGGATGCTTCTGTGGGCCTTGTCGGTCTTCCCGCTCTCCTTAAACACAGCCAGGTAGTAGGCACCTCGTAGGAGCACCGGTCCTGCCCTTGGGGGTCGTAGGGTATATGCCAGGATGCCCCATCCGTCTGCAAAATGGTGTCGTAACTCTGTATTCTCTGAAACGGACGACGGGAACTCAGAACACAGTGCTGCCACTTGGTTACTTCACGTATGCATTATGTAACACAGTAAATGTTCAGGAATTCCCTGAGGCGCACTCCCCACCTGGAAGCGCACCCGCCTGCCGGGTGCGTAGCTGTGAACGACCAGCTGGTGCCCCCGCTGCCACTTGAAAAAGAGGCGACGAGTGGTGCCATCTGCCAAGCAGGCCTTGTGGTCCCGCATCAGGTCGCGGCTAACGAACATGCAGTGGTTCCCAGAGTGAAGGGCGGCATAGAGGAGGAAGGGGTCGTCCTCGGATCTGCCAGTTTAAAAAAATAAAAATAAAAAATGTAAACCCACACAGGCCCTCATCCTGACAAGCATGTGGTTAACCTCCTCGAGATGGGGGCGTGTACCTAATTAAGATAAGATTGTTAGAATACCTTAGTCTTAAAGCAAACCCAACAGTAGAGTCATGGGGGGGGGTGGCCATCACAGGGCACAGACATACTCACGTTTGCACACTGCATGCAAGATCGGAGGAGGCGTTTGAATCCCAGCCCCGGAGATCTGAGCCCAAATGGTTAGTAACTGTATCACCACAAATATCAGAATAATCAAGGCTGGACTTACTGATGGCCTAACCAGGGCCATAACCAAAGCCCCCAAAATATTTCTTTCTGGTTGTTACAGCAGTATTTCAAGTTTTACGCTTTGGGTCTCTGTGAAATGTGAAGTCTACTAAACTGAATTTTTACATAAAACATACGTAAGATTGTGAACTGTGGTAACAGTGTGAGACTGATGGGTCAAAAGCAGTACTCTACAGCCACAGAGGAAGGAACGACAGAACCAGAAATTCACGAAGGGCTCCACATCGCAAAGGTACCCCTTAGGTTCCTTCAGTGTGAAAATCTTCAAGCACAACTAGTGACAGAGAAACCTCAAGTGACCAGTGGCTTTCTTAGAAGCTGCGAGGAGATGGTCACAATACAGGATCAAAGACTTGTCCTGGGTCTGACTGCGTCTGTCGCACAACTCACATGTCGTCGGTGAAGAAGCAGTGGGCCGCCTGCTGTATGCGGGTCATGTGATCTCTGTCCCAGCTGTGGCTGTGACGCCGCATGTGACTCCTCCCCAGGACCAAGATGTTCAGGCCCTGCTTCTCCAGCTCCGTCACCACGGCCAGCAGCTGCGGGACACACAGGCCGTCACTGACGTCTGGCTGACCTCACAGCGACGGTCTTACACAACACACAGGGAAGGGGCACGGGGCAATGAGTGACCAGGATAGAGAGCCATGATCCGCTTCAGCTATATTTTATTTGGCCACCCACAGAGGGTGGGGGTAGACTTCCTGTGGTAGGGAAAGTGGGGAGGTAAAGGAATGTGACATGGGTGAGGTAGGAGGTCAAACCCTTATGTGGAGTTAGGACTGTTCCTGTGGTATCGCAGAGGGAACACGCACGCAGGAACATTCTGCCAGATCATTCTCTGAGAATTTCTGGGCTATTCCAAAGTTTTCCCAGACCGTAACCTGCTTCCTGTACCATGGACTTTGACCCCCCCAAGCCGACGCTGCTCCGTTATCAGTACTGGCGGCACAGCCCGAAAAGGCCCCCCGATCCCCAGCGTCCTGATTCACTAAGGATATGGTGCTGACTGCATCTTCACGTGGCCTCAGATCCAGCTAACATGAAATGAGACAAAGCCACTGTGATCTTAATCAGCAAAAAGAGAAGACATTTTCAGCCTTAGTCCCGTGAGTCATATCAGGCAAGGAGAGAATTCCCCTGTCTGTCTCCCCACGCACCTCAGAGGCATGAGTGGGCAGTCATAAGACCCATCACCTGACAGCCTAGCCACGGCAACAACACCCTGTGGGGTCCCACTGCCGATAAGGTCAGAACGTGGGCTGGATGTAGAGATCTTCAGTCAGCTCACACGACCCCCTACCCAGAAGAGTAGAAACCAGTCATACCGAAGATACCATGTGTGGTGAACGAAAGAGCCAGATCACCTAAGACCAGGCAGACACTATCTGAGGACCTCCCAGATGGACAGGCATATCCCATAATCCACTGGTGAAACATCACATGGCCCGTTCAGCGCAGTAATTTCTAGTGACACTTATAAAAGCGCACGTCCAAATAACGTCGAGATATGGAAGAGAAGATGGGGGAGGGGCAGACCCACACTGGTTTTGAAGTGCTGGTGTCAACTTTAAGATAACTGTGTGACATTCCTCCCACACTGGAGACAGAGTAGTGATAAGACTGTCTGTTAGGTCTGTTTTTCTTATTTGTGTTTGCAGTTGTAATAAATAATTTCAAAACAATTTCTGGTTTCCCTGCTGTACTGAAATTGCACCCAACCGTAAACCCAGAACTGAGGTGTATAGAGAACCTTAAATTGTACCGTTACACCCTTAATTTTTATCCTTTCCTCCAGTCGGTGCAGCCCAGCCCCTGCTCCGGCTACCCACCCTCCCTTGGTAACACCACGGATCACCCTGGAGATTAAAGTGCACAGCGTGTTTGGCAGACACGGCTGTAAATAGGCGGCTCCGGAGACCCCTCCCCATCCTGTAGGGGGCGTACTCCTCTGGACATGCTGATGTCAGTGTGTATTATGAGCACAGAAGCTGATGTAATGAGGGAGAAAGCGGGGAATAGGGACATGACTCAGCCCCCCCCCCCCCCCCCCAATGCGGCGAGGTGCCTCGATGGGAGCCGCGCCCCTCGCTATACGGCAGGGGGGTGCTGAAAGGCAGTGCCGGGCAGGGATGTTGTAAAAACCAGAGTCTGACAGCCGAGGGCTACTCACCGTCTCCGACTGCTTCCCCTTGCCAAACGTATTGGCCACGTTGAGGCCATCGAGGACCACGTCAAAGGCCGGGACGCTCTCCACAAACTTCCAGAATCTATCCAGCTCCTACGAAGAGGGAGAGTCCATTACATGTGCCCGGCTTTTATTGGCCATGGCTTACAGAAGCACCTCTACCATTACTCCATTATTACACTGATGGACACCAGGTGGCATCAGTATAACTCCTCCATCGAAGTACAGGTATACACTGCAGCAACTGTATTTACACCCTATTAGAGCTATTTGTAATATTTTGTAATTTGTTGTATATTGTATTATTTAATATTGGTATTTTAACTTTTTCTACTTTCTTCTTACTGTCCTGGAGCAACTGTAACCACATAATTTCCTCAGGGACTAATAAAGTATTCTGAATTTGAATCTGAAGCAAGTAAAAAAAAAATTAAAAAATGGAGATGCACTTTCAGGTCCCAGAAGTACACTATAGTGCCAGAAGAATCGAGACACCACTTCAAATCATTGAATTCAGGTGATCCAATCGCTTCCATAGCCACAGGTGTATAAAATCAAGCATGAAATGAACTCTTTATGCTGCAGCATTCAAAGCCATTTTGGACAATTTCATACTGTGGGAACAGTTTGGGGATGGCCCCTTCCTGTTCCAGCATGACACTTCATGAACCATTTGCTGTATTTTTTGACCCTTGAGGCCTTATTTTGTCCATCACTAGCAGTGACCCTTCCACAGTGATCAGAGGACCATCTGGGGGCATTCCACTGCTCTGAAGCGGAGCCCAAAAGTTGCCCTTTTCCTGGTCCAAAGGCTATGAGGACTGAAAAAGTCAAGCTTTAACATCGACAACACATGCCCCAAGAGACTCAATGCACCGTGTCCTCCTCACATCCCAAACCCCTGACGCATGTCTGACACACAGCCACATGACTGACAGCTGTGCCCGGCCACCCGAAGCACAGGTCTGCCCCCAAGCAGGGTGGCAATAAGAAGGAGAGCCGCACATCCGGCACGTTCCGACGGGCCGCTCAAACGCAGCCAAGCACGCGATGCAGTCGCTAGCTGCCCACACCTTGGGAATCACCTCCGCACTGGGATTTACTAAGAATGCAGCACACTCCCAGTAAATCAAACAGACAGCTAATAGACTGCTCCGCCCACCTTAAGAGGATTGAGGCAGCTTAAAAATAGCTTTGCTATTGTTACAGACCTGCCGTAGTAGATTCCGTAATTATGTGTATAAGTAGCATCTCATGGTGACCAGTGACATTCCAACACACCAGCAAACCCGCCTGAACGCGTTCCTGGGCCGTGAAGCCCCTCCAGTTGCCTCTGCCAACGTGACCCCCTCCAGACACTTTGATAGGGGCCCATATAACCTGCACAAGGAACCTGGCAAACATACGCAGCCGGGTGACTGTATGCACACACACAGGAAGCCATGCAGCTGGCAGGGGAACGACAGGCTCCAAACTCAGCGTTAACAGAGAGGGCGGGATCCGTCCTGCGTTCAGCCTGAACGCACATTCCGCACCATCACCCCACAGTCAGTCCGTAGTTGCAATGTGCAGCAGCATCGCCCCGAGCAACTCTCACATGCTGCGAGCGACGAACAGACACTTAAAGGAACTAGGCGCCTGCACGGAATCACATATGCAGGGAGCCTGCAGGATGAAGCAGACTTCGAGGGGCCCAGAAAACCACAAAATACTTGGGCAGAATAATAAAAGCCTTATTTTTCGCCTCAGAAATGGCCTGCTATGGCCCCGGGGGGGGGGTTAGGCCAAGAAAGGGGAAAAAACAAGCCAACTGCACTGGAGTTCCCCCTCCAGCAGTCTACTCCGATTTTGATGACTCCACCACCACCTAGTGGCGATTTGATTTACTGCAGCTTGGCTGGCCTCTGACAGCCAAATCATGCCAATAAACAACCTCCATTCTGTTAAAGGTGTAATTACTGTAAAGGGCTCTAAAATGGTATATAATGGTAAAGTAATACATTTTTACAGCCTCAGCTTAGAAGAGCAACAAACAGTGCACATCTCTGACCTGAACAGGGTGCAAAATACAAAAATCAGGAGGAGAGCTACAGAGACATAAAGGGAACAACATGCAAGCTGCACAAACACAGATCTGGGAACAGTTATGAAGCCCACAAACTGGAGATGTGAGGCTATCACCATCCAGTGAGCCACAGGTCTTTTCAGTGCATCTCCATTTTTCAGGAAAATGTATTTTTGTAAAACCAACAAATTTTAAGCTACAGCAAACAACTTGTATTTGAAAAGAACATAAAAACTCTCAGCATTAGTGCATCTGTGTTGCAATTTCTTTGAACCACATCACTATGCCCTATTGCCCCCTAGGTGTGCGACAGAGCCGCACCTGAGGAGTAGTTTTGGTGAAGACGTCACGTCCCATGATGACATCCCGCATCACGCGGTCCTTCAGCAGCCCATACTCTTCCTCACTCAGCCGGATGGACTCTAGGGCTGCCCCACAGCACTGGCATGTACCACTACATGAGGACATGGAGAGGGTGGGGGAACCGGGGATCAGGTATCAGGCAAACATGGGGAGATATTAGGAGGAGGAGTCAGAGAGAGGCATCTTCTGGCTCAATCTGCATGCATCCAATACGTGACAAAATGGCGGCGTGAAAAGTACATCTATACCTCGGTCCCGCAGTGGTCCAGCTTCCCGTCCAGTTGTCAGCTGGAAGACTGAAAGAAGCAGGTTAGTGTTTTGGTTCCTGTGCACGCAGGCTCAGCTTCCACCATGTGAGACAGGTGGCTCACCTCTCAAACCAGGCTCTGATGCACTGGGCCAGCGGCTCCACCGGATACAGCTGATTGTCCCTCATGAAGAGCAGAATGTCCCGCAGCCGCTCGTTATGGCTGTGCTCGGAACAGCTGCTCTTGAACAAAGCCTGCCACGTGTCCTGATTGGGGCTCAGGCCCTGTTCCAGGAGTCTGTCATACAACGCCCAGGCCGTGGTGCTGTCACCGTGCTGCAGGGCCCCAGCGATGACGTCGCCATAGTTACGCGGAGAGGGGGTCATGGTCTTACTAAGAGACTCCAGCATGGTAAATGACTCCCTCCAGCGGTCTGTGGTACTGAACACCTTGATGAAGAGGCTGTACGCTCCAGGGTCAAGAGTCTTGAAGTGGCTCCTCATGATTTCATAAAGGTCGAATACCTCCGAATAGTAGTTACCATAGACACACAGGGTCAGGTACTTCAACAGCAATTCATAGTTCAAAGTCCCGGTCTCCACAGCTACGTATGTTAGCAAGGACTTAGCAATATCAATGCTAGATCTAGCAGCCACCATTCTCTTCATCATCTGAACCTCAAACTGATGAGGACGGAGGGAATTCTGTTTGAGACTGGCCCACTCTGTCACCGTAAGAGGACAATCTGGAACTTCAGCATGACTTGGGCCCTTGCTAGTAGCCACAGGCTGATCTACCATGTCCTCCTCTGATTTCCTCCTCATGAACTCAGCTGTCCTACTGGCCGTCCCGGCCGCAAATACGGACCTGGAGAAAGGCTGCCGCTCATTGTGCCTCGAGTCTTTCTGAGCCGCTTTCTTCTTGTGTGCAGCGTACCTGCTACCTTCTTTAGTTGATTCTAGACGCAGATTTACCAGTTCAGCAGATTTTAAATACGGGTGCAGGCTCTTAAGAAAAATACTTCGCCACGGTCTTAAAACGGAGAGTGGTGAGATTTGGTTTAAGTTGACTTTCACGAACGGGAAGAGCAAGGAGGACATTGTCCCATCCGAGTGAGGTCAATTAAAAAAACCAAACGGCACAGGTCTAGACGACTGAGGATGACTAAACTTAAAACAAGTCGAGGTCCTTCACAGAAAAGCGGGAAGGCTGTTATTTGAATTAAGGTCCAGACGCAATCGTATACAGCCCTTAAGCTTAATATAGCATCTAGTTACTGGTCGCGTGTGTGACATAAAAACTAGTCACCAAAACAACAAACCAACAACTAGATTTTGGAATACATTCGCACACAAGATCAGCAATTATAAACTTCTACTTCACTCAATATTTAAGTACAACCCAATAAAAATGAAGCAACACGTATGACATGGGATACACAGACATATCGTTTAAAGGTGTAAGGAACTCCCTGATTTATTAAAACACGAAATAAAAAATGAAGATCGATCACTACTCACGAAGTGCTTTTTGATCTATTTAATCATTCAATCTAAAGACTCGGCAAAGCGGTCCAAACCCACGTTTTAAACTCGGATAATCAGAGCAGTTTTCATCTGGCAACGTCACATTGACATGTCTAGGTGGCCGCATTTGATGACGATTAAATCACATGGTTAGCATGACGCTGCACAATAGGTTAGATACAAATGTTCACGCCTTCGGGGCAAAATTAGCCAATCAACAGACGCAATAGGACACGACAGGGAAGTCTAGGAGAACTGGCAATCTTATAACTGAATTTTAAAAATATTCATGCCGAATAAATCGGTATTAATATGTCTAATGATACGGTGCGACAATGGAAAGAACTACTGAAAAAGAAACTGGCATCTGCACAAAAGGGTGAGAGTACGCTGTGGTTGTTTTGGAGTGCTGGAATTTCAGTTACACAGGCTACTAGGCTAGCTGGCTACTTAGCATCAGCTGAGTTCCTGAGCCCGTCACACATCGCTGACTGCTCAGCTGGAATGGCTGTGTCCCGCATGCATAAACCAGGACTTGCCGGCAACTTTAAGTCGGTTTGTTCTTTTATTATCGTTGAGGTTGAGGTTGAGGTTAAGGTTTTCGTGGATTACACATTTATTGGCAGATGAGAGGACAGAGGAGGAGAAGAAGGAGGATGAACTCCGACTGTTTACGAAGTATTACACAGAATGGAGGGGTGGCGACAAGACTGACTCCTCTTACAAGAACATACCCCGCTTTTATTACCGGGTACGTACGTCGCCGACCCAGTCACTGTCCCCCTTGAGGGGTCTTATTTTGCAAGGTGATGGTCATCTTAATGCGCTTCTTACAGCTTCCTGCCGACGACGAGATTTTGCTACAGAAGCTGCGTGAGGAGTCCAGAGCCGTGTTTCTGCAGAGGAAGAGCCGAGAGCTTCTGGACAACGAGGAGCTGCAGGTGTGGTGACTTCCTTCACTGTGTGATAAAGCCTGAGTGCTTTTGCAGAGATGATGCTGTGTATGTCCAATATGCTGATTTTTCCTCTTCTGCACCAGAATTTGTGGTTCCTGTTAGACAAAAACCAAGTGCTTCCCATGGCTGGGGAAGAGGCCATGATCAATTATGACAGCTTCTTGAAGGTTGGAGAGACGGCAGGAGAAAAGTGCAAGTAAGTGCAGCCAGCTTGCAGAATTTCAGGGTTCAAAATTTTGAAGGTATTACCTTTTTGTTGGTTTAGCGACAGAAAAGCAGATATTCCTGCCAACGCTCTCTCTGTTTTCTCCCACCAGACAGTTCTTCACTGCAAGAGTTTATGCCAAACTTCTGCACAATGACCCATATGGACGCATATCAATAATGCAGTTCTTTAACTATGTCATGAGAAAAGGTTTGTCTTACAAAAAGCTAATGTATAGAGAGAATGGAAGCTGTTCTTGGAGCAGGGTTGCTGAAATCCATTTCTGGAGGGCCGGTTTGCAGATTTCCCTGCTCACATACACCTACTAAACCTGCCATTTGGCTGGTAAGCTGAGTAAGGTGTGTTTGAGGAGGGAAATATGGGAACTGTGTGGTGAACTGGCCTTCTGGGACCAGATTTTGGGAACCCTGACACAGTGTCTACTTGGCACACTAATTGGACTTGTAAGATTTACTCACTCTGTTCTTGTGGCATAGATTAAAATTTGGTACCACTGTGATACTTCCTCCCCAGTTTGGCTTCATCAGACCCGGATTGGCCTGAGTCTTTACGATGTGGCAGGTCAAGGTTACCTCCGCGAGTCGGTAAGCATCGTCAATATTAGAATAATGCTGATTTTAAGCCAGTGAAACGGATCCATTCTCCCAAGTCCCCTTGTGTGCTTCTAAGAGTCAAAACCTGTCTCATGGTAGGACCTAGAGAACTACATTCTGGAACTGATCCCCACCCTGCCCCAGCTGGACGGCCTGGAGAAGTCCTTCTACTCCTTCTACGTCTGCACTGCCGTCCGCAAGTTCTTCTTCTTCCTGGACCCGCTGCGCACTGGTCTGTGTTACACAGCGTTCCCCACCCTGTGCTGTCAGTGGCTGCTGTTGTGTCATTCAGACTCTTCTTCCGAATTCTTGGATGCATTGATCTAAAGCCAAACCCTTCAGCATATCAGTTAATCCTTTAACGTTACTTTAATGAAACCCAGCTGACCCATCCCACCTCTACCATTGTAAGGCTTTGCCTTCTGAGAAGCCAAGGAATATTGTCCTCTGCTCCGAGGGCTCTTTGGTACAACCTACTCATTCAGTTTTCTCTTACTCAGGAAAAATAAAAATTCAGGACATTTTGGCCTGCAGCTTTCTAGATGATCTTCTGGAGGTATCTCATCGCCCTTATATTACCTATGGAGGATTTGGAGTGGAGGTTCCCTTTAGAACCACCTCCCTATTAACTTGTTCTCCATCTGAGTTGTGGTGTCTGCCCTTCCCTGCATTTCAGCTGCGGGATGAGGAGTTGTCCAAGGAGAGTCAGGAGTCCAACTGGTTCTCGGCCCCGTCAGCACTCCGTGTCTATGGTAGGCAGACGTGCTCTTATCCGAGCTCTGGGCACCTAGCACACTAATCTGCTAAAAAGTGGTTTGTGGTTTCTACTCCCAGGCCAGTATTTGAACCTGGATAAGGACCACAATGGAATGCTGAGCAAAGAGGAGCTCTCTCGTTACGGCACCGGTACCCTGACAAGCATCTTCCTGGACCGCATCTACCAGGAGTGCCTCACTTACGATGGAGAGATGGTAAGCACATATCCTTCAATATCCCCAAGTGGCCTTGTGGTTGGACGTGACACTCACGTCATGCTCATGTTGCGGTTCCTAGGACTACAAGACCTACCTGGACTTTGTCCTGGCGCTGGAGAACCGCAAGGAACCTGCTGCCCTTCAGTACATTTTCAAGATATTGGATATGGAGAACAAGGGCCACCTGAATGTGTTCACACTCAACTATTTCTTCAGGGTAAGGAATACAGTAGCAGAGAGGATGGGACAGGACACAAGACAGCAGGAAATGACTCTGCTTTGTCCTCCAGGGAATCCAGGACCAGATGAAGGTGCACGGCCAAGAGCCAGTGTCCTTCCAAGATGTCAAGGTATGTGTACAAACTGAGGAGCAGGGGGCTAATTATTTTGTGCCTGATACCAATCAGTTTTCTCCTTGTAACAGGATGAGATCTTTGACATGGTGAAACCCAAAGATCCCTACAAGATTACCCTGCAGGACCTGGTGACCAGCGGGCAGGGTGACACCGTCACCAGCATCCTCATAGACCTGAACGGCTTCTGGACCTATGAAAACAGAGAGGTTCTTGTGGCCAACGACGACGGCAACACAGATATGGACGATACGTGACGCGGGC
>JAOYFF010000027.1:14195562-14208128 GCA_025773925.1 Cryptomyrus ogoouensis
CTGGACCTATGAAAACAGAGAGGTTCTTGTGGCCAACGACGACGGCAACACAGATATGGACGATACGTGACGCGGGCTTTTGTGTCAAGCAGCAATGCTTTTGTGTCAAGCAGCAATGCTTTTCAGTACTATGCAGGATATGTTGAGATGGACCTCCACACTCCAGTATGGAAATACCTCATCAGAAAAGTACAACAGAATAAGCATATTCATACATCAGTTTATTAATATGTATATTATATAAAATAAATGCATCTGTTTTCTCAGTTATAAAACTTTTAGTTTGAAATATATATATATATATATATATATAAATAAAACAAGTTTAATTTTTCAGTGATACAATAGAAAAAAATTAAACTGTACTTAGGTCTGACCAGTATTCACTAATGACAAAGTACAACATTTTAAGGATAGATCTACATCCGCAGGTGCTTTTGGCCATTTCTTTAAGCGAACATGCAGGAGAAGCAGTCAGTCTCTCTTCCCTCCAGGGTTTTCATGTTCTCCCGTTGTCCAGGGGGAGAAGCATGGCAGCCGAGAACCCATAGAACAGAGGGGCTCGGCTGAACGGTTCCCCTGAGACGGGAGTCATGGAAACGGGGCCGCTGGCAGACCCGCAGCATCAGTGTGGCAAACAGTTATTTACAGAAAAAGATCAACAGAACACATCCATTACATAATACCTGAAGAAAAGCAAATGACAATGAATGGATCTCAGGAAGTGCTGTGAAACACATCTGGAAGTCAGTCCTTTGAAAAGTTACAAGGAATTTCATCAAACATGAAAATGAAATTAAAAGGCTTCAGGACAGCTCAGACACCCATGGGACCTTAAATCCCAAGTAACCCAGACAACCCTTTTGGCAGGTCAACCATACGCTGTACCCAGCACAATGAGACACCCTGATCGTGTTCTACAGCTGCCGTTTTAGAACAGCACCGATATGAGGATAAAGACAGGCAAGCTTCACAAATGATGAAAACCAAGCTGGGGGAGGTCACTGAGGGCTTAGCTGGGGATGGGTGCGGCGACCATGTTCATTTCCAGCGAAGTGTGCGTCTCATCTTGCAGGTCAAAGGTCACTTTAACGAAGGAGGCAGAGCTCTCTGGCTGCTCTGTCATTGGCTGCTTGCCTTCTGGGCTGAGCTTCTCGTTGAAGTGACGTTCTGCTTCCTCTGACAGCTGGTTCTCCTCCGCTTCTTCTTCCTCCTGCAGTGCCCGCCATTATCCAAGATCAGCACATTCTCTGAGGTGTGATGCAGCTCACAGTTTTCATTCATTGACATCTGGGGGTGGAGGGTCACCCCTTGATCTTTCCACATACCTCTTTCTTGATCCTGTAGAACTCGTCGATCGCGTACTGGTATTTGGGCGTTGTGATGCCCAGCAGCGAGGACATCTTCTCCCCGAAGTAGTCACACACTGAAAGGCACAAACAGGCAGGCACACTTGAAGAAACCCATCTGCTCTCGGGGGTTGTGCAGCCTCTGGCCAGTTCACCCCCAGGCATGGTGCCCAGCGATTCTCCAACAGAGTCAGGAAAATGGAATACCTGACTGTAACTGAAAATCTTATCAGCAGGATAAAGGCTATTATACCAGGAAACTAGTTCATGTTTAGATGTCATGGTTATACCTTGATCAATGTTGTTGTGAATTAGTCACTAGCTACTTAACTGACTGGGGCCAGTTATTCTGTTGGTTGAACCAGATGCACTTCACCTTAATGTCCTCCAAGTATTACACTAGATCACCATCATTAAGAGGCAAAAGACAATTTTGAGAACCGGTGATATTTATGCAATGCTTTGCAGTCACATTTTACAGTTTTTACACATATGTGACTCACTCTGATTTCTTGTTAAGACTGTCCTGCTTCCACAAGCTTGATTATTCTTTTCTGTCGTTAACTTTGCTTTCACCAACTGAAACGACTCGACCACCTGCCGCATCCGGTGCTTACGTTCGTTTCACCTGTTCCCAGCGCACAAAATTTTAGCCCATGCATATATACGTAAATAATAATAATAGTAATGCATTTATTTCAGACCCAAGTAGCATATGTTTTTAGGGGCCCCACAGCAGGGGCCATGCATGTTGTCATGGGGGCACTAGGGCCCTGTGGACCCCCAGAGCCACCCGTGTCAACCAACATAATCCAAGTTCAAACTAAAACCAGGATTACATGGTGTCATTACTGCCCATCGTCCCAGAGGCTGATCTCAGTGGCTGCCTTGATACGCATGGTGTCAGAGGAAGAGAGGGCACTGAGGAGCTCAGTGTTCAAGTGGCCTGCTGCATTTCAGCCTTTGTCGGCCAAATAAAGAGCTCTATTGTGCTGCAGGGGAGAAACCACCCATGACCGAAGACACACCTCTGTAAAGCCTAAGATGGAGCGTTCCACCCCTCATTGTGCAAATGAAGGAAAAACTGGCTGGTTAAAGGGATTTTTCTTACAGATGAAAACCCAGGCTTGGGTGTCGGCTGCTAACGTTAAAAATAACTCCTGATCCTATGCCCTAGGTTTTGATGAGTCCCTATAGTCAGAGACAACTGGCAATAAAATAACAGGAGTCACAGAAACTACAGGCATATTTAAATGAATTAGTTACATTAAAAACAGTCCCTGTGATGCAGCAAGGCCAGCTTGAGAGCTGTATGCTGCAGACAGCAAACACAAAACGCTTCTTGTTTCAGGACAATGACAAAGTGCTTAGCCAATCACAGAAAAGGACAGCACAGCAGCCTAGTCTAGGCAGTTACTGTCTGTGATGGTCCCTCTTGTGGAGCAGGACTGAAATTCACCAATTCTTACAAGGTAACAGACTCATCCAGCTGAGCTCTTGGTTTTTTCTGCCAGCTGGTATCGGACTCTACAAAGAGTCTCTCCTGACCTCTTTTACCAGACCATCATCTGTTTGTACTGTATATTTTGCACTTTTTGGTTAATTGTCTTTCCTTGTTATTTGTGTATACGGGGTGGAGCAAAAGTCGATATATAGTTTCCGTTTCACTGGTTTTCAGCCTGTCTCTGACACTGTGACACACTATAGCACACAAATCCCAGTTAGCATCGATGTCCATAAATGTTTGCGCGATCGAACTCCTCCAATTCATCCACTGTGTGGGGCTACCTCTAAAAAAAACTTTCTCCCTTAAAACGCCCCCCCCAAAAAAATAAGCGGTTGAACGTGGCGGTCAGTCAGTGCCACAGTGTCGCCCGATCCAACACTGTGGAAAGGTGTTGTCAAGGTAGCTAATGTGTGTCACAGTTTCAGGGACAGGCTGCAGAAATGTATCAATGTTCACAGAGAACATTTCGAACACATAAGAAACTAAATATGACCCAATCAGTACTGTAAAATAACTGTATACCTATTTGTATAGGTATACTAGTGCCTTTTATAACTCTGTTCTACTTTATGTGCTGCTTGCAGGTAACTTCAGGATCAATACACATCTGTCTGTCCAACTGTCTGTCATATAAAAGATCAGGTATATAAAGACTTTTGTGTTACTTCCTGCTATGGCTCAGCAAAACGTTTCTGTGTTACTTCAAACAGCGAGAACAAATTGGAAGGGTTCCAGAAACCACACACGTGACTGAACTGCAGTGTACGTGCTGGGCTGCTAAAGGTAACTCACCTGACACAGTGGACATGGCCGCTCTCCACATATGAAACAAGAAGTATGGCCCCCACGTCAGCTTTGACTGGAAGAAGAACGTTAAGGGGTTCAGACACCTTGATAAGACCATACTACAACACATGCTACAACAGGGTGGGCATTGTCAGGCCAACCAGACACAGGTCTACTCACAGGGTCTACTGTAGGTATGAGATCCTTCTTCTCTGGTTCCTCCTCTTCCTCATCTGTGGTGTACTCCTCCATGGTTTCCCCACCGGCAAAGTATATGGTCCGACGTGGCAACTTTTGCTGTGGATTCCTCATCTGATCTCCCAGCTCCACATTTTCAAAGTCCTTCCCTGTGCTCTGATGGCCGGGACACAGAGAGAAATACTTATCTATTGTAAGGGAGGCCTATTCCCATTCGGTTCTGTACCGGCCATAAAATAAAAGAAGGTGGCTTTATATCTTATGGGTTGCCAGTCACAGCACGATCGTACAGAAGATGGACGGGGCCGATCTAAGAGGAGCCAGTGGCAGAGGCAGCATGTCATCATCTACAGAAACTCTAAACAGGTGATATATTTTCACGACAGTGACGGACGGCTTCGATGCAAAGCCGTAACAAGACAAGTCACGCAGTACACGAAACACGTAACATTAAATATTATCCCTTTCTCGGAGGAGTTATTACTTCACTGCCAGTTCAGTCACTTTGTTAGTTAAATTAGGCACGCACTCGAAATACACCAAGACAAACTACAGACCCTGAGCGAACTTCCTATGGCGGAGCCCTCATTTAAGAGGCTTAAATAAACTAACTTTAACATGGGGAACTCAAAGAAACCATTAAAATCGGCACCTTATCTGCGTCCATAATGGGCATCAGAAATACTACAGCTGCACCCGAAGTTCGTGTCCGCGGCTTCTGCTAAGAAACCCGGATGTGACACGATACGGAGCGCGCACGCTTCCTTGCGCTGACCCACAGACAAACACGGAAGTGATGTAAAAGCCAGCGTCGCTTTCACCTAGAATTTGGGAGGGGGGGTAACTCGGGTGCTATGTGATAGTATACTGATTTATCAACGGAACCTATTAAGCTATGCCTTACCATGAATTACATAATATTATGTAGCAGTTACTGCACACCAAGCTATCTGAAAAGCAGATGCTTTAGCATCAGTAGAATGAAACTTGAATGCTGTGCTTAATGTCACTTTGGTGATAGCGCCATTAAATATCTGAAACTTGTCGTTGCGCTTCGTTAAATAATAATAATAATAATAATAATAATAAAATATCGAGTGGCTTGTAAACTGGGAAACAGCGTAACTGCTCCCTCTACTGAAAACCACTTAGTATAGCAAAAATAACAAGGCTTCGGAATGACCCAAATGAGGCAATGTGGTGGGCTTTAAAATAATTGCCCAAATAATATACTTGGCTTCCGGAATTATTTAATTCTTTCAGAATAGTATGAGAAACCGGGGATTCGATTTTATAGATTAGGTATTTTTTATTTAATTGCTGAAAATATGATTAAACGAGCCAGTACGATTGTTGTTCCCCCAAGACAAGAAGGGCTTGGTGCGCTCCAGTAGTATTGAAGGAAAAGCTGCCCAGCTTGTTTATTTTCACAGACGGCGAGCAGCGTAGAGGCGCAGGCCCGCACTGCAGACCTCCGAGCGGTTACTTTTCGGTAATTTCCTCTAAGTAACGGTCCAGTAGCTGTTGGCCATGGCTCTGTGCGGGGGTGTCGGAGCCTTGGCCTTACCCAGCGAGCTCATCGTCCACATATTTTCCTTCCTGTCCCCCCGGGACAAGCTCCGGGCCTCCGCCGTGTGTTCCCGCTGGAGGGAGTGTCTGTTCTACCCAGCGCTGTGGACGAATCTGAAGCTGCGTGTCGGTGGCGGCACTAACGGCGGGGGCTCGGGGTCTGAGGAGACCCCCAAGCTGGAGTTTCTTATGCGGAAGTTCGGGTCCTTCGTCCGAGAACTGCAGCTGGAGTTCGCCCCTGTGGAGGGTTGCCTCCCGCTGCACGGAGTGGAGGCGCCGCAGAGCGACCCTCGCTTCCCCGATCAGTGGAAGGATGCCGCGAAGACCTACCTGGACCAGGTGCTCTGTGTGCTGCGCGGCCTCCGGAACAACAGGTAGGCGGCCGAGAGGAGGCGTGCGGAAAGCCATTTTCGACTGCGTCAGATGCTGCGCAAGGCCAGCCGCTGAGCCGTCATGCGTGGCCAGTCGGGGTCTCGGCCCGGCCGGAGTGGACACCTGTCATCCGGGCGTGGTGACATGCATCAGCCTCGCAGGGTCCCCGTGTTTAACCGGGGTTAGGGTTAGGGTTAGGGCTGTTCGCGCAATTTGGCAGAGCATCGGGGGAGGCCGTCTCTACCTCCGACTCTACAGCGGTTCCTGTTGGCAGCTGTTTGCGTGTCTGTCAGATGTAAACAGATCGGTCTCTCTTTTATTAACGTGCCCGGACGGGTGGCATTGGGCTCCGCATGCCCCCGGACAGCAAAACCCGTAATTTTGTTAATGCTAAACTGATCAGATGCCCCCCACCCACCCCGTAACCGCTTTCAGTAGTGCAGCTGTGTAAGGGGCATGTGATTGTGAATGGGGACATGAAGGGTCAGCGCTCCGGCACGGAGCCCCCCGAGCCGCCATCTGGAGCCGCATTCCCCTGACCGGACGGAAATGCCTGGGTTGGGGCGTTTGATCGCTATTGTATTCCCATTATTTACCTGGCCGCTTTTCATGCATTCTAACAGCAACCGGTGCTAAGGGCACGTAGACATCTTACTGTAGAAATAAAGCAAATTCAGAGGGGAAATCGGCTGTCTCCTTGGTCCCGGAAGTGGAAGCGGCAGGGCGCTGAGGCCGCTTCCTGCATTCTCTTAATTGCCCCATAAGTCAGTGGGGTTTAATCGCTGCTTTTTTTTTTTTTTAATGTACAGGGTGACGATTTAGAATGTTGATGGGTCTCTACTCATTTTTTTGTTAGGAACATAAGGAAGCTTAGCATGTACGGCGACACCTGTATTCTACAGGACGAGGGGGTTTTGGACAGCCTTCATCTCAGCCAGGTCGACCAGGGTGGAAAGAAAATCAAAGAGTAAGTGCTTGTTATATTTATTCGTTTTTATTATTATTAATTAGAAAACAACTGTTACCTGAGTGTTGTATCGGCCTGTGCTTCAGAATCCAGCGGCTGTTTGGGGAAATCCTGGCTAATAGCCGGCAGCTGAACTGGCTGTCCTCAGCATTCATGCTGGGTATGGTGACTCCCAGCTCCTTGGCAGCCGTGTCCAACTCTAGCGCCGGATCTCTGGAGCACCTCAGTCTGCTGGACAACCAGCTGGTGCCGCTGCTGGGGGTGGTGGAGCTGGAGCGGCTCCCACACCTGCATTCCTTGGCGCTGGACTTCAGCGACTTCAGCGCCACCATGTGTCGCCTGCTGTCAGGCGGTGACCGCGCGCCCCTGCACCGCCTTTCCCTGCTGCTCAACGGCGGCGCCCTAGCGGGCAAGCCTCTGAATGGCACCCCAGCCGACGACGACTGGAAGGCCCTGGTGCGCCACAGCGCCAACCTGCGCGTCTACATCATGGCCCTGGACACCGGCAGCCAGGACCTGCTGGCCATCTTGAAGCCTAGCATTCCGCTGGAGAGGATCCACTTTGACAGCTACTCTGCCTCCACCAGCGAGGCCACGGTGGAGCTCATCTCTCTGCAGTACCACAAGACCCTCACCCATTTCACCCTCATGAGGGACGACAGCGGCTTCCCAGACCTCAGTGACAATCGCAACGAGGATCCGCTGGTGCTTCTGGCTTGGCGTTGTATCCATCTGTCTGTACTGGTCATCCATGGTGAGCGGTGTTGCACGGGGGCACAGGCCGGCACATTTCCATCCCCTCCCATTCTGTGTGGTACTGGGGTCTCCACGGACCCGCATACAGTACGGCTCACGGGCCTGTCTCTCTGTGCACAGGTTACACGGTGTGGGCCCACAACCTCATCGCCATCTCACGCCTGCGTGGCTCCAACCTGAAGGTGCTGGCCGTGTCGGAGGAGAGCATCGACTTTGACCCGTACCAGACCTTCTCCGTGGAGGAAGACCCCGTGCACAACCTTATCAAGGAGGTGTCTCTGGGACTGGGCCGCGTCTGGCACCCCGTGATGGACGCCAGCGTCGTCCTGAGCGAGCCCACACAGCACTTCTACCGCGAGGTGCAGAGCTTCAGCGAGGGCATGTAATTCCTCGCGGCCTCGCCTGTCCCTCTCCCCCTGTGTCCGCCCTCAGACCCCTCTCCCCCTGTGTCCGCCCTCAGACCCCTCTCCCCCATTCCCAGCCACTGACATTGCCGTCACATGTAATGCCTATGCTAAATGCTCTTTACGTACTAGGCCCTGTCTCATTTTATGTTTTTTTTTTTTTTTTTCCCCCAATTTTTTTTGTTTTCTGTAGTGAGATCTAACCCTTTATGTGCTGTTAACCCAGTAGTAGCTCTATATTTATATCTATCTATATATCTTGCTTCTGAAGAGTATAGTCGGTATTGGTTTAGTAGCTAATAAGCGTGTGGGAGGGCCTTCTCTGTCTGGCTTATGATATGTGCTGTGTTTTGTTTTGCTCTTATGGACGAGTATAGAGCTGCAGAGAGCTAAGGCTATCAGTTTGTCCATCCCTGCCTTTTTAAGATGAGTAAAATCCTTTGTACTCTTAACTTTGACGAGGCTTGCGTCTTCCGGCCTAGGACGGAGCACTGATGGCTACCCCTCTGGGTCTAGAATATTCTTTTTAAACCGCGTGTTAGCTCTTTGCGATGATCCTACGTTCAGGACGCTGGTCCTGCTGGTTTTTGTTATCTGGAAGTGCGTTTGTGTTGATGGGGCCCGTCCACCCTGAACGCAGATGTTGGAGGTTGGACGCTAGGTCCACTGCGGAGCTCTGCAGGATTCCAGGGCTCCTTCTCAGCCGCCCCCACAGGGGGGGAGGGGGGTCACTCGCAGTCCCTCGAAATACCTTTGGTCTGCCTCTGCTATCAGCCAGGCACTATGTGAGACTGTTGCGATGAGGATGACCACAATCCGTGAGGCAGTTTGCCGGTCTTTCCGTTTGCTTGGGTAGTCTAGAGTCACAGTTGCCTTGAACGCCTCCTCCCCGCCCACCCCCGTATCTGTTTCAAGGTCTACAGGTCTCATCTGTTGAGCTTTGGACAGAAGAACAAATTAGCTGGCCTGTTCTGTATCTCAGGTACTTCTACAATGAAGGCTGTTGTGCCATTTGGGGGCTGAGCTCATCTGAAACCTTTTTTTTCTCCATCTCTGTCATTCCCTCACTTTCGTTTAAAAGGTGAACATCTACATTGTGTCTCTGAGACTTTTAAATGAGCTTCAATGGTATATTTGCTGTTTTAAATCTCAGTAAAGAGAGAACAAGGTGCTTCGGGGGGTTAGAATGTAAATATGAATCTGGTAGCCTTTTTAATGGCAGGCCTGTAGGTTTGGTCCTACAGCAACCCCCTCCTGATGGCATTTTTCTCTTTGCTAGTGGAGCAGTGTTCCACTAAGGTACATCGATGGAGGTCAGCTGATCCCCATTTGTTGTGTGTTGATAGACCTTCCTCAGGAGGCACTGAATGGTTTGGTCCAAATGTTGGCATGGCCTCTTCGGAGAACCTGCTCTGTAGGTCCGTGTCGATTGTTAGACCAAAGGAAGTTGACCAGTGTTCCTGACCCATCAGTCTGTATCGGTTGAGGCCGACGTGTGAAGAAGTTAAAGGCACTGGGGTGGGTGGGGGTTGTTGTTGGTCCAAATAACAAGGAGATCGACCTGGTTTGGGTAGAGCCTGCAGCGTTACTCTGGACACGAAGGGACATGAAGCCAATGGTTTACACATGACAGGCCCAGAGTAAGACAGAGCAGAGATGTGTGTCAGCAGGGAGATTGTTTCTATATAAATTTGCAATTTTACTTAATCACACCAAAAAGTGATAACGGGTCGTTAAGTTGGAGGCAAGTGTTGCACGCGTGGAACTAATCAAATTCGTTAACTTTTGAAGCAAGGGGAGCAGCAGTTAATCCAGTTCCTCAAGCTACTAACTGAGGCGACTAATCTGTGCAGCCTGAAGCCACCTGGCTTTTGGTACCAAACCCCCCCCCCCAGTGTCAGAACCACTCTTCTGTTGTGCGATTTCACGTCTAGTGTAGTAGTAGCATCTGGACTACTGTCTTAAAGTCTGCTCGCTCGCATAATTCTCCTGTGTGTGTTAAATTGAGACGCGCTGAAGTAGGAAGAGGGGAGGCCAGTGCATATGGTGTACCACTTTGTCGCCAGTGAACAACAGGAAACGCCTTTCTCAGGGTTACAGTCAGAGCGAACCAGGTGGGGCTGCACTGCTTAGACCTGAACCACAGAAGTTAGTCGTGGTGGAGAGCAGAAACAAGTCACTGGATTTCACGTGCGTCGGTGTCCGTATCAGCTGCTGACGACGCGGCGTTCGCCGACCACCCACACCCGGGGGGCAGGCGGGGGGCATGTGCCTCGGGCTCAAGTTGGACCGGTGTGTGCACAGCTGTGCTGTGGCTTGGTCACCAACAGTAGGACTCTAACAATGCACCTGTTTCACTGTGAAGAGTGAATGTACAAAGGCAAATCACTAGGTTGGTTCTATCAAACCTGTACGCTGCTATGAGACGTTGTAGGGACATTCCACTGGGGTGATTTCCAACCAACACGAGGCCAAATGTCTGCATGGAGCTTATTTTTTTACTTTCTTTTGCAGTGGGATCCAGTTATTAGCCTGCAACTGGTCTGTCATAAAGCCTCCGTGCACCGTAGAGGTTTCTGTGTTGCAGGCAGGCTCAGTCTTCGTCCACCATGGTCAAGTGGAAGGGGAACCTTTGGAATCTCTAAGACCAGTTGTCCCTTAAGCTTGGATTCCTTTTTTTTTATCTTGTGGAAACTGTATGCATTCACAATCTGAATTCTCTCACTGGAAAGCAGGGAGTTAATGCAGTGAGCGGCTTGGATATCAGTCTCGAGCCGGTACTCGGTCGCCTCTGAGGTGGCGCTCTCGCTTCCACCTCGCTGCGGCTCGTCTTGCGTCCGTCCCACATGGAGGACCCTTAACCGATTGGCCGATTGGCGAGAGAGCGGCCCGGAGAATCCCGTAAGTGCACAAGGGTTACGGGCTCGCTGTGCTGTAGGCCGGGGTGAACGAGAGGCTGCAGGTCATGAGAGAGCAGATAAACTATGCAAGAGGATACACATCGTCGACCCGCCGCTCCTGTTTTCTGTCACTTACAAACGGAGAGATCTTACCTGCAAAGATACTTGGCCTTATCGTTTTAAAACCTTGATTCTTCGGAAGCCAACTCAGTTTCGGGGGCAGCCGTAGGTACGGACGTGGTCTCTGTGAGACTGGCCGTCTGGCCCCAGTTTTTAGTGGTACGAATGTTGTGCATTTGTTTAAAATCAGGACAGTTTGCAATAAAGTCAAAGTGGCCACCATGGGGAACTAGCAGTGCTAAAACCTGGCTGCTACCTTGTAAACTTCTGGGATCACACACACGTGCATACACACACGCACACACACCCACAGTGTGTATATATACATATGCCAGTATATGTATGTATCGGCACACATGTCCGGATTCTATTTATGAACATGAAAAGTTTATAAAGCGTTATTTACAGAAATGGTTTTACCATCTTAAATGTTTAATATTTGGACAGTGTTCTGTCTGCCTTTTTGTCTCCAGTGAGCACATAGTGTTGGATTTTATATGTACATCAGCAGAGGGGAGTCGTCCCAGTGGGGAATATGCTGGGTTAGGGAGGTTTTAATCGATCGAAGGCGATCAGAGCTTAATTAAAAAGAAGGGGAAACACATTTGAGAAGCTCGAGCTGACTGTGTAAACCAGCTGAATACCGAGTCTATGTTGAATGGATGCATTTTCTTTTAATCCGTGAATAAAGCATTAAAAATGGCCGTCTTCTCCTGGTGTTCCTTTCAGCGCCGCACGTGACTGACGTCTGCGCGGTAAAGCATTAAAGCCAGAGCGTACGCACGTCTTGCACAACCAGAGTCCACTTTATTACTTCTTTACATGACTGTCCTTAAGTTATAAATTACAGTAATTCATTAACAGCTGATTTGGGCGGCTCAAACAAGTACATATCTGGTAGGGAATACAGGGGGTGTAATCAAGGACTTATTAACAATATCCATACAACTTCTCTATATACAGCTCAGGGAGGGGCAAGTTTGGCTTAAATTCTACTGCTAAAAAGCTTCTCTGTGCTCCTGAAAAAGGCAGCTGATCCACTCCTATGATGCCCTGACCGTTCAAGTTTGTTGATGGTGGCAAACGTAGCCACGCGCCCTTTAACGAGGGAAAGCCAGACGAGGCAGGTGGCCTGCTTAGCGGTCCGGGGGACACAGGCGTAGTCCAGGTCCAGGTCCAGGTCCAGGTCCATCTCACTCATGCCTTGTTCACCTCAAACTGTCCCTCTGCTGGTAATGCAATAAAGGAGGTGGGGGGCTCAGATCATGTCCTGTGAGAATGGGGGTTGGTCTGGGGGGTGCTCGCTGCCCGGAGGGGAGGGTCTGCGGGGGGGCCCAGACCGGCTGTCGGGAGGGGGCCCTGCAGGTGGATAACCCATGGGATGGGGTGGCAGTGGAGGGAATCTCGGATACATCCCAGGGGGCAGCGGCCCACGCACTGGAAAAACAGCAGAGGGACATCTGAACAAAACATGCAGTGGCTGCTAATGGCCCTTTTCCATAAAAACCTAACACACCCCCCCCCCCCCCCCCCCCCCCCCCCCCACCACCCCCGCAACAAAAGCCGCGGGAAAATTACCTACCACCCCCCGGGGGGGCCCCGGGGGGGGGAAACACAAGGGGGGCAGAGGGGGCCCGG
>JAOYFF010000027.1:14209898-14219942 GCA_025773925.1 Cryptomyrus ogoouensis
TTTTTCTTTTTGAGCTTAAACTATCCACCCCCGGCGGTCCCCCATGTAGGTGCTTTATGCTTATTCAGCTCTTTCTTGCAACTTTTCCCCCTTTCCCCGGCTGAGGGACCCCCCCCCCCCCCCCCCCACACTGATTGCCCAAATGAGATGAGAGCAGCTGAGAATTCAGGGGATACTTTGTCTCAGGGGCGCCAACGTGAGAGGTCTTCACTGTACCTGGGGGGGCTCCGGGACCCCTGCTGTCAGAGCGAGGGCCTTCCCTGGCGACAGGGACGTCTGTCAGGCTGGGAGGGCCATGCGACACTAACAGGACACAAGAGACAAAGCACGATGGCAGTTAGACGAGAAGATGGCGGGTAAGACGGAGGGAGTTCACACATCCTTTAGGTGCGTCCACTGCAGGGAGCCTGCAGACCTCAACCTGGACGCACTTGGTCAGTCCTCAACAGAGGTCAATGAATGGGATTCTGGTTTCTGCAGTGGATGTGCAGAGTAAGGCCGCATCTGGCTAGTGACCAGGCGCTTCTGGAATGGGATGTGAAACAGAGAGCCAACAAAAACACTAACAGAAATGAAGAGCTAACAGAGGTGATACATACAAAAGACAGCTAACAAAGGCATTACACAGAAAAAACAAGCTAACAAAGGCACCACATACCAAACGTAGAGCTAACATACAAAGCAACGGGCAAACAAATAAGCTACAAACAAAAAAAACAAAGCCAAAAAAAACACACGTGCAAAACAAAGCTAACAAAAGATGTTAAATGCAAAACTCAGATGCTTAAAGCTAATTCATGAGCTTGCTTCCATCACGGGGCTCCATCCTGTTTGTTTCTTTTTAGGAATTTAGGCACGATGGGAGTGTTTATGGTGGTAGGGAGGTCACCTCGGCTGCCAGGCCCCAGAGGAAACTGGGGTGATAAGCGCGGTGGCCCGTCCATCAGGGTAGGTGGTGACAGGAAGGCTCTAGTCTCAGAGGCGGGCCGCCCTAGCGGACTTGGTCCAAATGGTGATCTCTCTCCTATGGGAACGAGACAGAAATAAGGTTATGAAGCCCAGAGGTCTGCATTGAAGGGAAGGAAATGTGAAAAACCACAGTGGTTATGGACAAGATCACCTCTGAAGGAGGATCTCCCAGGGGCCTCCAGGGCAAATGGGTCCTTCTCCACCATCTCCAGCTTAAATTGGAGGTCTGTCAGCCTGCATGGGGAAATGGAAGAAGTTTCAGACCATGCTGAATGCTCCCAGCAGATCATGTGACGCCCTTGACGCTCTTGCTCACTTTTGCCTGAGGTGGGCGTTCTCCCTCTTCACGTCGGCCAGGTCTCGGTCAGCTGCCCGCGCAGCCAGCTGCAAACAAACCGCCGGCTTCAGTCACAATCACAGCGGCTCCTTCGCACTGATCTGTGCCTGAGGAGCAACGGGACGCTACTCACCCAGTTGTCGTGAGCCTTCTTCTCGTGGGCCGCGATCTGCCACATGGGATAGATTCTGAGTGAGTGCTCACTGCCAAGTTCCTGCCGCTACATTACTGCGTGAGGACTGAGGTACTCACCTGGTTTTTGTAGGCCTGGTTGGTTTTCTCCAGCTCTTCCTCTAGCTCCTGGGCCCGTTGTCTGTTCAAGAACAAAAGGGCAGTGAAAAGCAGAGCTTCTCTATTGGGCTGTGCCAGAATCAGATACGGAAATCCAGTGCCTGGCTATTACCCAGTGTTTTACAGGTACAGTGGCCAGGCTTGGAGCTTACATCAAGACTAACAGCTTGAGAGGTACACGCATACACTGAAAAGGCTACATCAGCTGGAATGACACTTTTCAGCTGTTTATTTTGCTCAAAAATCTGCCCCCCTCTCAACAACCCCCACCAAAATCTAAGCTGATTAAAGAGGACAGGCCCTGCTGACAGAGCGATGCTCATGAAGAGATTCCAGAGGCTCCTGCAGGTACCTATAGGTGCTCAGCTCCTCAGCAGCCAGACTGATCTTCTTGTCGGCCTTATTGAGCTTTTCCTCCTTCTGCAACCGTTCCCTCCCTTCCACAGTCAGCATCCTGAGGGCGATAGGGATTCACTGTGTGTGTCTGGCCCGAGGGTCAGGCCGAAGGCTGCCTGAATCTACTCCAGCTCACCGATGCAGCTTCAGCTCATTCTCCTGGTACATCTCAGTCATGATCTGCAGCTTCTTCTGGAGCTTTTGTGTCTCATTGACAAACATGACACTCTCCGCCTGTAGCGAGTCCTTCTCGCTCTGGAGCTGCTCGATGCCACCTGTCAGATCAGAAGGAGGACGTCCTTTAGATGCCACCAAGTCATATCCAGACCGAACCAAGCTGCCCCAACGTGGCTAGGAAGTCAGTATATTTTTTTGTTTTTTGGAACTGAATGAGGTTTTTGCTCCAATGTGAGGTATCAGCTCTGTACCAACCTTGGAGGTCCTCTTTGGCTTTAACCTCATCAGTAAGTCTGGCAACCAGTCTGTTCTTCTCCTCTTCCAGGGACTTCAGATCAGCACTCACCTGGAGACAGGGAACAAACAGATGTGATCCTCTGTGCACACTGTAGCACAAACCGTAGATCATGCATACATACCTTTGCTGCAGAAATTAGCTTCTCTACTTTTTGCTTCTGACGGATATCTGGGGGAAACGCATTTCCAAAAACAAAAAATTAAATATCAAGTTTTCTTATTGTTTGCATGAAAAGTTTTATGGACATAGCGAGAGACAGCCTGTATGAATGAGCCCCACCTGAGGCATCCCCATTCTCCTGGACGGTCCTGTCCTCCATCTCCGAATCCCAGTCCCTCATCTTCAGCAGGCAGTCAGTCAGAGACTACAGAAGAATCAGGCACTCAGCATTTATACAATCCAAAGGAACAGTGTCTGATAGGGCTATGAGATATAAACGATATACCAATTTAAGATATAAAATTTAAACAATAAAAAAAAAAAAATCAGAAACTTCGATAAACTTGATAACAAACACTTCTTGATTGCACGCATCAAGCCAATCACATCACAGAAACAAACTGAATTCCAACCAATCATATCGTAGTCTTAAGAACACACAACCTATGCCTAACAAATGCACAAGATTGACTGAGCTAGGGGAGCACGCCACACTGATTTCAGTTTGCCGTTTGTTCAATTTCTCACATTTTTTCATGTTCTGAATCTGGCTAAAGGGAATTCTAAGGGGTTTTTAAGCAAAATTTGAGTGAAGTAAAGAAACAAAGACGAATTATACAGGGTGTCCATAAAGTCTCTTCACAATTTCAAAAATTTATTACAAAGGCAAATGAAAAGACATTTGTGGAAATTATTACAAAATGAGACGTATATATTTAAGGTTTTTGCCTCATTTAATACACCTCTGTATGGGCACCATTAATTGCACGAAGCACATCAAGACGGTACTCGATTCCTTGCCATGTTCGCTGTAGCATACCCTCATCAATGGTGACAATGGCATCAGTGATCCTCTGCTTTAGATTAGTGATGTCCCGTATCTTTGTTTGCAATGTGATTAAAAACTTTGATAACTACTGAGTACATAGAACAAATATGATGAAGATATCTCATCAATTGCCTTTGTAATACATTTTTGAAATTGTAAGGAGACTTTATGGACATCCTGTATAGTGATGATTATCAATATTGATTGTTATGAAAAAAATTGTGATAAAATATTCTGCCATGTCGCCCAGCCCTAGTGCTATCTCGCTCGTGGTGCAGGTAAATACCTGAATGCACTGGTCTTTGCTGGTGCACTGCTCCACCATGTCTTTATGGGAGCTCTCACACATCTTCATCTCCTCCTCCAATTCGCTCAGACGCTCCCCCCAGCCTTCAGCTTCCTGTACCAACTTTGGAGAACAGTCCTCATCAGTCTCAGCCAGACTACGGCCACAAGGGTTGCTGTTGCACCGTAAAACATACTTCTGAATACAATTCGACAAGGTGACGGGATGTTTGCAATGATGTGTGCAAAGCCACCTGGGTCACCATGCAGTGCTCAGGTATGGCGGTAAGGTTTAAGCGGGACATCTGGTAAAATTACCCCATTAGGCACAAGGAGACCTCACACAAACCTGGGCTTTACTCTCCAAAAGCTGGACATTCTCCTCCTTGGCTGCCTGTAGCCTTTTCTGTAACCTCTCACCGTTAATATCATAGATCTTCAGGGTTGTTTGTGCCTGATGAGATTAAAACAGAGCTCATCACAGCTTGGCACAATAATCAAATGAGGCACACTCTGTAATCCATGTGACTGACTCCATTCACTGTGCCGCCCCCCCCCCCCCAAATACCTGCTCCATCTGCGACTTCAGGTTCTTCGATTCCTCTTCCAGGCTTTTCAGTGTTTTCTGCATGCTGGCCAGCTAAGGAGCAAACAGCTACATCAGTATAACTGTCCAACACTCTGATCATCCAACCAGCAGCTGTTCAAATTTGCTGACTAACCTCTGCTCTACTGCCATAGACTCTTGATAGCTATTAGTGGTTATTTTTTGAGGAGATAAGCCGTGAACCAACAGTCTTTACTTCAGTTGTACAGATGTTCATGTGAAGAGTAACAGGTCTCAGCTGCTATTACCTCATTAGTGAAATTAGCTGGTCATAGCAGACTTGAGGGAAAGAGGGTCTTACCATTTCCTCCTGCTGCAAACGCTTGGACTTCTGGGCTTTCAAATCCACCTTCAGCTGTTCGGTCTCCTCCCTGAGTGTAGCGTTTGCCTCTTCGAGTTTCTTGGACATGGCCTGAGACGACAGAATGCCCAGAGCGCTCTCGCATATGGCACAGCATGCAGTAAACGTGTCCGCGTGGACTGTTCATCGGGCCGCTCATCCCACAGAGTAACTCACCTCAAGATCTTCACCCTCAGATGCTTGTGCAGAAGCACCTCCATTCTGCAGGGCAGTTTCCAGTTCCTCATACTACAGGGCACAGAGAGACACAAAGAGTGTGTCATACTACAGATACACACACACACACACACACACACACACACAGTGTCATACTGCAGATACACACACACACAGTGTCATACTACAGATACACACACAGTGTCATACTACAGGGCACACAGAGACACAAACACAGTGAGTTTGTCATATTGCGAACAGATGCACACACCCACAGTGTCATACTGCAGACACACACACACGCAGTGCCACACTGCAGGTACACACACACAGTGTCATACTGCAGGTACACACACACACACACACACAGTGTCATACTGCAGGTACACACACACATACACACACAGTGTCACAGTGCAAGCATACAGACCCTTGCTGCAGTAACACTCACTCTGTGACTGCACTGACTGAGTGTTTCCAGTGCTTTACATTTCTCTTCAAGTAATTCTGCTATCTTCTGGCCCAGCTTTCTCTCCTTCCCTGAAAGCCCAATGGAAGAATACAGTAAGTCAACATCTGGCTGAGTTAAGATATACTTCTTAACAAGGCATGAACCAAACTTACCGACATAGAATCTGCTTTTTATCTGGAAAAGAAACACATGAATGAGTAAGGTTCAATATCAAACGTGTTCTGCATATTTATGAATTGAGGCCCACGGCCAGCATAACTCCCCACGTGCAAGCTTACAGACTGATACAATCTGCAGGTGAACAGCAGCATAGTCAGTATCCCCAGCAGCGCAGTCACTATAACCGCTTCCCACGGCAGTCCGTAGAAATCCGGCCCCGGCTTCAAGTCATCAGGGAGGGAGGACACCACCTGTTAAAACAAAGACTACTTAGACATGGGAGCGAGCCGCTCACCCCTTCTCTCTGCATCAGTAAAATTGCAAGCTGGAGGGAATCGCCTATTTGATCGTGACCAGTACACAGTCAGTGTCACCATCAGACACGTCTGCCCTGAGACAGCGCTTGCAAGTGCCACCGGGGGACTGATCTGTCGGCACTCCATCAGCCTCAGGAAGTCGTTTATCTACCTTGTCAACATTGGCGGACTAAGCATCAACAGGCAGATTAAAGCATTTACGGCGCACGTTATAACGGATAATGTAAAATAAGCTTTACAAAAACGGAGAGAACTAGCGAAACGCCACTCCATCGTGGAGTCGAGAGCTCATCTAGGCTGGCGGCGGGCTATCTCACATCTCTCACGGTCTCCACCGCACGGGAGTAGTAGACCCTCGCTGCCACTTTAAGATCGGTCGCTTCAGGCGACGAAAGGACCGGGTCGCCCGCTAACTCCTCTGCCATAATGCATTAAGTTTAAGCGCCGCTGTCCACTTTGTTTTCACGGAACAAATGCCGACATGTCCAGCCCATCTGCTGTCACTTCACGGCTTCCGAGACACCTAAACAGAAAGCCACCACGTCACGGTGAACGGGTCGACACCGGTTGCGGAGGGGTGCCTTGCTATCCGGACATATCATTATCCCACCCGAATTTAATATTTTCTTAATCTATAACTATTTTTAAAAATTTCGGAATAACTAAGCAAATGTGTACGTTTACTTTTATTATTAATACACTCGTAGATAGGCAGGTGCCTAGAAGCACGCGCACACACCCCTGTTTTTCGCAGTTTTCCTACGTGGTTTATTCCAGACGTCACCAATTGTAGAACGCCACACTGCACCTCAGCTACAATGTTAAAGTGACACAACGAAAGCCGGGCCGCCGTCGACGCAGCTCACGGCTTTGTGCATTCAGCAATAAGTCGGCCAACACTCCTGACTTAATGGGAAGTTACATCAGTGAACACAAACTTAAGCGTCTTTATATTCAAGAATGTTTCTTCAACCGGTCTGTGACACAATAACATGATCCCGTCAGACACTTCCTGGTGAATAGCGAAAAACGGCTCGATCTGATTAAACTTCCCTAAATTGTTCAGAATGTTCAGAACATTCCAGATACGGGCGCGATCGCTTGACCAAAAGGATCTACTCTGACCACCACGTAATCACCCAGCTCACTGCTTGGTCAGCAAGTATATTCAACGACTCCACCGTAGAAATACCCACCTCCATGTCATCGTCAGCTTCCATTTCAGATGTGCGCTTCTCTCATTGTAAAATATTCCTGATTTACGCTAATGAAGTGGCCCGGCTAGGAGACACCAGCACCCTAAAGAGTGCCTCTCCCCTTGATATAACCTGAGCCTTTACTGACATCAAATTACACTTGACATACAGCAGGGCAGTCCCAGCAAAATCTGCACTGTAAACAAGCCTTAAAGTAACAGCTTCACCAAAACGGCGCTTGTACAATGTAAATACTGCAAATTAACCAGAGTGTATTCAACACAACACAAAGTGATATTATTAAGTTACAAAAACTGCCAAATCAAAACCGCAAATTTCCCCATTTAAACAATGGTAAAAGAGGTCCACTATAAACGATTGTTTTTTTAAACTTTGTAAAATATGATTGATGTCCATACCTGTATGATGAATTGTGTTAAACGTGATACAGTGTCTTGAAGGCGCTCTGTAGTTTCCAGTATAACTTGGCCGGTACAGTTTAGAAACAAAGCAACAGCAGCAGCTCTTCCTGTCAGATGAGCAAAATCAAACCTATTGTCATAATTTTATATATGCTGAAATACATAGTTTTGCATATGTTGCTTGAATTAAGAAGCTACTGAAACTGATTTGTCTTCAATCAATACATAATTGGCAATAGGCTAGCATGACATTTGCCTTTGAAGGATGCAAGACGTACCATCGTGTAAATCCTCCGACTGTGACTGAAAAGGAGTCTCCTCCTGGACTGTGGGGAGTAGGTCCCCTTCCTCAAACCTCTTTCTGTCCTTCTCTGCTGCATCATCTTCAGGGATAAAACAGCTGCCGTCTGTGCATTCGGGTCCACCTGTCACTGCTGATGCGTAATCATAACTCAATAGTCAAACCTGGGGAAAACCTCCACATCGTACACAACTGATGTTTCCATGGTTACTCAGGATTTCAGTACTACATATAAAGTACCAAAAATACATTATATTGAAAGACAAGAATGACACTGCTGAGCTGTACCAATAAAAAGTGCAAATAAGATTTCAAAAACAATGTATTTCCATAGGTTTTTGGGTTTAGTAAAAAAACATTCATTAATATATTATATATTAAGATACTGCGGGCAGCAGGCTCTCGCTTACAGAGAGCAAGTTGAGGGAGGCAAAAAGAGAATTTCCTCACAGGGATCAATAAAGAAGTATCAATTAATTTTTTACTCCTGATCATACTTAAAAATAAAATTACACAGCAAAAGTACCTTGATTAGAATGTTTAAGGACAGCGGGTTTCTCTTGTGTGAATATACTTTTTAAAGTAGATAAAAGAGCTTTTAATTTTTGAAGTGAGGCTTCCTTTGTATCACCATCAGCTTGACTGCCTTTTGAAGTAGAAGATAGTTCAATGTGATATTGTAGAAGTCGTTCAAAATCATACAGTATAGCTAGGTCATTGTCAGTATTTTCCACAGCTTCCCAGTCCCGAAGGTTTTCCAGCTGATAGTCAAGCCACATAAGTTTGTGTTTCCCTATTAAATCCAACACTTGGTGTAGGTCTTGGTTAGTCATGTAGTTCTGGATATTTCGGTAATCTTTAAGATGTTCTGGAAACTTAACAGCATCCTTTGTGGAAGGCGGGTTTCCATTAGGCTGTGCAACTCCCCCATGTTTTTTGCTGGCACTTTCCATTGGTTTTGGTGTTTCTGTAACACCTTCTGCTGGTTCTGATCTTAAAATACCAGCGTGTTCTCCCGAACCATCATCAGTGACCATTCTAGTTGTTCCAGATGAGTAGTTTGATTCCGTTTGCAAACTATAATAATCAAGTTTGGCGGTGTGCAAAGTTCCAGTTCCAGAATCCTCCTGGATATGTCTAGAAGAACGAATGTCTCCAGCTTTGATTCCCTTCCAGTCCTCTGTCCCACCAAAATGTTCATTATTTACTACTTTGCTGCAAGACCCTGTGTCTTTGCTCTCTCTGCCCTGCTGCCCTGTTTCTTCTTGTTCAGGTGCAGTAAATGGATCTGGTGTTCTTGCTTCATTTTCAACACCAGATATACATGCATCTTCCTTTGGTTGTAATGTCTCAGTCACAAGTGTGTCTGCAGCCACACTATTAATGGTATCTACTTTCTCTTGTATTTCAGCTTGATTTTCCCAAGTATTGTCCTGATCTTCTTTTTCATAAGATACCAAATTTATTTCATGTTGTCCCTTAGTGGAATAATGTTTAAAAGAAGGTGGATCTCGAATGCCCATCTGGTTTAAAGCAATTGTTTCTTTGTTCTCTTCCGTTACAGAAACATCTGCAGTGGATGCTGATTGTGTTTGATCAGAGATGATTGCAGAGATCTGTTCCACATTTTGACTGACCGATGACCTCTCTTCACTGTCAACCACAAGAGACCCCTTCCCCTTCTCAGATACAGATGGTATTTCCTCATTGTCAAAAACAGGAGAAGTGTCCACCATCTCTGTCAAAGACAACTTGTCAACCACTAAGAGTTCTGGCTCAGTGTTCACCCCAGATGATTCACTGCCACTGTCAATCACAGACGGTGCCTCCCCATTTTCAACGACAGTGTACTTGTCTCCTCTGTCAACTATGGATGGTCCCTGTGCTGCTATGTCAGCTATAGCTGACTCATTTCCACTGTCAATTATGAATGTTTCTTCCACATTATCATTCACAATCAACTTGTTCCTGCTGTCAGCTACAGATGGCCCCTCACTATTGACAAACACCATGTATTCCTCACCACTTTCAACCACAGTTGGCTCAGTGACTCCCAAGGTTGACTCTTCCCCGGTATCAACCACAGAGGTCTCTGTCTCTCCCAGGGTAGCCTCCCCCCTGGTGTCAACCACAGATGGCTTAGCGTCTCCCATGATGGACTCCTCTCCGCTGTCAATTACAGAGGGTTCAGTGTCTCGCAAGGTGGATTCCTCGGCACCATCAACCACAAATGGCTCAACATCTCCCATTGGTGACTGCTCTCTACTGTCCATTATAGATGGATCAGAGTCTCCCAATGTGGACTCCTCCAT
>JAOYFF010000027.1:14220042-14266158 GCA_025773925.1 Cryptomyrus ogoouensis
GCCATCAACCACAGGTGCCTCAGAGTCTCCCAAGGCTGACTCCTCCATGCCATCAACCACAGGTGCCTCAGAGTCTCCCAAGGCTGACTCCTCCATGCCATCAACCACAGGTGCCTCAGAGTCTCTCAAGGTTGACTCCAACATGCCATCAACCACAGGTGACTCTGAGTCTCCCAAGGTTGATTGCATCCCACTGACAAACACAAATGGCTCAGCATCTCCCAAGTATGACATCTCTCTGCTGTCAACCACAGATAGCTCAGCATCTTCAAAGGTTGACTCCTCTACATCATCAACCACAGACAGCTCAGCATTTCCCATGTTTGACTCCTCCCCACTGTCAATTACGGACAAACCCCCCCTACTATGAGCAATTGCAGATGACATAGGGGAACTTTCAGCACTGTGATATATTGACGGCCTGCCCCCAATGTTTATTACAGTCTCGTCCACAGATAAATCATTATCAAGGTTGGAATCATCAATGACTGATGACTCTGGCCCACTGCCAATCAAAGATGCTGCTTTCACAACATCCATCACAGATAGTCCCTCCCCTCTACTAGTCACAGATGGGACCTCCATACTATCAATCAAAGTTGACTTATCCCCATGCTCAGAATGCACAGGTTTACTGTAACCGGCAATGGTCTTTGTGTCATGACCTTCATTTTGAACTACTGCAGTCTTCTTATCCTCTTTACTGACATCCATTTTGGAAATATTATCAACAGCATATACTACTGATACATTACGAGACAACACACTGTCTACATTATTAAGATCCATTGGTACTTGCAGAATACTGTTTATGTCGACTTGGCCTGATGAATTAATGTCAGTGCTACTTGCAGTTTTGTCATTAATATCTACATTATATTTTTCATTTGACTCTATGGGTTGTGAAGCATTCATGTCTATATCACCCATCAAATCCTCAACATCTGAAATCTTTAGCTGATCTGCCGATCCAAGTTCAGCCTTTGAAGTACCATCAGCTAATTGAATGTCCTCAGGTGCTAACGTTTCCTGTGGTATTAGCTGAGTTATATGGTGGTCATTTGTATCTCCTGTACTTGACAGAATGGTATATGGTTTATTGTCGTCTTTATCAATATTTTCCTGTTTAATATTGTTGCTGGATGGATTAGAATTACTGGTTTGGGGTTCTAACAAGACGTCCTTACCTTTGTCTGTCATTTCTAGGGCTGACTCATCGTAGTTTTCTGCATCTTTATTAACATCTCTAATGTTCTGCTGAAACTTTGACGGCAAGCTCCCAAAAATGGTAGAAATACCACCAATGGAAAACAAAGACTGAACATCTTTTGTTGTCTCATCCTGGGTCCCATCTCGTGTATCAGATCCTGGCTCTTGAACATGTGAACCTTCAAAAGACCCAGGCGAATTATCATCGGCATTCTCAACCTCACGTTTTTCACCATAAAGCTCTACAATACTGCTGTACATGCTCCCATAACCAGTTTCTCTATCATTTTCAGACTTTCCATTTTTATAATCATTATCATATCCATTATTTTCTATTGAAGAAAAACTTGAACTATCATCAATAAATTCCACTCTAGATTTTCCTCTTATCTTCCCCTGATTCCATCTCTCCCCTGGCTCACTAGAACTAAGAAGGTTCTCAGTTACTATCTCCTCCTCTGTGCCTGGGTGCCCGCTATCTTCTATTCTAAGTCCACTATTCTCATTGACTGATTGATGAAAATGGAGAAGGTCACCAATGCCAGTGTATAGCCAAGAGTCAGTGTTCACGGTTTCCTTTTGGTTTGGTGTAGATCCCTCATCTTTGGGGTTTTCTGTTAAACCCTCATCTTTATTTTGGTTTATCGGCTCCTTAGGTGCAATATCTGGACTTTTTTCACCAAAACTAAAAACCCCAGCCAGTTGTCCCCTAAGCCAGGAAGCCGTTTCAGTCCTTTCGTTCTCCTCTAACTGGTTAACATCCAGAGCGATCTTCCTGTTCTTAAAAGACTCTTGCTCCTCATTCTTGGCTCCTAAACCCAGCCATCCAGTCAGTCCAGATCCAATCCAATAAGACCCACCTTGTTCAGTTGGCTTTGACTTGGTATTATCAAGGGGATCCTGCACTATAGTCTGACTTGTTTCCACTTCGTCCGCAGTTTTTGTGCTCTGAGTTACTTGTATTGGTTCGCTAGTTTTGAGATCCTGCATGTCATCTGCCGGGAGGCCTTGAAGCCCCACTTGTTCATCCAAATTGTCCGGTTGACTGAAATCACCCTCAATTATAGCACCATACTCATCTATACAGAAAAAATCCTGTTCCTGCAAGGAAAGAGTTACTAGATTAAAATTTCTAAACTTTAAAGTGAAAAACACAAACAGAAACACACATAATTTAAATAATGCTTAGATACCTGTGTTGGTAATTCAATTTCTTTTTCCTTATGTGTGTAAACTTCCTCAACTTCAACAGCATCTTTTGGAAAATAGCCAAATTGCTTGTCAATCTGAAAATGATGGTAGTTTATTTTAATTGCTCTTTGCACTCCTCACATCAACAGTAAAACTGGTTTAACTGATTCAGATTACAAGTTTCTATTACAAATACTATCAAACTATAGCAACTTTAATAAACGATGCATGAAGCATATTAGCTATATTACAATAAAAACAAACAAAATCAGCATACACTTATCCCCATCTAAAGTGGACTGTACTGATCATTAGAGACTGTCAACAATACTCACACTTCCTGCCCAAAGATCCTCCCTTTTACCGGAAAGCTTGAAATACACAAATATAACATCTCCGCTTCTGAAGTTTAAAAACCTGCAGTCGGGTCCTTTGAAATCGTTGGTGGCCTGAACACGACTCAAGAGGGCTAGGATCATAAAACAATTAAAAACAAATGCTTACAAACCAGTCAAAGGTAACTTCGCAGTTCTTTCCACGTGAAAAATATTCAAATATATTATATATGTCATATAATATTTCAAGTTAAACTAACTGTCTATGAAATTTCTTTTCCGAATGATACCAGACCTTTGGACAGCGTTAGCCAACTACTGTTCCACGCACCACCTGTTTAAAGGGCGCTGAAGATAAATATTTTGTTACGTGTGTAATCCGTTACAATACTAATCATGAATATGTGACAACAATATTTAATATCTATTTCTTAGAACGTAGGCCTATGCATGAGTAAAACTCGAATCGCTTACTTTCACATCCGGGATCGCCACAGAATTTGTAGTCAGAAAAAAAACCCCAACACTGGGCGCAGAGCAGCGGTAGTAAAACACAGAACTGTAAAAGAGTCATGATTAAGGAAAGAAAATATCCCGTTATACACCCCAGTCCATTCACGGGTGAGGTTGGTAACGGTAAACCAAAAGTCGGACGTCACACATAAGAACAACCGTGTAACATCTGCCTTGCAGAACTGAAATTTCACAATTGCCCACAAAGAGGAAAAGATAAGGAAAGCAGCGTGTGGCTTTCAGCAGTGGGTAAATGATTAACCTATGTACGTGGCCAGGAAGAGATATCAGTGTGTGTGTGTATGTATGTATGTATGTATGTGTGTGTGTGTGTGTGTGTGTGTGTGTGTGTGTGTGTGTATATATATATATATATATATATATATATATATATATAGAGAGAGAGAGAGAGAGAGAGAGAGAAAGAGAGAGAGAGAGTTTGAAATTCGTTCCCAAATATGCTACAACAGGTCAATAAGCAACAAAGTCAGCTCTAAAGGACTGTACTGTAGAAAAGAGAGTGATTTTAAATAATCACTTCGACCTTAAATCAACGCCGCGCAAGAGATATATGTTGCTTTGCATGTCCACTGGATTACTAATGTATCTGACATTAATACAAATCTGAGATATGGTGGTTTTGTACACTGCAATACAAACACAGGAGCTGTTTTTCGTCGGCACAGTCTACATCTTTCGTCTCGCTTAGGTGTCGCATTTCTGGCATCTTAAATTTACCATGGGAACGGGCGCACATAATCTACGTCACACACCAACATGGCAGCTTGCGGATTGTAAATATCTGTAATGGAAGCTTAACGCAGATTCCTGCCGAGAAAGCATCGTATGTTTGGTCTTTGCAGCAACTATTTGGCTGGTTTCTGTACTTCCATAATATTGTCTATATCTAGATTGTTAGTTGGCAAGCATGAACTCAGATGTGGAAGAGCTGATGCCCAAACTTCTCCCGGTAGACCCATGTGATCCTGAAGATGTTGATCTCAGCGGACCTCCGAGGACCCCTCAGGAATATTTAAGACAAGTCCAGTCAGTTGTCGCTGCGTACCTTTAATTTACTTGTTTACAGGCTAGGAGATTGCAGTTACAACGGTCGGGATCAATTATTTGAATTAAACGATCTCGTGTGTGTGTATGTTTTAGATTGGAAGCGTCCCTTTGCCCAGATGTGGTTGTGGCGCAGATAGATCCCAAGAAAATAAAAAAGAAGCAGACTGTGAACATTTCTGTAAGTGAGAGACTATGCTAATTATTTACTGTTTTGGGGTAAAGGGCATTTCTTCACTATGTGTGGCGTATGTACAATTATTGTGTTTTTTTTTTCCTGTAGTTTACAGGATGTCAGGCAGCTCCTGTGGGGTTCTCACCGAGTTTAAGATGGCAGCAGCAGCAAGTTAGCAACTTTTCCGCAATTAGACAGGTAATCGTATGTTTCCCGTGATCCTGAAAAAAAATAGTTACTTGATTTTTAAAGCCACTATCCTGTATTTCCAGAGTATTAATAGACACAGAGCACATTGGAAGGCCCAGTCCTTGGATAACAATGTGATAATGGTATGTATAAAAGCAGAATCCAATATTTTATGACCATTTAGCTAAGCATAGAACTCTTAGCTCTTAGGTTATAACATGCATGAGATGTATATTTTAGCCAGAATTAGAGGATGAAGAGGGATGGAAGAAATTCTGCTTGGGGGAAAACATTTGTTGTAACACATCACCGACAGCTGGAGGCAGTGAGCATCCGGGCCTGGATTACACTAAGGTAAGTGCACTTCCTAAAATATGACTTAAGAATTGAGACTGTGTAAAAGCAGAAATCCTATAAAGTGTGCACAGCAAAATCCATGCCTTTCTGTGCTGTCCTCATCAGATTGGGTTCCCTCCATTTCTGAGCATTGTTAGCAGGCTTAATCAGGTGAGAATGCGAATGCACTAAACATTTAGCTGTTACCAAAGCTTGTGATTGCTCTCAGCACCCATCATGGAAACCTATCTTCTGCAGGCCACTGTTTCTGCAGTGCTGGAGTACCTGATAAACTGGTTTGAGGAAAGGGAGTTTGTCCCACAGTTGGTAAGTAGGGTGGTCCTGGTGAATTGCCTGGCCGGTGTGTTGTGTGAATAATAAAAAGAGGCCCTTCTGTGTTTCAGGGTAGGTGGTTGTATGCGCTGTTAGGCTGCCTGGAGAAGCCCCTTCTTCCTGAAGCCCATTCGCTCATCCGTCAGCTGGCCCGCCGATGCTCGCAGGTCCGAGCTGGCCTGGTAAGCGATCTGTTTTCCCATTTTGCAGTTGCATGGCAATGATAAAGCTTTTGATGCTGATGGATAGTTTCGGTTTTCCTCCCTATGCAGGAGAGTAAGGAAGATGAGAAGCTGTCAGCCCTGAACCTCATGATTTGTTTGGTTGGCAGGTAATGTGACCAAGTACCATACTGAAGAACAGAATCTTTCACGCTAGAGTGAGTGCTGTGGAAATGGCTTTTGTTTCTCCTTGCAGGTACTTTGAACAGAGCGACTTGGCCGATAATGAATGATGGTGATGTTTCAAGTCAAAAAGACCAGGAAAAGTTCAAGGAATCCTGTTGTGTAGAGAAGTTGGGATTGATACACAGAACTAATTTTTACGTTTGTCTTTTTAAATGTTATTTTTCACTGTTTTCATGGAAAGTTTCAGGTAAAAAACAATTATGAAATGTCAAATATATTTTCAGAAAACTATGTAATATCACAGAATACGAGCATAATGTGTATTCTTGTCAACGAAACAGCCACTGATTTGAGATCGGTTTCCCTGAATTTAAAAGCAGCAGTAATAAAGTGCCACTTAAATGTTCTGATCTGTTTTATAAAGGCACGTTTCTTTATAAACAATAAATTACTCCATACCACAAAATGCGTCTTGTCTAATGAAAGTAGTTTGCAGGTCATTTAGTCGGAACCAAGATTTATTTTGTCTTCCACGGCCCTGAAATGTATGCAAATGACAGCACGTTAACATCACGACTCCGTCCATCACTACAATAAACTCCGGCATTGGTCTAAGCGTCCCGCCCCATGTTTCCTGATTGGCTTTCATTAAATAGTTCAATAGTTTCATTGGGTAAAACGGTTGTCAATCAGCGCGACCACCAGCCGCCTGGCTGCGCTAGGATTCCGTTAGTGGATCTTAGCTAAAATGGCGGTCGCTGTGCGAACTTTGCAGGACCAGCTGGAGAAGGCGAAAGAAAGCCTAAAAAGCGTAGACGAAAACATTCGCAAATTGACTGGCAGAGATCCCAACGATCTTAGGTAAGTCCACGTTAAACTGAAAGTTAGACTGGTGGATACTGATCCGCAGCGGTGCAAGGAAGGGTCATTTTACCTGCGTGCAGCAGATGAGAATGGTTTTCAGATAGTGGGAACGCTGTAGTGATGTAAAGCGGCCGGAACCGCAGGAGACGCATGCCACATCCGACTGTGGGGTGCCTTACGTAACTGCATTGGGTCCGGATTGCAGTAATAATCGGTTTCGTTTTATTTTCCCGGTACGGCACGGTATCGCTTTAATTAAGTGCTGGATTAGTGATACCTGATGCGTCTCGCCTATCTATCCGAAGCTCATCCCGTTGTGTAAGGCTTTGGAAACCCAACACATGCTGTTGGTTCTGTTGAACCTGACGATAGAAGTCCGACATTGCTGCCTGCGTTCCTCCTAAAGGCACAGATCTAAGCCCAGTTAAAACACATAGGGTCTGTCCTAAACCCAACCCTTTCCCCATAACACTGAAGCTAGATCAGCAGTTATATGCAGCCAGGTGGATTTGGAAGGTCAAAAAACAAATTTCATAATGTTTGTTCAAAAGACATCTATGACTGATTGACTGTCTTCCTTGTTCTTATCAGACCTGGCCAAGCCAGAAGGCTAGCCCTCTCAGGCCCAGGTGGAGGTAGGGGGCGAGGAATTGGTCTGTTGAGGTAAAGTATTACTATGAGCTTGCCATCAAATAATAGAAAACATGATATTTTGAGTGCTATGCTAGGACTGTACTCACACCTAAAGACAATGTTTGGTGTCAAGGCGTGGACTCTCAGAGAGTGGAGGAGGACCCCCAGCTAAGCAGAGGGACATCGAAGGGGCACTCTTGAGGTGAGGCTGCCTCCCCCCACATCTTGTGTGTTGCTGGGGTATCCCGACAAAGGTAGTGCGGTCTAACCCCCGCCTGTGTCCCCACAGGCTTGCCGGCGATCAGCGAGGGAGGAGAGATTCACGCCATGACAGTGACGCCGAGGATGATGATGATGTCAAAAAAGTAGGCCCCGCTAATGTTTTCAGGGGAGTGCGGTGTGCCTGTGGACCAGTGTCAGGCCGCGAACGGGTCTCTCACACGTATCCTTTCGCCAACAGCCGGCGTTGCAGTCATCTGTTGTTGCTACCTCCAAAGAACGAACACGCGGAGATCTAATTCAGGACCAAACAATGGATGAGAGGGGAAAGCAAAGGTAACGAGTGTCTGATAAACCTACAATTGGTGCTGATGATGGTGCATGTGTAACCGGTGAATTTCTGCCTATACTCTGCGTTGTGTTGTGGGTGTAGACAGGTGTGTGGGGTGCAGAAGGAAGGGGATGAAGCAGACGTCACTGTCGTTCTTGGGGTTTATTGAACTCTGTTGGAAACAATTAGAGGGGGGATAAACCTCATGTGCTCAGGCCCTCTCGCTCTCTCTACACAAAGTAAAATAACGCGTATGCAAATTATATATGGACATGTTTTTAACTCCTATTTATATTATATAATGAATCAACTGGTTATAACAAATAACTGATTTATTAACCCGAGGGACCCTGCCACTAGATCCTCACCTCTTCCCGCGTGTGCGGTACAACAAAGGGAAGAGGAACCGAAATCGGGACCCTTATAAAGGAGAAAAGACAGTGGGAGGAGCGATGCAGGACAAGAGCATCATGGGAAAATTTAAGGGATATTGTACCCATCAGGTTAAACAGAAAAAAGAAAACAGAATCTTGTATAATTATAAACAAAATTAAAATAACAACCTGTTACACATGCACTTGTGTGTATTCATGGCACTCATTCTCCGGCAAATATAATTCAAGACCAGAGGTGGATAGTTGAGGTGCAGAAAGTAAAATCCAGACAGAGATTTTGTTTCAACTAATCAGTTCTCTCATTCTGTGACTCTTTATGTTCAGCTGATTGGTTGAAATTAAACCCTGTATTTTTACTCTCTGGACATGAACTATCCACCTCTGTTCAACACCAGTTTAACATCTGTTTGACAGCACTTTACGGTGTTGCATACTTAACTCTGCTTGTTTTGATCGGCTACAGGAATCGGCGTATGTTTGGCTTGTTGATGGGAACCTTACAGAAGTTCAAACAGGAGTCCTCTGTAGACAGTGAGAAGGTGTGGCTGTTCGGACAGCGTCATCCCCTAGGCTGATGTGTAGAGCTTTTTCAAATTATTGTTAAACTGTTAAAACCACTTGCTTGCAGCAAAAAAGGCGTTTGGAAATTGAGCAAAAGCTAGAAGTGCAGGCAGAACAAGAGCGCAAGAAGATCGAGAACGAGAGACGAGAGCTGTTTGAGGAGCGACGCGCCCAGCAGACACAGCTGAGGCTCTTGGAGCAGAAAGTGGAACTCGCTCATCTGGTGAGGGCCCTCTGCTGTTGTGGATGGCTAAATGCATGCTCTCTTCTGCGTTAACTCGGAGGCGCCCTGTCTTTCAGCAAGAGGAGTGGAATGTGCACAACGCCAAGATCATAAAATATATCCGCACAAAGACCGAGCCTTCTGTTTTCTACATTCCTGCCAAGATGTGCTCAGCCACTCAGAAGCTCTTGGAGGAGTCTCAGAAAAGGATGAATGGTAAGCACCAGACGGCCCAGTCTCGCTTTCACCGAGTCGTCTGGACAGGCTCGCTTGTTCCGAGCGTTCAGTTTGGTGAGAGGCTGATCTTTTGTTTTGATCCTTCAACAGCCATGTTAGAGGAGAGGCGTGAGGCCTTTGCAGAGCACCTGAACAAGATGGAGGCTCGGCCTAGACGGCTACTGCTGAGAGTCAGGGACCGAGGGGAGCCCCGTGGTGGAGCCCCGAAGACTGAAGAGCGAGAGGAGGGTAAGGCAACGGGGCAGGAGGGGGAGCTGCAGGTGACACGTAACCGTGGTGATGTAGTGGGGGAGGGGGAGGTGGGCATAGCACAGAATGTTCAGGAGCGGCAAGCTGAGATGAAGGAGCAGATGGAGGAGAGTAAAGGTGGCGGTGAGGAGGAGGATGGTATGGGGCTGGAAGAAGGCAGGGAGCTAGAGGTGGAGCAGGAGGAGGTGGAAGCAGAGGGGCAGGTAGAGGATGAGGAGGGGCAGGAGAGCGTAGTGCCAGTGGAGATGGAGGTAGGTAACGAGAGCAGGGAAGTTGAGGTTGAAGCTGAAGGAGATAAGCAGCCCCAGGCAGAATCTCCCCACGAGCCCGGGAGCCTGGAGAATGGCTCAGAGTCCTGCCCCGTACCCGGCCAGTCCGTGGAACCCGATACCGCGGGAGACTCGGGTCCAGCCCTGCTGGCCCTGCCACCCTTGCGGGCCGGGCCTGAAGCTGGCAGCGAGGTTGGTGAGCGTGGCCAGACGGCCCAGCCCGAAGCGGAGGGCCCAGCCAAGGCCCCCGATGCCCCCGCTGGCGGCAGGGGCAGGACCGCGGCCAGGGACAGGGTGCGGAGTCGGAGCAGCAGCTCCAGCAGCTCCAGCGGCTCGTCCGGCTCCAGCTCCAGCGGCTCGTCCGGCTCCAGCGGCTCGTCCGGCTCCAGCGGCTCGAGCAGCTCCAGCAGCAGCAGCAGCTCGTCCAGCAGCCGAAGCCGCGGCCACGCCAGGGACAGGAACCGGAGGGGCGGGACCTCCAACAGGGACAGGAAGAGAGGGGGCGCGCCCACCACTAGGAGGCGCAAGCCACCCAGAGGTGGTGGCCGGGATGCCAAAGGGTCTAAGGACAAGAGCACCAAGACGGACAGGAAGAGGATGCACTGTGAGGGCAGCCGGGCAGGAAAGAGACCCCCTCACAAGTCAGACAGGAAGGAGAAGAGGCGCTGAGGCAGCACGTGTAAGCAGCCATGGAGGAAGATGCTTTGTGACAGAGCAAGGGGAAGGCTTTCCTCCGCGGATCAGCAAGCAGACTTTGCATTGCGTATTCCATTTTAATTCTCAAATTCAATCACATTACACCTGCTAATGTTTAGTCCTGGCATGGGTTTATGTATTGTTTTACTTCACTACACTTAGTAGTATCTTCAAGCGCAAGGACATGCTGAGTACTCTGCTCCAAGGCAGGAAAGGTCACTTAATTTATTATTATTTTTTTTTAAATAAAACTGCAGCTTTAAAAATTGTGTCAAATTAATGCAGACAAAATGTAATTAATTCATTACCAGGTAGTTGATGAGCTCTGATGCCACAGCGCCCCCTGCTGGACTCAGATTCATATACAGCTTGGTCCCAGTCACCCTAGAAACATTGTATTTTGGTGTACTTTTGTAAATATTGCTCCATTTTAGCTTTTAATTCTTCATTCGGTGTCTAGTCTTACAAAGAAGGATTTATTTAAATCGCTTCTCTTACAGGAGCTTTTTTGTACCAGTGCATCACCTTCCTAAATAAAGCGGGTTGGTGTTTTCTGTCCTCCATTCTAAAGTGCCTTACACGCATGATCATTTACTTTATCTAACAGATACTTATATCCAAAGTGATGTACAAGGCAAATAGCGTGTTACAAACAAATCAAGCGGTTGATTAGGCATAAAAGTGCAGTTTCTGGCGTTGTGTGTCATTTTACAGAAAACCTGGAGACTGGTGATTCAGTGCAGTTTTGCTAACAGGATGAGCTGGGCAGCACTGTCTAACTGGTTATCTCTTGGTTAAACACCCCAAATAAGTCACCCTCAGCATGTTCTACAACAGGCCACAGCAACAAGCCATCAAAACTTGTAGCAAAGCTATACTGCAAAAAAAGGTATATAGATATATATAGATATATATATGTATATAGATATATCTATATATATAGATATATATCTATATATATATATATAGATATATCTATATAGATATAATATCTGGGTATAGAATTTACCCAGAAGCAGGGCAGCAGTTTTCATCCACTTATTTTGAGTAAAGTTTACCTGTACTATTCACATAAAACCCTGCATATCAGGTAACTTCTAAGATTTCTCAGTATATTTAACCTTCTTCCTAAATGTTAAATTGCTTTTCAAAATTAGTTAAGGTAAACATATCTATTTCACACCTAATACTTAAAATTTTATTATTGAAGGTTTTGTAGATTACGCTCAAAGGTATAAGGGACGAGGAGGGACATGAATCCCCCAATATTTAATTTGGTTTCAGCCCCCCCAAACAGGAATAGACCTTTGCATTTAAATTATGAAGTAGCCCCCCACCAATATTAAACTCTCTCCTGTGCCCTATCATTTATATCATTGCCAATTTAATCACTCATAAGGCACAATAGGAATCATGTCAATACTTTATTAATCAATTAAGGAAAGAAACGAACGTCTGTAGCTAAGAATGTGACTTAAACAGCGAGGAGCAGAACACTTTTGCATGGAGTCCTGCACAGCTGGGCTGAAGCTGACCGTGTTAGGGCCGGTTCCTGCTCTCCCAGTCCTCTTCATGGGGGGATTAGTTACAAGTAACAGCACTCAACAAGACACCAAATTGAGTTAGTAGATGTAAAAGCTTTAAAATATTAATACTGACAAAAAATTAACAAAGCCTAGCTATTTATTTAGTGTGTATAACAATCAGCACAACCACATACGCAGACTATGTTTGTTTTTACATGGAATATACTCTTGGATAATTTTGTGACAGGTGAAATACTACTGCAGTCAGCCACTAGGTGTCAGTGAAGCCTGTGCTTCCAGCTTCTTCCGGCCACATTCCCTGAAGCAGCCATCATGCCAGACTGTGATAGGTCAGCTGGCTGCACATGGCTGGCTGCAGTCACAGTGATGTACTCTAATGTGACATGACTACCTACTGTCACGTTAGTTTTGGACTTCCCAGTGAAAGTTCCTGTCTGTTTATGAACTGAGTACCTGAGCAATTGTGTAAAACAGGGGCCCTGTTGTTGACCAGATCTTACGGGCTGGGAGCAGGTTAGCAGTAGAGGAGCCAACAGACCTCAGTAAGCTCGAAGAGCCAGGTTGCTGCATAAATCCTTTGAGGGGAAAATGCACGATAAACTGTGGTGATAGTCTGCGGGGGGGAGGGGCAGAGGGAATGGAGCTTGTTTGGGGGGGGGCAAAGCACAGGGAAAGGGGCTTCTTGCAGGGGCCCTTTTATTAATTAGCTGAGCAGTAGGCGGCAGCTGCTCTGGGTATACAAGTCCAAACTTTACACAGCGCACAGCACCGTGGAACAACCTAGGAGGACTGGCTGTTAGCAGCTGTGACCGGCTTGCCATTACCGGCTCTGTAACCTGTGTCCCGCAAAACATAAATCAGGTCAGAACAAGAAGTATCATGAGTCAGCAGTCTCGCTATCCTGCAATAACTAGATGGCTTAATCTTCCACTAAGACAGAGGTGTTAAGCAGATTTACATTATATTAAGACTGTGAGTATGGTAGCAGTAGCAACCAGTTTGTATATTTAATAGATGTGTAGTTTCATGCTCACATATCAGTCTTCATTTGTCAGCAGTTCCACTTAGTGGTCCTGCTATCTCACACAGAAACAGGCTGCATACAGTCCCATGACACCCTAGGTAACGTATTTCATACCAGCATCAGCTAGTCACCAACGTCATCGACCAATTTGCGTTGCAGGTAGTGATGACCAAAACGACTCCTCATGAACTATCTGCCATGTTTTTTGACCCTACTTGATGGTACTCTTGGCATGCATTGAGCCCCTTTTTGAACAGACAGCACCATCTAGTGGGGTCAAAAAATATAGCAAATGGTTCATGAAGCTTCAATTGGCCATACTAAGGATTGCGGGCAATGGCTTTGTGAGCTCAACAGCATCATATCGTAAATTACCAGTCCTGAGGTGCATGTGTGCAAACACCTCCAGCAGCTCCCCCCTCATCCACTCTGTTTATTCAACAGAGTTAAATGGGGCTTTAAATCGTGGCACAGGGTCTGCTGATAAGGGCTTTCCTCTAATAACACGCTAACAGGGTCACTGGCAGCCAGCTTGGTGCTTGAGGCCAGGCCAAATGGATGGCAGTGGAGTCCCACAGACCTGCACACAGCCTCCCTGGCTCACTCTGCTGCATCCTGCTACTTTCCTAGGCTCCAGCAACCCCAGTGGTTGTTGGCTGCAGAATTCCATTATTGTTTGGCACCTACCAGGCAACATAACCATGTAATGTAGTATTTATTTTTAACATTTTTATTTTCTGTTTGTAGCACATCACCCACATATACAACTTAGATTTGAGCATGACCATTATCATTATTCATTCATTCATTCTTTAAGGTTTTGTCTTAGACAACTAAAGTTATGTAAATATACTATAAATGTTTATGTACACCAAGGAATGTATATTGTTTGCATTTCAAGGCTTATTTCATGTCATGTGCAAACAAATAAACGGCAGTGAAACAAATAAACAAACAAACCGATGAATGAATAAATAAAGCCAGCCATAAATATTTAAATAAAAACAGACAACAATTTTAGCAGATTTGTTTATGCATTTAATATCATTATCATTTATTTATAGCCACGTTTCACAATACACCTACTAATTTACACATTATTTAATAAAGAATAACCCCTCCATATGAATAATCCCTCCATATATAACACTCCTGTGAATTTAGTTTCTAGGCGTACAGTCCCCACTCCAGATTTGCGACTTGCGGTTTTGCTCATTTGCGAATTAGCTGTGAACAATTAAAGAGGAATATTTTTGGAACTTGCCAAAAGATCGCAGAAACATAGCCCAAACACTGTAAACAATACTGAAATGATTTGATTTGTTAGTGTACGTACAGGAGAATCCTGTAATAACTTGATAACTTAATTCAAGGACTAAATGAATATTTTCATTAATATGCATTTAACAACTCAATTTTAAACACCTTTGAATAGCTAGACAATTTTCTGACATGAACTCATGCTGAAGACAGTGATTTCATGTATAATCTCCACCAATTCAAGGCCCAGTTGGATACAGCTATCTGTACGTGGGACCTATCTGGACCATAACCCTTCAGAATGTTGGCAGTACCATAAACATTCTTCCCCTGAGGCCAGTTCTAATGCCATAGTGTCACAAAGGATGACAGGCAGCAGTGTACCATCCTGGCTGCCTTTAATCTTTGTAGGTGTAAAACTGGAAAGGAATTACATGCATTGGTATGCTTTAATACCATATTTCCAAAAGCAAATTGTAATGCAATGCAGTATTTACTCAGTTCTTTATGCATGTAGTAGATTCAGTTATCTGTTTTCATTTTTCTTCAGTCACATGTCACAAGACTATAAATGCAGTTCGCTACAAAAGAAATGCACTATAGACTATGCAAATATTGTTCAAAAACTTCATCTGCTCTACACGGCCTGATACACTAGTGTGACTAGACCCTCTTCAATTCACATATCTCCCCAGAACAGGTCCACTCGCAACACTAAAGCCCTGTATTCCGCATTGCCCTCTGCCACCTGAACAAGAGGGAGTCATATATTAGAATTTTGTTTTTGGATCACAGCTCAGCATTCAACACCATGGTTTCCTCCAGGCACGACAGGAAACTCTGACCACTGGGTCAGAATGGCTCCCTCTAAAGCTGGATCCTGAACTTTGTCGACCCCAGGCCAGGTGGTCAGAGTGGGTGATATCGATATTACTCCCTGACTGAAGATGGGTGTTCCCCTGGGGGGTGTATCGAGTCCTCTCCTATTACACAATGGTGGTGGGCCTTATCTCCAGTGAGGACAGCACTACATACAGAGAGGAGGTCAGAGCCCTGACACAGTGGTGCTGGGAAATCTGCCTTTCCACACTTCCATCACCACTAACAGATCTGCTGTGGAGAGAATGAGCAGCTTCAGGTTCCTCAGGTTACACATCACTGACTACTTCATGTAGACCATTCACACCAGCAAAGCAGTGAAGATGGTCCAGCAGCATTTCTTCTACTTCTGGCAACACTAAGTTTTGCAGGAAGTAGTGCGGCCGGCAGGGGAAATCATCAGAGGTCTCTCAACAGGGGAGTCTGTCCTGGAGAGTGAAGTGAAAGACAGGAGTTAAGTAAGTCAGGAGAAAGCAGAGCAGAAATGGACTCAGTTTTGCGGCATAGCCTACAAACAATTCCTTGTAAAAGCTAGAATCGGTTCAACCAGCTAAATATCATTCTCAGTTACTGAAACGAAGATCTGGACCCATTTGGGATTCATCTTCACAAGAGGTGCGCTTCCTTTCCTCCGGGACATATACATGATCTCCCTACGATATATCCCCGTTTGGCCGGCAGAGGTTACATGAACGTAAACAAATATTTGTTCACATCCCTAATGTGTCAACCAACCTCACTTGTCACTAGTTTGTTGATTGTGCTCTGTGTTTAAACTGTATATATGAGCCTGTCCTTGCCTTCCGTCCCAGATTGGTTGTTGTGCAGGTCATTGGTACTAGTTTTTGTCATCTCTGTAGTTAGTAGTCAGCCCATGTTAGTTCCTTTAGTTCCTTTAGTTCCCTGTCCCAGGAAATCCCTGTGTCCTGAATACTTCATGGTTCCTCCTTCTCTCTATTTTGGCCCCTCGTGGTGTTTTGGTTTCCCTTTTCTCGTGTATTTTGAGTTCAATAAAACCCGACCCCCAAAACCACCAAGCAGTATATTGATTGTCACTCTCTCTTGTTGCCTAGTCGTGACCGAGAATTACAACTAATAAAAGCCATGCAATAATCTCTAATTTAGCCGACTTCAAGAAGCAATGTGAACATCAAATCGTTCTTATAAAATAAATACATAAATAAATGGTGTCATTTAGTATTTCGATTTCAAATCTAAAACCAGATTGATTCAGTACCATAGCTGTAGTCATGTTTCTGCGACTATGTTATTATAGAGAAAGTGCTGTCTGAATTCTTTTTTTGAATGGGGATGCTGCTTGGACAGAGTGGTTTTGGGTCTGTTTATACTGGCACTCGAAAGAGACATGGCTTCCCAGTAAGTGACCAACTGGCACAGTGAAAACTAAATTTGTTGATTTTTTTTCCACTCTAGGTGGTCATCAAGTTTGCCAGAAAGTTAGAAATGGTAAGTGTCTTGAACCATGGAGCTGGTTTTATTTTGATTTCTGCCTAGATGTATATATATGCTGCCCTCCCTTTCATAGGCCCATCCCCCAGAAGGTAGTGTTGATGATGCATATTAGCTGTGTCATGCGTTAACATGCTCATTGACTGGTTTGATGGATCCAGTCAGTACATTTTAGAAAGACCTCACCTATGCCAGGATGTATGTTAAAGATTTTTGTGAAAATAATGGTAGGTTCCTGTTTGGGGAGCTTGCCAGGCATGTTCTGGCGCAGGTGCCTCAGGCCTTGTGTCACTGCCAGGATTGCAGCTTCCTGCACCGCGACCTGAAATCAGAGAACCTATTGACACTATACAGGTCAAACTAATTGACTTTAGCTGTGGAGATGTCCTGAAGGATTCCCCCAACACTGAATCTGCAGGTCAGTAAAAGAGACTAATTAAAAGCCTGTGGAACCAACCGCTTTAGGGTTTAGGGTAGCTTGTAACCCGGTGATTAAGAATCTGGGCTTGTGGCAAAACTTTTGTTGTACTCTTGGGTCCATACGTAACTTGCTTCACTAAAAAGCAGCTTCATGAAAGATTTTGTGAGTTATTTACATTGTTGTATCTGAGTGTTTCAAGGACGGAGGACTAACTTCTCCCAGAGTGATACCCAGGTCCCTACTGGGAGTGGGTAAAAACGTGGACTGTCACTGGTTCCCCGAGGACCAATTTGAAAAACATAGCCCTAATCTATAAAGTAGTGATGGACAAAATGACACTTCATGAACCATTTACTGTATTTTTTGAGGTTGTGGTTTGCTTTGGGGCATGCTTTGTGCCAGTTTTGTACAGAGAGCTCCATCTAGTGGGGTCTAAAAATACAGCAAATGGTTCATACTTTCGTCAGCTATAAATCATTCCTAGTAATTTACTAACCTGAGGAAGGCTCTCAGCTCCTTCACATAGATGACAGCCCTGGATATTCAGTACATGTCCCAGGTATTCAATCTACTTGTTTCCAAATTCATACTTGGACCTCTTCACTCGCATTCCATTCCCTTGCAATCTCTGCAACACCTTCTGTAGCTTCTGCAAGTGCTCCTGTTCATTTTTCCCTGTAATATGAAGATAGACCAACTAGATCACTGCACTAAAGTCTCTCATCAGGTTTCCCACGATTCTTTGAAAAATGGGAGGTGCTAATCTTTCACCAAAAGCCAATCGGTTATATGTGAATAGCCCTCAATATGTCGATGGTCAGTGGTTTCTTGCAGGTATGCCGAGGCGAGGTCATTCTTGGAGAACGCCGCCTCTCTGCTGAGTCAGGCGATCCACAATCCATGGCAAAGAGTAGGTCTGCAGGGGCAGCCTTGTTTACTGTTAATTTGTAGTTCATGCACAAACAGTGCTGCTTTTTTCCCGACATCGCTGATCCAGTGCTGCCCACTCACTATGTTTTACTGATATAATAATGTTAGCCTTCTCCAAAAGATCCAGCTCAGCATCAACTGGCAATGGGAGCTTTTATAGATCTTTGGAGGAAAGTCAGGATTCACCATGAACGTTGCCTTGTTATCATGCAGCATGCCCAGGGAAGTAGTTTGGAAGCGTCTGGCTGACATGTTTTATTTCTTTTCAATCACTTTTCATAGCTCAATGAAGCTTTAAATTGCCCTAATACAGGCATGACTTCCCCTGTGTAAGTCTTCAGCTTTACTTTAGTGCCATCTAGTGGCTGTTCAGGGAAAGCAGCTTTGAAAAACACTTTGGATATGACTCACTATAGCCCCAGTGTCAATTTCCACTTAAATTTCTTTGCCATCCACCACAAAATTCATTCTGAATGATTGTTTATGGTCTCTATTGTTTGCTACTGAAATCATTGCCATTCCCATTCTTGTGTTTTCAAAAAATATGCGTTTTTCTCAGCATGATGTTTGCTTTACTTTCTGCCTGAGCATCTCCCTTTCAAGTTTGCTTCCTATTACCAGTTTTTCCACAACTGTGACATTTTGAATCTTTGAAGCTGCATACCTATGGACTGTGATTCTTGCCATGACATCTGTAACGCTTCCTTGTTGTCTGTCTGCAGGAATGCACGTTGTCTTTATATACTCTTCTCATATGTGAGTCTTGTCCCTGCACCCACTGTGAGTCTCTTTCCACAGTCTCCATGCTCGATGTGACCTTGATCATGAGTTTTATCTTTGGGCTTGTTTGGTTGCACTAAATTCCTCGACAACCACTAGGTAGTTGCTTCCATTACGCTTATAGCCATGTGGCCACTTGCCTTTCATCCACGATATTGTTAGATACAAAGAACTGCTCAAGTCCGCTATGGTGCCAATAAGAGCCATTTCGGATGTGTACCGTTATCCTCACCACGTTTTGCAGGTTACTTTTTACTGGATTCTTGCTTGACTGACCAAAGGTTCCAGAAACAAAACCAATTGTCTAATACATCACAGAAACAAAATCATACAGGAAGGACTTGCTATCACTGAGCAGAGACATACAGGAGAGGCCTACTATCACTGGGCAGAGACATACAGGAGAGACCTACTATCACTGGGCAGAGACATATAGGTAAGACCTGCTATCACTGGGCAGAGACATATAGGTAAGACCTGCTATCACTGGGCAGAGACATACATGAGAGATATGCTATGACTGGGCAGAGACATACAGGAGAGACCTACTATCATTGGGCAGAGGGCAGAGACATACAGGTGAGACCTGCTATCACTGGATGGGGACATACTCTCATTGGACATGGGTGTGCCAGCTGTCTGTATGAGTGCAGAGAGACCCAAAGCACCGCGAGTGTAAGGTGCTGCTGCCCCAAACACAGCATGCATGACAGTTTGACACACTCCTCCCAGACTGGGGGCATTACGGAACATCAGACTGGCTTTGTGGCAAACTCGAGAAAATCTGCCTGCTCTGAGACATTTGTGTCAGTAAAGAGATCAGCGACAGGTCCTAAGTGTCAAGTGTAATCTCAGCTGGTGTTACATAAGGATCAAAGAGCTCGGCTCTCAGACACTTAGTGTAACTGTGAGGAATGTAAAAACAGCTCTGTACATTTAACGGGGCTGAGTGACGCCCCTGTGATGTTCAGCTCAAACTCAATCCAATGCTCACAGATCGTTGTCCCCGATAGTGCATCACTGGTGTACTGCAGAGCTGGCACGTGAGCGCCCTCTGTCTACAGGGATTCATGAGAGAGACGGGGACAAAGAGGAGCTCTATTCATCAGGCCTTTCCGACCGCTCGGAGCCAGGCCAGCACATATCAGATAGCTGTTTATGCTTTGGTGAAGCGCTCGGCTCAGGCGTGACGTTCTGGGAGAGCAGGATGACAGGTGTGCTGTTCCCAGACAGAGTTGATGTGCTCCGAATGCTAATTGTCACTTTATTCGTAGACTCCCATATTAACCTTTTCATGATGATTTGTTCCACACGCGGTGCTCCAGGGGAAGGGCGCGAACATGCCTGAAATTCCACGACTTGTACTGGCGGAAGTGCAGTGGGGTGTCTCATCCCAGCCCCTCCTGTAGCAGCGAGGGATGAAGTGGCCTGGACGTTAGGTCGTCCCAGATCCTGCATGGCCACCTCAGGGATCCCGAAATTCCAAAATGGCGTTGGTTGGACAACCTTGGGTTTGTGTTTCTCAACACCTTACAGATATTTTTAAACAAGCAAACGAAACATTATGACTCATTTGCGTCTTTAGGAATCCTACAGGAGTGATATTTTGAATCATTTGGTCCAGGCGTTCACCCTGTTGACGTCTGCTTGCGGAAGTTTCACTCTGCAGGAATATAAGGGCAAACTCACATGTCCTTTTAAACTGCAGTGCTTCCAGGGAGTGTGCTGGCGTGAAGTCCGGTTCGGCGTTCGACCGCTAATATGATCTATTTTTAAGTCCCGCACCCTCAGGTAAGTTTATTTCTGTTATATGGCTGTTCCAGACACCAAGCTCCTATCAAAGAGATAGCAGGCATTGTCATGGTAACCGGCCGATCGGTCGGCCTATGTGTCGAGCCTGCAAAGGAACGAGGCCTCGTTAAAACGGGCTAACATCTTCCCGTTCGTCTGGACCAAATACAAAATGTCTACATGTTTCTGTGGATTGGGAAGCCACGTCTACGCGGATTACGAGAGGTTGGAAGGCTCCATGCTGACTCAGAGCCGTAATACTTATAAGCGGCTTGTTTGAGGGCGGGCAGAACATACACAGTCTGACACATAAGACTCTTAATTTGCACATTACGCGACCAAACGATGTCTCCCGTTATTAAATTCACTTTCGCAAGCACACACTGTCTCCTCTAAGCTGAAACCATGGCACTTTGTATAGTTTAATAAAACTGATGCAAGTGGCTGTCAGGCTGAGTTACGGCCTCCTCTTTGTACCCAAACCGTGAGCAGGGTGGCAGCGGAAGCCCTGTGCTTACGGTACCTGAACCGATCACGCTCTTATAGGACCGCAGCAGCCTCGTGTGTCTGCCTGTGCAGGTAGCAGGCGTCTGGGCGCACTCGCTACGGTGGACCAGTTAGTACGGTAGGTAGCTGACTGGGACCGGCCTGGAGCATGTGTTGGTGACTCGATTGCGCCCCCTCAGCCCCATGAGCTTGTCTTCAGCATTCCTGAAACTCCATTGTGTCTTTCGGGGCTTTTTTCGTCGTTTTCTCTGAGAAGCCGGCAAGCCTCTCCTTCAAGGTGAAGGTCGCCACATGGAAACATCTGGTGGTGAGACCAGCAGAAGACGTACATATGTGATGAGCACCATTACCGGCGAATGATAATTAGCTGAGGGAATGTCATCACCAAGGTCACTCGATGCTAATCAGTCATGCCCTCATGACCACCATGACATTGTATGCAGTGGCCTCGTTGCAGGTCTAACCCTAACCAATTGGGTCGGAGTTCTGTCATGTGGATGCCAGGAAGAACCTGTATGACGTGGATAAAGGGTACTCTCAAAGGGTGATGTGTGGCTCGGAGGGTTATGCTGCTGTGGTCGTGAGCAGAAGGTCATTGGCTCAAATCCTTGAGTTGCCAAAAAGGTTTCACTTTCAGGCCCAATTTCTTCAGGTAGTGCTTGGTCTTGCCCAAAAAAACAATACGGTGTTTTACTGGAAATACCCTGGTTTAACAGCAGCTGGACACTGCACAAGCACAGTGGGGACAGGGCACAGTACATTCCCGTAAGAGGAAGGTCATGGGGAGGTCACACGACATGGGACGGAACCTCACAACTACTTTAATAATGCATCACTGAGACCTAACATTAAATACCACTTCTGATTCTGAAGCTCTGTCGGGATACGTATAGGGGGAGCTGTCAATGAACAGAGCCCAGGAAATGAGGAAGAAAAGCAGCCAGCTGGATACCGGTGGAGACGCCCCCAAGTCTCAGCCTCCTCTCTGTTTACATTTAACAGGTTGGGCGGAATCCATCCGTCTCCTTAAATTTGCATCCTTCGCTTTCCAGATGCATAATTGATTCCCACAGCTGCCGCTGAGTTGGCTCCTGCATCCTGAGAGTCACACGTGGGAATGCTCCGAAACGAGAGGCTAGGCTGTGGGGGGGTGGGCTGGTACACCCCTCCCCGAGGAAGCGGCTGTTCAGAAATTAGTACAGAGGAGCCGTTTCACGAAAAAGAAAATGGAAATCATTCCCCTGGTGGCTGAAATCGACTGTAAAGGCAGAGCACAGTTGATGCAATGCAAGTCACGCTTGTTTAAGGTTTGTACTCAATGTCCTGTTGAAGTCCACTTCCTGTTTTAGGAGGAAGTGTCTGCATTTGGCTCCCACTCGACGTCCTCTCTGACGCCCACTGATGGACCTCTGAATCCAGTCTGCTGGATCGTTCAGCTTCCCGGCACTTTATGTAGGTCAATATACAACACTTTGATAAACACATTTAAATCACATTGTTTCGCATTGTTTTTATGTTCTCTTTTGAGTACTTTAGAAAACTTCCTTTGTATTGGCATGCGGTGTATTTCTAGGCAGATTCATACTACCCAGAATGCTTTGGGGTTAGACTAGTGGCCCAGTATTTTCTGGTTTGAGCTGGAATTGAAGTCAATGAAGCTGTAAACAGTGTGTCACAGATTTGTTCCTTTCAGAGGTAACCTCTGCAGAAAAATGAGCTTCCTGATTTTTTATAACTACGGGGGCGCGCCAATGGTGTCAAACCCTGCAGTACGTTAGGTGTACGCTCCTGGAGTAGCACTCTGCAGAAAGTGGGGAGTTACCACGATTATCTCTGCCTCTGGCTCTAGTGGGGTTAGGTCTACGTGGGGAGACGTGTCATTATTCATGTCACTTCCTGTCGTGGCGAGCTGGGGCAGCTATACATTTAGCAGGACGGCTAATTCAGAATGGCTGACGTGACTGAATAACCGGACGCTTAATCATTGCAGAGTGGCGTCAGGCACTGTCAGGCTGCTGAGAGGCCATCAGCACAGATGCTAACAGGCCTGCTATGAAAATGTGTCCTCCTTCAACATGCCGGTGACTGAGGGCTACAGGCCAAGTCAAAGATGTGAACGCTGGTGTCCAGAACTACGGTGACCCTCACAAGCAGCGTGAGCTCGAGGTGAGGATGTCGCCGCTGTCTGCCGCCGTTACTGATTTGGTGATGTGCCGCGTGGAGTAAACGTCTACCGACTGGTCTTCTCTGAGCTTTCTCCTCGCTCCAGTACGCAGTCAGGGGTGGAATGTACAAATTTTTGCTGGTAACCAACTGGGCTAATTCAGTGAAAAGTCCATGACAAAGTTTCTCTGGCGCACAATGTACAATGTAATGAAGCGACCATCATTTTATAGCTATATCATCATCTTACAATAATAAATTACCATTTTAAAAAGTTATTTTCAGTATGTCATTCATTAATTTCCATAAACGATTTACTCATTCAGAGCACCACATGGTATGACGGTTGGCACAGAGCCAAACCCTACCGGTCATCCAGCTATGCAAAAACTTTATGATTCTCACATCCTCATGTTATCTTAGTCTAAATTAGGACGCTTCACTGAAGGGGGGTGGATGGATTGAGAAAAAAAGTGATGCATTAAGTCTAGTTAGCTTTTTCAGTTTCTTTTCAATCTAGCTGGCCAATGTCTCCCCTAATTCTTTGCTCTAGAAAACGGAGAATTAGGGCTGCACCTTAGGTAATTGCACATACAATCACGTTGCAATACCTTAAAATAGTCTGTATATTCATTGTACAAATTTATTTATTCCTAAAAGAAGTCAGAAAATACAGACAAAAAAATTATACCTAAATCCATGTTGCATGTGAAATAAAGCAGGTATACTATGTTCACCAACAGACTCTCTTTTTGTCAGTATATTACATTGCTTTCAAAATAGAAGGTGACTGTTTTTAAGGTATTAGCCTTTGATAAAATAAATATTGCAAATTATGGCATTTTTATGGCACTGCGCCGTCTGGCAATTTTTAAGAGAAATGAACCAATTAACAATGTTTACTCGCCTTTTCCTTCCAACAGTTTCCCCTTGAGATGCTAACTGATGCTAAGTGATGTTGCATTTGCGAATGATCCAATTTTTTCAATGGCTATTTGGCACGAACGAAGGGAAACAAGTTGTACTTGTGAGCCCTTCCTTTTATTGTTGTGCCCAAATTGTACTGCCCTAAATCCACTCCACTCCCTGTTACGTGAACAGTGGGAGCAGGCCAGTCGCAAGAGGTGGACATTAGGTCTCTTAAAGGCAGAATGAACAGGGTCTGTGCCAATGAAAAGTTTTTTAATATTAAGTGTTGCATCAACTGCATTCAAGGCAAGGAAGCCTTATTTACATAACACATTGCATACAGAGGGTAAATTTGAAGTAGCAAATTCACTGACAAAGCAGACGGATATGGCATCACCTTGTATAATGTTTACAATGCTGACCATTGACATTAGGTCTGGCAATACGAGTAATTCAGTGCTGCTAAATCTACTACACACATGTAAAATGAAATTATATTGGGGGGGGGATGTCTAAGTCTGAATCTGATACAAATCTTACCCTATTATTATTCTAAAAAAAATAAAATAAAATACGACAAATTCTGGCTTCCTCCAAGGAGCTGTCATTCCCATCACCACGAGGAATATGATAGGTCTGTAATAAAGCCTTTGTTACACTCTTTCTCAAATGGATATACACTTTTCCCAGAATACGGCACAAAACTACAGGCACAAAACCCAATATCAAACGCTACTCCTGAAAAATCACTTTTTGTTGAAAAAAACCTTCACACAGTCCTCAAAACCATATCACACAGGCAAGAATCACACACTCTACAAAACTGTAGGTCACGGTGAGCACTAGTTAGACACTGTGTTGCAAAAATGAAAACCATTGTATTGGCGCAACTGTGAATATTCTGTAGAAAATAAAGGATACTACATCTAACGCCAAAAAAGAATGGTTACAATTTATTATGTAACAGAAATCCAAATATATTCCAAATATACACAATAATGAGACATGAACATTTGAATTGTGACAGTAAATAGTCCTCACAGTACCATACAAAAATAAAGGACACAAACAAAAAGTGCATTATCCCTATGTGGTCTAACATAGCACACAATGCAGACAGTGTAGTGGAAAACAGGGCAAAGACAAACAGGAACCTCAGCCGTCATCCTGCCTATCACGTGGATTTGGCCACATGTTTTCATGTACACCATAATGAATATTCTCCCTGGCTAAACAACGTGGGTGGTAACTACAATGATGGATCATCCTTGACAAGACTCTGGGGTGATATCATCACAGGCTGCTTGCATCGCCTCAAGAAGACTCACTGGCTCATATGGGTTCCGATCGTACACCTTCCATCGGCAGCTTAATCGGATTAAGGAAGGGGGAATGTGGTGGAAGGGAGATCATTTGAATATGTGGGTGAGAATTAAACCATTCTTGGATGACCCCTGAATGATGAAAAACCACATTATCCCTTATGACAGCGTAAGTGGTGTTACCTGGGGTCCTGTGCTGTCTCTGTGGGGGCGGGAACCAATCGTAATAGAATCTGTTGAGAAATTCCACAAGGTGTGCTGGGTTGTATGGACCACCCTGATGGACCACCCCTTGTAGACTGGTGGCAGCAAACATTATTACATTTCTCCGTCTCTGGCCAAGAACCATCCACTCTAGCTTTTTGTTCTACGATGCTGCCTCTGCAGTGGGTTTTTTTTTTAATCCAGCCTCTTCAATGTAGATGTATTCGATCCAGTCAGCATTTGCATCAAACTCAAGTATTCTCTGGAAGACAAGACATAAGCAGGTTGCATTGCTGTAGAACAGTGAACATGTATACACTACTGCAGTACAGTGAAGAAGCAGAGGGCTGTACACTACAGTGATGCGCATTTCTGTACATGCATGTCGCATTTCTTTTGAATGATCAGAATTCCTCTCAGATGGAACCCGATATATATGCTTCATACTGTGTCTTCTCAGTATGCGATCAATGGTTGATGTCGGCACATGTTCTCATGAATATGCCATTGTCCTCTGCGATTTGTATTTGTTTTTCTCCAAGTCTGATGGCGTTATTTTGCAACACTATGTTGATGATGTTTGCTTCTTGCTCCTGACTGAAGAGAGGGCATCTTCCACTATGTGATGGTCTTCTGTGAATTCTGCAGAGCAGAGTTCAATTGCACAGTCAGCACATCTTCTCTTGGACATGGAAGTTCAGAATTGTGTAACTATATATTCAGACTTATCTGTTCTCAGGGTGAAAAGCCCTGATGATTCCAGATGTGTAACATCTCAAATTGGGCTGAACTCACTGCCAGCTTCTCGCATGCTCATGCTATGGTTGCTCTTATTTCATTTGGAATATTTCGTTTTCTGCCTCATCCTCATCCTTGTTCTCGTCCTTGTCCTCTTCTCTGTGCTTTTTCTCGCGCCATTGTGCTGCAAGCCATTGTGTTGTGTTTGCATTATTTTATAGAGAACAGAGTAGGTAATTGGCACACTGAATTTTAATTGGGGACTGAGGTGCTTGTGGAAATTACAGAGGTGTGGTCAAACTGGAATTTAAGCTATTTAGCTGAAAAGTGTGTGTAGGGTTTTGCAAGATGAGTACACCAGATTTGCACTGTGCAGATACAAGAAGATTGTGTTTTTGATTGTGGGAAATTTCACTCTGGTGTGCTAGCATGAGAAACTGGATTCTTGGTGCTTACATTCAAGTGCGCATCTGTTTGGGAAAAACTGTAATACTGTTCTCCTATTGAGCTATCAGCAGTACAGTTTTTTCTGACTGCCGAGGCACTATCTTTGAAACTATTTTTGCAAAACTCAAAACTAATGACAAAACCTTACACCAATCCAGCAAATCATTATACATCTCTCGAAGAAGCAAGCAGTTCAGACTCTTAAAAAAAATGTGTTTTTCCATCAATACAGTGCATACAAACCATCATTTAAATTCACACACGAAGCAGCAAATATGCACTGACAGTATAAAGAAAGGCACTTGTGACTTTAGTTTTACCCATGTGCAGGGCATAGCAGTGTGCTAAAAAAGTGCCACCATACATGTAGCAAACACACGTTCATACAGGTATCTCAATGTATGAGGTATGGATGTGTATTCTGAACATAACACACCATCAGTACAAATAGGGGACTAAGTGTTTTTTTCCCAAACTTTTCTAACACTTGCCAAACAACAAAAGTGCAGTAGATGAAGACAAAAACATTTGAGCTAGGAAAAAAGGACAGGAATAAACTAGCTTAAATCTCACCTTCTTTGTTGTTGATGTGGAAAGGCAATTGGCACAACAGTATAGGAATGTAGAGGCTGATGTTTACAGTTTTGCTAGAAGTGCGTTATTAAATTACGATCTGAGTGTAAAGCGGAGAATATACATTCAGTTTGCTACACTTGGCAAATGCATTGGTTACATGTGTTAATGGTTTCAGAGACACTGCTTCAAAAATCACTGTTACTATTGAAGTATTCAGAAAAACTGTAGTACAATAGATAAGCAACAGAGCAGAGAGTTTGATATAGGGGGGACATAAAACAATAATTTAAAGTTGATTTATCTTGGGGCATGAATGAATCCTAAATGAATACTGGGGGTCCCTCTGTGGGGATGCAAAAACAATTGTGAAGTAACACAAAACTGTTCATAATATTATTTTCCAACCCTATCCCTTTAAGGGCTGTGTAGGATTTTTGTTGAGGTCTGACGTGCAATTTTTTTTAGCCACCATGGTAATGTTCAGTTTTTATGTACTCGGCCTTCCTCTAAATGCCTCAGGTGAGTGGGTGGGTTTAATTTCCAGCCCTGCAAACAGTCCTGTAAAAAGGGCTCGAAGGTCTGTTCAGCAGACAGGTAATCGAGCCACAAGACTACAGGAGCAAATATCCATCACAAAGCTCGTTCATTCGCTAATCATGTCCAACAATACTTCAAAATGGATCAGACACTGCAATGCTGTTATCAGGATCAAGCTTTGATGATTTTCAGCTTGAAGACGTGATAATTATCCATGTCTCGATATGTCTTGATACGTCTCTTTTGTCTGGAGGAGATACAGAAAGCTGCCGGGACTGTGGTGCATGCAAAGGGAGTTCACCAGCAGCGGCTACGTGCCAGAAAGTGTGTATTTATGGCGGACCATGTGTAAACATTGCTGGTAAAGGGCCTCTTTATGGTGCACGATCGTGCAGTTCCTGGGGTCACCTCAGAAACCCCGTGACAAAGAGAGGATAACAGCTCACAGCACAGACAAAGTGAATGGACCATCGCAATAGAGCTTCTGTTTAATTCCTAATCAGAAGTGTCATTCCATACTGTGTGTGTAATTGCTGTCTTAACACCTTAGGGCAGATAGAGGCTACGTGGGCACAGTTAGTTGGAAGGCAGACAATTTCTCATAAAAATATTACACTAAAATTACATAAATCTTGCGTGTGTCTCCCCACTGACATGAACTGTAAATGGTGGCTGTGAGCATATGAACATTATAAACACTGAAGAATTTAGTACATAGTTATAGTCTGCAAATTAAAGCTATTAATGATTTATTTTCATTACTGTGCTACAAACATCCATGCACAGAAATATCGCAAAAAGAGGATGCATGGTTCCCCCAGGGATACAGGTGCTCAGAATCAGGCCCTGTGTTTCCTGTGGTAAGGGAGTCAAAGCCCAGCCACCTATTAGTGTGACCTGATGACACCAAAATCTTCAAACTTCCTGCTAATGGGACGTGGACATGGGACCTGCCGGTGTGAGACTTCCTGCTCCGTGGGCGGCTGCAGACATCACGCCGGTCTCTGCCTTCCCTCATGACACCTTTTCACATCCGCTCCACCCCCCTCTCAGATCTGCATCTGTGTCATATCGGCCGTCAGGAGGCAGGAGTTTGGGAAGTTTTTGCGAGCATGATGTCGGAGCCTTCAAATCGAGACCTGGGTGGGCTGCTCTGCAAAGTGCCCTTTGCGGTGTGGGGTGTGACAAGAGGCAAGGTCTCCTCTGAGACATTCTGTGGTCATGTGACTGATCACGGCTCGTTCGGAAAAGCCCAGAGTTGTCAGACAGAAGGTGCGGGGTTCTGCGTGATATCTAGGGCCCGTGATGGTAGCCTGCATACGCAGTACACATGTGTACTGGAGCAGCTGTTCACTGGGCTGCAGGGGCACTGCTGAAATGGCTACTGAAATAGACTGTCAGTCCCCTCCCCGTCCATGGCTGCCATGGAAACCTTGCCAGATAGCGCAGGCAGAGGCCATCAGTCCACCAGAAGGGACTCTGTGTGAGCTTTGGCAGGCTGAACTATCCCAGGTTCCTGGCCTAGAGGCTGCTGTGGATGTCAGAGGTCACACTCTCGGCTACATTGGGGTCCCCTGCAGGAGAGAGCGCCCCCTGGAGGGAGGATTGCACAAACGGCGCTTGTCTGTCACGGTTCATCTTCACAGCTCACGAGCCTTGGCGACTGGGGAAAACCGTGCTAATGAGGAAAATATTACTTTCTTTCAGATATTATTTCACGGCTCTTTATTTAGACAGGAGAGCTAGCAGAACTTTGCTGGGAGTAACACCAGGGAGAAGCATTTGGTTCCGGCTGATTCTGCTGATCGCCACTTATCGTTTTCATGCGACCTGCATGAATACACTAACCGTCATTAAACACTCGTAAGAGGGATTTCCATGCTGGGAGACAACAGAGCCGACATTTCTGGATAATCCATTTAATACCTCAACATGCCCGGAATATGACACAACCTGATTACTGACTACACGGTCTGGCTGGAGTTCTGCTCTAAGAAATATGGAAGGAGTCTGGGAGTGGAACCTTGTGAAAATCACATGCTGGAGGGATTCGAGCGCCGCGTCTTCGGAAAGAATAACCTCCACTATAGTTAATGGGTGTTTTCTGTAAAGAGGAGCTGCAGACACGGCCACGCGATGGGGACTCGCTTGATGAGGAAGTGTGAATGGCATAAAGTGCACTCGAGCTGCTCTGCGGGGCTGCTGGTGGGTCTGCTCCTGCTTTTAGAGCCTGTCTTCATCTGTTATTCTGACTATGACAGACAAAATCTTTCAATTTTGGACTCTGTGTAAAGAGGATATTTATCTAGGTAGTTCAGCGCAAGTCTTTCTAAAACAGCCGCAATCAATCAGTCACTTCAGATGGCAGCTAATCTGCTCGAAGGTGACAGCGGCGTGAGCTGAGATGCCGGTGAGCGTGGTGGGATGCAGAGAGGCACGCAAGCCTGACAGGAGTCTCGAAACAGCCAGGGAGCACTGCGGCCATTTCCTTACCGTGCACTAAACAGCGAAGATGAATCTGCATAAGTCGGAGAGAGTGCATGCATGCTAATTCACAAAATGCATATCAGTGATACTGCTTAGTCAACAAATTGCCCAGAGTGACTGACGCAGCGAAAAAGTTAACAGCCGGGTGTTTTACCAAAGCAGTTCAGGTTAAATGTCTCTCTAATGGCTACAACAGAAAGTCCCGCCTGGGATTTAACTTGCAAACTTTCGCTTGAGTCGTCAAGCTGTTCGGCATATCCTGTAACTTCAGCGGCACTGTGTTGTTTCGATCGCGGATCATTTTCCTTTATGGCTGTGCTACAGCTTCCCAGGACAGAGCCTGGACTAGGAGTCAAAGTGTCAGCCAGCAGGATACTTAAATGTCTCTTAACGATGGTCATAAAGGAGTTTCCTGTCTCTGTTTAGCCTTGTGCAAGCTGAGGATGTCACATTTATGTTTTACTGCACTCCTGGAGACCTTGGAGACCCTGTAATCCTAATGAAACTGATCAGACGCCCCAGCAGCGGGACCCAGCTTTGGCTGCAGAGGGCAGAATTCTAGTCATTTGACATCACAAATTTCAGCCCTGAGCTGTCACGCAGACTGTCTCATCGCATGCTTGTCCTTCCTTGCATTTTTCTTCAGAAACCCTCTCTAATTAATTCTTGGAAACTCCCGTACTGCTAACAGACGACTTTAATCAGGCATCGATCGTATGCCCTGCCTGTCGGGTCACTCCTGCCTCACCTGCCCTTGAGGTTAAACAGGCAGCAGAGTGCTGTGGCAGTCCTGACAGACAGCCCTAATTGCAGCCCCCACTGGGACCGGTCACCCGTGTTTATAATTATGGAACAGTCGTAATCCATTTATCCACCCAAAGGCCCACCATGTGCAGGGAACCTCCACAGTTGTGCCTGGAGCAGTCTGTGTAGGCTGCCATGGCGATGTACTGTGCCCGCCTCTCTCTCCTTCTGATAGGCACAGTCTGTGTAGGCTGCCATGGCGATGTACTGTGCCCGCCTCTCTCTCCTTCTGATAGGTACAATTTGTGTAGAGTGCTAAGGTGATGTACTACAGGGATCAAAATGTGGGTTCCCTTCTTTATTTGAAACCACCTATAACTGTTTAGGGATCATTAGCGATGACTGTGGAATTAGTGACAGTCACAAGGATACAGCCATTACTGGTCCTCATTTGGCACTCCTTATTCCATCATAAAATGGATTTATTTCTTGAGGTCAGGGCTGGAAATTAAGCTTGCCCACTTGCCTGAGGCGAGTAATTTAGACAAAAGTCGAGTACAAAAAAAATGAACACTAACCTGCTGGCTAGTAAAAGAAAAATTGTTGTCAGACCACATCACCCTGCCTATTTATTTCTCAGCACCGGTATGTAGACAGACCGCTGCCCGTCAGAAAATTCACTGGGGTGATGCTTTTCATGGCCAGTCCCAGTTTCAATCTCGTCCCAATTAGCCTGTCAACTTGAAGCACCTGATCAACTGCTTTTCAGCATTACATTCTCCATTTTCCAGAGCGTAGAATTAGCAGACACATTAGAATACTAGATCAAAAATAAACTGAAAAAACTATATTTAATGCATCACTTCTTATTCCCAACCTCCCCTTTCTTCTCTTCTTTTGTTGTTCTTAATGCTTGAAAATAAAAGTGAAAATTGTGGGCTAGCAATTTTTTTTTCTTGACTATATATATTTTTACTGAAATAGCCAAGTTAGCTAACAGCCAAGTTCCACCCCTGCTTCAGGTACAAGTTTAACATTTCCTCCTATTTGCGGTCCTTTTGCTCCTACAACTTGTTTATTAATGAGATGACAAAAATTGCTAAACACTCGAGTCCTCACCCCAGCTGGACACTAATTAATTTTGCTGTCCCGCTGAGAAAATGAAAACGTTCTCTGAATGTTTCTGAAACATCAGGGAAAGGTAAAGATGAACTTCTCTGGCACTGTGCTCCCAGGGAGCGGGGAGAAGTCCAGCGCCTCGCAGGTAAGGTCAGGACGTTCCGATACATCTGCTCAGAGGGGAGGCCCACACAGGATGCAGCTTCTCCAAGTGACAGTGACCTGCATTGACCCCTGTCTTCTGATTGGCTGATATCAGCAGTGGGGTGATACTGTGGTGGCCACGAGGGAGGTGCTTAGATGAATTACAGTAAAATATGCAGCTTCAGATACCCGCTTCCAGGTAAAAAGAAAAATAAAAGTCTTCTGGTGACCAACAAAACCCAATTCTGACAAAGTAACACAGATGCACTACAAAGTTTTCGAAGGTGCACCATACCCTGTCAGAGTAGTCAGGCAGAGATCGCTCAACCCTCTGTTCACTCCGGCAGCCTGATGCGATCTGCTGTTACGCTTCCCTGTGTGAAAGACTCTGCATATGGTACTGCAGGTGGAGAAGAGTGCATCGCTACGAACCTGCATCAGCAATGGCAGCTGGGGGAATATTGAGAATGACCTCCAGGGGGCACTGTTGGTCTTTGGCCTCCTGCGCTTCCTGCCATGGCTCAGCACACTATGCGGTAAGAGGCAAAGGCATTTCTGTATCTCTAATGGGGGCTATTTCTGTGCACCAATAAGCTCATGTAGATGCCCATCATACACCAAGATGCACGACAGCAGAGTACCTGTAAATGATGATGCATGGTCTTTAACAGATTGCCCAGCCTGGATCCAGCTGTCATATCTGGCGGCTGATGCAAGCCATAGCCGCTCCCCTTCCCCAAATCCACTCTCAAGTTCCTCGCAAGCTCCTCCTTCTGGGAGACTTTCTGTCATGGTGTGATGGGTGGATGAATAGCTCACAGAAAGAGCTCATGGGAAGCTTATAATCAAACAAAAGCTATGCACGAAGATCCTACCAGCCCTTAAAACCAGAAATGCACAAGGCCTGTCCTGAACAGATTAGAGAGAAACAGGAAACACACAAGGCCTGTCCAGAATAGGTCAGAGAGGAACAGGAAACACACAAGGTCCATCCTGTACAGGTCAGACAGGAACAGGAAACACACAAGGCCCATCCTGTACAGGTCAGACAGGAACAGGAAACACACAAGGCCTATCCTGTACAGGTCAGACAGGAACAGGAAACACACAAGGCCCATCCTGTACAGGTCAGACAGGAACAGGAAACACACAAGGCCCATCCTGTACAGGTCAGAGAAAAGCAGGAACTCCAGCACAATGTCACTGGTATGAAGCTGCTATGGGGCTCTGAATGGCAATAATTTCTACATATATGGGACCTGATGTGTGATGTCCTTTAAAATAGGGAAGGACCCACAGAATAACCACTAACCATGAGATTTGCTCAAAACAAATTAGGTGTGGAATTATAGCTAAGACTCTTATTTTCTGCTTTGTAATTACTGAATGATTCTCATTCATTCATCCATTCATTCATTCATTTTCCCCATCCTATGCCCCTGATCTTCTGTCTTTTTGACGGACAGTGTGGTATCAACATGGTCAATGTCGAATCAACCAAAATTTGGCAACTCTCCCAGTATCTAACCAACAAATTCAGACTGATTGCTATCCTGTATTTCCTGAAGTATGTCCCCATTTATTACGGAAAAATTACCAACTGTTTTCTATTCCGCTCTACACTAAAAATATGAAAATATATAAAGAACTTAATAAACGGTTCACACTGATGTCTGAATGAACCAGAACTCCACAACCAAAACTGAACACTCTGCACCAACAGAAACACTGAACGATGCTATTCACACCAACTAGTTTCAGTTAAAAAGATGGATGATCCCCAGAGGTGCTGTAACTTGCCCTTTGAGAGTTCGGACGGATCTCCGGTTAAATCCAGGCAGAGAGGTCTCACTTCCTTTGGGGTTTGGTTCTCATCAGAACACGGGATTAAGGGTTACCCATAAAAGATAAAGACTGGAACATGAGCTCAAGTGGCCCAAATTGATTTTCTAGAAGCTCATACTGGGCTCACATTAAGAGCTGCGTGAACACCACTGCCAGCATGTCTATAGATGCCTCTCACGGGCATAAGGCGGAAGCTGGGACGATTATCTTTCACGGCTCATTGCGAGCCTGCCCTCCCCGCATGATTTATCTCGCTCACAGATGGGTGAGGCCTGCTTGTTGACGGCCCGGCCTGTACAGACGGGCTGCATGAGATCAGAGAGCTTCACCCGTTTCCACAGAAACACGGCGCTAATTATGCGTCGTGTGGAGAACGTAGCGGCCGGCTCCGACGCGCTCGACTCCCAGAGATAAACATCTGCGACAGATCAAAGCTGGACTGGGCCGTGGAGGAGGCTTTCATAACCCTGAACCTTGAAGGCTAAACACATTGCCTACCATCCCAAGTTCTAGAATACAAACACATCCCTTGCAATGCCTCACCTTTCAACAAGGTTAGCCGTGGCTGCCAGTGTGTCTGAGGTCTCTTACTCCCCACTCTTTGTAACGCTCCATGCTGCCCTCTTCAGGTAGAATTATGGACAGCTAATTGATATTTCCGCTGTGTAAGTTTGAGTTATGAAGGAGATAGTGATGAATGAGGGCCTTCTGAAAATGACAATGGCAAACACCTGGTCTATAAGGCTCATTTCCCAGCCCAGTAAGACCAACCTATAGACATGCCAGGTTCCAAAGCTCTGCAAGGAACCGAAGGCAGTGGTTTCAGGATCCAAAGCCCTGCAAAGACACAAAGCGTGTATTGTCTAGAGTCATGAGTAAACACCATCAAAACAAACAACATGCTACCTGATATCACCACTGTCAACGTTTACATAAAAGGCGAAGCATCTTTGGCTTAGCTAATGTGTTCTGAAAGGGCTGCTACTGGCATCCCTCGAACCCAGACAAAGTCAAACAACGCGGGTTGGCTCCCGTCAGTCAGCGTGATAATAGGTGTTTACATCCACCGCACTCTCCTGCTCTCTCTGTCAAAACTCAAAGGACTGATGCGTGAGCGGCTGGCACCATGGAAACAGGTTGCGCAAAGTGAGAGACAGAGCCGGCCATTAAGCGGCACGAGCTCTTTAAACAAGCCAGTTTGTTAATTAGCCCGGGAAGGGGGGGTGGGCTTCCATGTGTGTTGAACACCAGCGACCGTGACAGTCGGCCTTGTGATCACCGGCAAAGGCTGAAAACAGAGCTCTTCACATGTGCTGAAATATGCGGATAAAAACTAAGCATTGCAACTCTGTTTATAGTTCTTTAAAATAAGAACAAACAGGAGGTTGCATCTTGGCTTTTGTGAAAAACTTCTCTTATTTTCCTTGAGATGCATTAACAAGGAGTTTGGTAAACAGCATAGAGACCTTGAATAGGAGATGGTTTACAGAACCAGTCTGGGGGGGTGGGGTGGCGTTGGTGGCCTCAGAACTCTCCTTTTTAGATGACGGGTCGCCCTTAAATGGCAGTGGAGCCACGATGCTGGCTGGCCTTTATGAGGAAATGTAGACCCTGCAGCCGTAAACTCGAATGCTGAAGATGACATTCCAGGGATTGCCTTAGCAGCTCCTGAAATTCTGGTCCATCAGGAGGATACATGCTCATTGAGAAACCAAGGTGCACATCTTTAATTGTATTTGCTGGTCCTACTTGCATTGGGCGCATGCACACACCTCTGGAAGCAAATGAATACCGGGAGCTCAGTACATGGCCTCAGCTTTCTGACCTGAGCTCTGCCTCGGCTTGGAGACCTGGCTGCTTCGGTATTTCTTACTATAAAACTTGGACAGAATCTTAATACAGAATAAACCAATAACCTCTTGATTCATCTTGTTCACACGCATTTTCTAAAGGTGTTTTTTTTTAGGGTATTAAAACATTTAAGCATCGCTTCTGCAGCGCTATTTCTTGACTAATGAGTTCATACACTCAGTATGACTGTAATGTTTGATGTCCTATAGCAAGACTTGATTGGCATTTACGAACGTCAATATGAGTCATGTGATCTAGTCAACATGTCAATGTGGGTAAACAGTCTTCCAGTAAAAATGTATCTGGGTCAGACCGACTAGTGTTACGATCAGACTGAATATCATTAAAAACCTTTCATACATCATACTCTTCACAATGTCTGTTATTACTGTCGGGCAGCTAAATTGATCTTTGTGCCACTAAATAAAGCTTCCGAGTTGACCAGCTGTGCGGTCCTGTGAGAATCCAACGATGGGAACAATTAGTCATTTGAACGCTTCCTTCCTGTTGGCTGGCAGGAGCAGTGCGAGCCTCAGTGGCACAGCGGTAGATAGGGTGGCCCTGTAACTCAGCAGCTGCCAGCTGTTTACGCGTTCTGCGGGCATTACCGCTCAGCGTCTGACTGGGTTACGCGTTCTGCGGGCGTTACCGCTCAGCGTCTGACTGGGTTACGCGTTCTGCGGGCGTTACCGCTCAGCGTCTGACTGGGTTACGCGTTCTGCGGGCATTACTGCTCAGCGTCTGACTGGGTTACGCGTTCTGCGGGCGTTACTGCTCAGCGTCTGACTGGGTTACGTGTTCCGCGGGCTTTACCGCTCAGCGTCTGACTTTGTTACGCGTTCCGCGGGCGTTACCGCTCAGCGTCTGACTGGGTTACGCGTTCCGCGGGCGTTACCGATCAGCGTCTGACTGGGTTACGCGTTCCGCGGGCGTTACCGATCAGCGTCTGATTGGGTTACGCGTTCCGCGGGCATTACCGCTCAGCGTCTGACTGGGTTACGCGTTCTGCGGCCGTTACTGCTCAGTGTCTGACTGGGTTACGCGTTCCGTGGGTGTTACTGCTCAGTGTCTGACTGGGTTACGCGTTCTGCGGCCGTTACTGCTCAGTGTCTGACTGGGTTACGCGTTCCGTGGGTGTTACTGCTCAGCGTCTGACTGGGTTACTCGTTCTGCGAGCGTTACTGCTCAGTGTCTGAGTGGGTCACGCATTTGCTGCCGAGCCAGTCATTTCCTATTTTAAATAACATTGTTATACACAAATCAAAACGTTGGTGCTTATTTATATTAAAGGGGTAATATTAAATAGAGAAGGTCCATTTGGTGGCTGTAAGTGGTACAAACTGGTCCCGATGAAGTATTTCTGCATAGTGAATCGTTCAGCCGTCGTGTGACTAACTTGTAAATGGGAAAGTAAAACTGCTTTGAAATGTAGAAAGGAAACAGCATTAAAACAGCACTAAGTACTACAGTGGTTTGCAGGAAAAGTGCTCCTCCCAGCTTCATTAAACAGGTCATAAATAAAAGCTGAGTCATTATCAATCCGATCTAGAATATAAATAGCCTTTTTTTTTTGGCGAAACCAGTCCATCGATTATCTAGAATGTCCTAGACAGGAGACGCCGACAGGCTGGCTTTGCGACCCTCAGCATTACTGGATGCATTCTGGGTAATTTGCCAGAATGTAACGTCTCCTGAGGAGAGAAGGACCGTGTGGACTAGGCAGTTTTGTGCATCATTAAATTCACAATTATACGCACTTCCATAATTCCTTTGAATTTCACATCATTCTTATTAATTGTTTATGCAATAGGCACTGTAATATGAGTTTGTTACTGTAACCAGAAAGATGGAACCTGAAATTGCTCAGCTTTATAACCAGAGAGCAACAAGCCCATTCGATGGTTGTCAGGGATGGTCCATAAAGCAGTAATTATGGAGCTAACTGCATTATGGCCGTCTTCTGGTGATCACAGGCCCTGAATGGGAGATACTGCTGAAAAGGCAGCATTGTCCTCACTTACTGTACCCTGAAGTTTTCTTCCCATACCAGCCTCAAGTCTCACCATATGTTCCTCTTGGTGCTTCCTTCGCTCTACCTCCTGCCCGCCTGTTCTCTTCTCACCTCTATTTCCCAAGATGCCAGCAAACATCCCAACCATCACAACCATCAATGATGATCTTGCAACACCCAGTCTGCCTTTTCAGCCTAGACAGGCCTTCCAACGTGACTCATCTGACAGTCGCTGGCCAGCCCCCACAGCACCATCACAAGTCATTTGATGCGTGCGAAATGTTTGGGGATTTGCCCAAGTTCTGCTTCCATCAACGAGACACATTGTCTTGACTGTAGTCGTACAGAGGTTAATGTGACAAGTGACAGTGGGAACTTCATTACCCCAAAACAGACATTCTTGGTTGCCATGGATACAGACGTCAGCTAAATAAGGATACGATAATGCGGCGTTCCCGCCAAAACTCCTCAAGGAGCTCCTCTCGCGGTGATGGTCAAACGGAATGCAGTTTGTGAGGGTTCCGTGCGAGGTTTTCATACTGACAGTTTTACCGCGAGAGTATCCCCAGCAGGGGTTATTAAAGTGAGGTCAGGAGACAGAAACTGCAAAACTACAAAGGACTCAAATGGTTCACCTAACGTCTGACAATGTCTTCATTGGGGAAAATCAGCCACCCAACCACATGCCTCCTATGGCAGATGGAGAAGCACAATTCTTAGATTCAGGTTCAGTTACTCAGCAGCATTCAGCTGTGCTCATCTCGCATAAGACGACTTACCAGGGTCTTTCCTTCAGTTTGGCTGAACTATATGGTGATCAGTAATAACTGGCACACTGCTGCCTTTCTCCCTTACTTGCATTCATTGTTCTCCACACCTTGTGACCTTTGAGAAGGACTGATAGGTTGATTTTCATATGGGCCCATCAGGTTTGTTAGGTCTAGTCTCCTGGAAAAAGTCCTGGAAGGTGTCCTTGGCTTTAGAAGCTAAGAAGACCTTACCTTTGTGGAATGTCCTGGACGGGCTCAGACACATTTCTCACCTTTTTTATTTTATTTTGTTTCATATTTCTATTGTTCTATCTTTGCAACAATACAATAGCTTCCAGGATAGGCTGGATGGATTGATGGATGTATGGATGGATGGATGGATATTACATTTTCTGCACCACGGAACTCAACCGTCTCCACAGATGATCATTTTCTGTGGTTATTTCAGCAAAATGCAACAGCATGTTTCCATCAGGTTCATTCTATTAGTCAAACCCTCCTTATGAGATGCATGAATATCTGTGGGGGGGGGGGGGGCACAGCATAAGCGCCATCCTCAGTCGATCACTTATTGGTCATTTATCATTTGCTAGTGTGTCACCGGTTCCTGTGCCTTGTCCTTTGGTGAACACAATACAGTGGTCTCCGCCAGCATCCCAGCATCCTTCTCACTGGGAGGTGTACAGGATGCTTTAATAAAACCCAATAATACCCAACACCTCCAACTGGTCTGTCTGTGCTCTAGTGGTGCCCTAGAACGCTCGTGCCAAGTCTTATTCGAAAAGCGAAAAAATGACACGTTGGGATGGACGATACCACTTCTTTTCTTTTTGATTTGATACCAAGTAATACCAATGTTGGTATCTAAATCCAATTCCAATACCGATATTTGGTGTCCAGCTCTTTCCCTTCCCTAAGTCAGAGGCACATAAAATTTTCTGGTGTGCTGGTGGATCGATCGTCCCATTTTCATCGTGGCAGGACCCCACCAGTGCCTGGGACCCCGCAAGTCTTTCCCCATCTTCCCCCTTATGGGTGACCCTGTCTGGTAGTACTTCATGTCCTGCTCCCTATGAGAATATAAACATTTAATAACCAAGTAAAAAAAAAACAAAAAAGCGGTATTTCAATGTCAGAGTTCATTCTCAATTCTCAAAATGAAACATTCAGATTGAACGAATCGATATTTCAGTATTAATCTGCTCATCGTTAATGACGACTCTTTTTACGTGTATAGTGACATGACTCAGCTTTTGCTATCACCGGTAGATGCAACCTCACCTACTAACCAGACCTGCTGCAACAGAGCCAAGGGACCCAAAGTACAGCTCATCACTAAAATCATAGATGAAAAACAGGAACAATAAAGCTGGATGAAGACAAACAGTAGATGCCTGCAATTCATTCCATTTTCAATAAGGAGTGCTTCAGGTCCCTCGGCTGATCATGTCTAATTTGGTGTGAAACTCATAAAAGCAGAAAAGAACAAACAGGAATTTGTGGGGCAGTGAAGAGGCTTGTGTGTCTGTGAAGCATCGGCACTTGGATTTATTCTACGCCCTCAATGTGATTTAGGTCATATCCAGGCTGCTATGTTCCCCACTTACTGTAATTGGTAAACAAAGTCTGTATCCAGATTACACTTGAGAGAAGTTAAGAGTTAAGCACTAAGCTCAACATATATCAGAAATAAACCCATGAACCACCAGAGATGGAAAAGCTCAGACAGATGAATCTCAAATAGACTGGAGCCTTTCTATTACTGTATCTGTTTCTATCCAATCACCAGAGGTAGAAAGTTCAGGTCCAGAAAGTATCAATCCAGACTAGGGTTTTGTTTCAACCAAGCAGTTCAATATAATGAGTCACAGTCACAGAGTACTCAACTGGTTGGTTGAAATAAAACCGTAGTCTGGATTTTTACTTTATGGACCTGAACTTTCTACTTCTGTCATTCACCATCAGACACAAGCACTTCAGTGTCTCCTGTTCTCTTTCCAGCCATAAAGCATCAAGTGAGTCACATGACCTGGGCAGGGGTGTAACTGGTGACTCTGCCAGGTAGCGTCTTACATGACTGCGTTCAGTGCATTCAAGTTTACAGGATTTACTTGAGCGCTCAGATTTAATTGTTGTGAAAATTCCACTTAACTACTCGCTCAGAAGCCGAGTGTTTGGGCCAAGTCTCTGTTGAAAGCGCTGCTTCATCTTGCAGTGAAAGGCCAGGCTGGGTCTGCCGCTGCCTTGGTGGATTTGTTGGCAGGGGATGCATTCATCTCTCTGTGGCTTTCCCAGTGTAAGTCCCCATGTCTAGGACTGGCACCCATCCGAAGGGCCTGCTGAGTGAGGATATTTGTGGTGAACATGCCCTTATTCATTTCCACGGTAATTTATCCCATAGGGATCTTATTACCAGAAGGATTTTCTATGGATACCAAAACAAGCTAAATATCCACGAACAAAAATGGCAAACAAGCAAGATCACGAGTGCCTCGCTGGGCTGGTGAGCCTCTAAAAGTGTGTTTTGGGACAAAGGGAGGCAGTCCGGCGTGTCACCGCATGACTTCATGCTCTGAGCTCATTCCACATGACACAGGTGACCACATGTTGTTTCACAGCAGCGAACCCTCTTGAATCCCGGCGGCTGAATCAATACAGGCATCATTTTTGCTTCAGTGAATGGAGGAGGTAACTTGGCTGTACGCTGCACACATCGACAGACAGGGGAGACAGCATCTGGAACCACTGTTGCTGTTCAATTAAGACCAGAACACGATTATCACTTGTAGAAAAGCCCAGAAAAAAAGTGTTTGCCTGGGGAGAGGAAAATAACAGTCACTGTGTTACACAGCAATCTGATTACCCAAGATTCATTAAGGGCCGCCACACAGTGAGACCTAAAATCAACATCCTGCATGAGGTGTGGGTGTGAGGTACCGCTGCTTTCTCTGAACATGAGGTTTAAGATCAATTGACCTCCATACTGCCATGAGCTAGAGCAACCAATGGACCTGGGGTCATCGAGCTGAGCGGGTGTTTCGCTATATTGAGAGACCTAGCGACAGGTGGGCAGAGCATCACTGCTGGGGAGATTTTGAGCCATTGATCATATGGCAGGTGGAGTGTAAACCTGCAGAGCCAAACGGCAGCATCTCCAAGACCTCCCATGAGTAAACGGTTTAGTCTGAGCTGCCTTCATAGCACGATTTTTGTACCTGAGACAGTTGTATGTCTGCTTAAGCCATCAGTGTTAAGGAGCTTAAGGGAATCTACTCCTGTCCTCAACGGAGCAACTTCAGCAACTTCAACTTCCTCCTGGCCTAAGCGACCTACTGTAATTCAATGATGTCTCCATGCAGACTGAGGCAGGTCTCATGCTGAAAGGTCAGAAACTAACTGGACAGTTAGTGATCGGGGCCAGAACTCGGCTCTCGCCGACGTAAAGACCAGTAGCGGCACATGGCTTATTCACAAGAGCACAGTACAGATGGCTCAAAGCAATTCCCTGTGATGATTTCCAGGGGGAACATCTTTCATGGCCGAAAGGAACAAACCAATATTTTCCGACGCGCCATGCAGATTTCAATCTACTTCAATTTTTGAGCGTTGAAACCTGTTTATTTCAGTCATGCTCTGGGAGAAACAGGCTCCCTGAAGACAGGAACTGTTAACCAAGGGAGAAGATCCATTGCGTGTAATGAGTCCAGACTCATCACACACTTTGTACGCTATGCACCTGCTATTCCCCTATATCGGTGGTTATAATTTTTACTGTTGAGAGTGATGGCTGTACACACATCATCCATTTTTATTTTATTTGCGTAAATGTACCAGATGTCCTAACCTATATATCACTTTGTCCTCTGGGGGCAAAAAGGACAATAAAATTTCACATTTGTACGCCTGCAAAATTCCATCCAGAAATATTACATCCATTGGCAGATGATCAGTTAAGTATCCATATATAACTTCCCGTATGCAGCTTCAACAGAGAACTAGCCCTTTGTTTTATGAAAAATTACACCCTCTTACATCATCTGGAGACATTCTGTTCCTCCTATAACTCTGTGGTGTTTAATCTTCACAGAATGAATCCTTGAACCTTCTTATCAATTTCTTGAGGTGGTATAGATGATGGCCAGACATTGAAAATGCCAGCTGCTGGCCGTGGTCCATCGGGGAGAAAAGGACATGTCGGTTTGTTGGCGTAAATTTGCAGCACACGTGAACTACAGCCACTGCGCACTTGAATGCCAATACTAATAATACCCCGGGAGAATCTGCTCACTCAGCAAAAGATCACACAAAAATAACGCGGAAAGCTTGAATTAGCTGGCTGAAGGTGTCCTCCATGCCTCGTTCACCTGGGGACAGGAACACACACCAAAGACCAAACAGAAGACGCTCAGGAAAACTCTTGGCCGGTGCCACCATCAATCTGCCAATCGGCGACACACCTGGCACGGGCAGACATAGGCGTCAGCCGCAGGTGGGCTGCTACCCTCCCAGGAAACAGACAGTCGGCCACAAAGTGCTCTGTGATGTAAAGCTACACGAGGGCCTCTGTGTGACGGCAAATATACTTTAAAAAATCTCTATTTTATGGAAATAAAGTACTCATCCAGTAGTTATAATTTCTGATCGTGCTATACTGCAGAACACATCCATTTGTTGTGACTCTCTGGAGGAGCAGAAAACTGCAAAAATATTTGATTTGCTTCATGTGTTTTCCTGGTGGCATAATGGGGCCTGAGCAGCCCTGGTCTAAATGCATTTAGCGATCTGAAAATTATCCCTGTTGAATGGGATGGTTATTTTTTTGATTTTCCTACAACACAAATAAAAACGGCATCACGCCGGCCAACTGTCTATCAAGCTCGTAGGCTAGAGTTTTAGGGCCAGATTTACTAAGCAGGGCAAATTAGCGTGACGGTCCAATGGGAGTGGCCAGTACTGAGGGTGTTTACTAAAAAGGCGCAAATGTATGAACACAGACGCAGTCAGTTTATTGAAATAATGACCGACCCATTCTACCAAGGGCAACGTAAATTAGCGTAGGGTAGCAAACTAGCACATCTGATTACTCTGCTTGTTATAATCTGACAAACACAATAGAAGCGGAGGTGGTGCTGGATGGTGGACTGGTTTATCTGCTGCTTCGTTCTTATTTTCCCGTATGATATGAATTTTTCATATACCATCATACTGTAGCGTAGCCGAAACAACAGCTGTAACGCTTCAGTAGGCAGCAATTTATATAATATTGTTCGCTGCTAGAAGTGCTAAGGACGGATGTGCAGAGGGTACTGATAGGGGACCTTTTTAACTGTGCCTGTCCTTCTTACTAACAGTTATAACTTTATAGCAGTACAAAAAATATAAAACTATACAGGATTATAGTATCTATACCTACTGCTTCAGTCTGTGCCTGAAAATGTTAATTTACGGTTATAATCAATAAACCATCTCGCTATCGAGCTGAATATACATTAATAATCTAATAAACATGTCGGTTATACTATCAAGCTAAATGTAAATTACTTTTGAATAATAGTTAATAGAAACAGACATTTTTAAAAACATTAGTGGACGTATTTTATTGATGCAGACGCTCGCTGCCTCGGTAAGGGTTAACTTGAAAAAAAATACCACGATATAACGTGAAACTGACAGAATCTTGGAAAAAAATATATTTTTTTAAAGTTTTTGGACATACTGCCAAGCAAAAGCGTAGGTTTACACCCCTGTACATTATCGCAGCCATGGCTAACACAAAGTAAGACATGCTTTTTTTAAAAAAAAAAAATGGTGGAATTTGCAGTAAATTGCCAACAGCAAACCTTAGTAAGTCACGCTGCGTGACCCATTTAAATACTCTCCTCCCCCAAATTTGGCACTTTGGAAGGGAACTCCTACAAATGCATATGCAATATGCGCAGTCGAAAAATTAACTGTTACCGCCTATCCAGTCTTCACCAATTGCGCATCTTTAGTAAATCCAGACAGTACTATTTTAATGCCAAAACAAGGTTTGCTTTGGTGCAACTGTTAGTAAATCTGGCCCTTAGTTTTTTCACAGATTGAAGCAGCTCCTCCCTGAAGGTCAGTGCCGTCCCACCCCCCCACCAGCCGGCTTCACTAAACCAGAGATTAATCACAGGCCCCCTGCTGACTATCTCTCAGAACAGCAAGACCACAAAAGTGCACGGCTGGTCGTATCGGACCTTGTGTTTCATGCGGCCTTGCCCTTCCTTGAAAAGAGCTCATGGTCGATTTTTCTGAAAGAGTCTGAGATTCATTACACTGTCAACACTGATGGATTTAGATATGGGTCTGCAGCAACACAAAACAAAAAAATCGCAAAGGTGACAGTTCTCTGTTGCTCATTTGCATGTCACGTCAATGATGTCATGTCGCTGTGTGTTGGAGTGGGTGCCTGGATTCTAGCCTGTGATCTGGGCAGGTCGCCCCACCGGAAGCCCGAGGCTGGGGGAGTGAGGGAATCTATCAAATAGTGCACCTCTAACTTTGTATAGTACTAATGCAATTAGTAAAATCAGCCACACTATGAAATGCTACCAAATTAACCACAATTTATTCATAATACTGTGAAAATATGGTTTCACAGACAAATTATATTATTGAATTTTATTCTGCTTTGTGCTACATCATTAAAAATTACATAAAGCCAGTCTGCACACCATCAAAGTGAATTTGTGTAGTCTTGACTGTTGACGGTGTTGGCGGATGGGTCATGTGTTGATGCTCAAGTGTCAAATTAACACAAATAGATAAGAAAAGGTCAAAGACATCAGTTGTCCAGTTTAGAAGAAAGAGGGAAGAAGAAGAGAAACAAAAAGATAAAGGTCTGTAGCTATTTCATTTCATTGTGAGTATAAATGTTATGCGTGTAATGAAATAGGTTACTATATCATTAGTATGTTTGGTAAACATTAGGGTAACACTGTAACAATTATACTTCTTTTATTTAGGTCTCTGTACAACAATTTATTACTTGTCTTTGTTACTTCTTTTTGATATTTATGAATCTTATTTTGTATGTATTTTTATATTTATGGAGTTTTTAATTTCATCATTATTTATTTGAATCTCTCCAAACGTCATAATACAAATACAAGTTAGTGCCATATGGTACATTTTTTTGTCGCAGAGAGGTGCGGGGGTGGGAGATGGACACACAAGTTTTGTTGGGGAGGCTGGGGGGGGGGGGGGGGGGGGGGGGGGCGAGGGACGCCAAAGAGCAAAAAAA
>JAOYFF010000027.1:14266258-14289793 GCA_025773925.1 Cryptomyrus ogoouensis
ATAGCCATGAGTGCCATACAGGCTAGAAAAACCACTGACTGTCAGATACGCTCAGGCATATCATCCTGGCTCAGAGGTGCTTTCCTATCCTGTGCCAGGTAGACGAGGGTCAAAATGAAAGTGTGAGAGATGCAGAGACGGGCCCGGGTTCTGGTGCAGGCAGCGTATCGAGGATGATCCGGCCTGTGCCCGTCAAAAGGGAGATGCCTGAGGTGCACGCTTCTGTTGTGTCAGAGAATTTTGAGCTTGTGATAAACATGCACTTCCAAATTCTCAGATGAGGTGCATCCGATGATGGCTTGTGCTGGCTGGGGGATGAATGGAGATGTATGCATGTCAGAGGTCGTCCTTTCTGTATTATTCTTCATCTGATTCTCTTGCTTTGGTCAGTGCCAGGTTAACCTGGCGATCTGGAGGGTAGGAACCCAGGAAATTAACCTCTCCACATATAGGAAAGGTCTTGCCACAGTAGGGAGGCTGTCAGTAAAGGTATTACTCCTCTGAAAACGAGGCCATCAAGTCAGGGCCGGTTGAAGTCCATGTGACGCCCTAGGCGAGACTCACCATTGGTGCCCCCGCCCCCCCTCCACCTGCTGCCAACCGCTGACATTACAATATAATGAAAAAATAATTACAAAACATAATAATATATGTTAAATACGAGGTGCTTTTAAGTCATATCATGTTAATATTTCTTTGATTGCATTAACTTTAATTGCTTTAATTTTGATACCCCAATGGGAGAGCAGTATGAGCAAAGATTTTTAAATAGAATTTAATTTCTATACTGAATATACAGATATCATATCTTTTTTCTTTTATGGTACACTGTCAGAAAAAAAGCACCAATTTGTACCTTTGAGTGTATCATTACTTTTCACTGGGTCCGTACCCTGAAGGGTCTGCCAATTGTACTCTTTAAGTAAATGTACCTTTTAAGGTACAGAAATGAACTCTGAGGAATATTTTTGTACCATTGGGGGTACATTAATTAATCATAAAGGTTAATGTATTTCATGCAGTCACTATATTTCTTCATGATTTGTACTTGAATAGTAACTAAGTTACTTGTGCCTCCTCAAGTAAAGTGTTTCCTGCAATTATTTTGCAGTACAGTGTCATAAAAAGGGTGCAGCCCTGGTGGAAACAACATTAATCATGAATGAACACGGGATCAGTATGTAACTAACACTCAACTTCTGATTAATTATTACAAACTCCCCACAAATAATGTGTTCCCTGACTGGATATCTGATGAATTATCATTATGCACAATTTATCGTGTTTAAAAAATGTAATTGTTCAACAGCCCAATTAACAATCTTTGCTCATGATGATGATGATGATGCTGATAGATTTATTTGAATGAAATAATGTTACATGTATTACTGCACAGCAACCATTATGCACATTAAAATGATCCAGGAGATAAACACAATCAAATCCTGGAGCATAGTCTCTGTGGACTTTATGCGGCCATTGAGGTATGCTTAGGTAGTAGCATTAATTAGAGAATTATTATGATATTACAGTAACGTCAGACTGAATCAATGTGTGATGTTTGTCTTAAGGCATTTTGGACAGATAGAGCTTGGGTATGTCTATGATGTCTAAATAGCACCATTATACACTCTGATGATAAGAAAATACAGGTATACTAGTAAGCAAGCAGGTAGGGTACTGTCACACTATGATAGCCTAATAGCATCCTTGACTGCTTTCCCCTCCCTCTATATCACGTAGCTGTTCTGTGCTGGTACTACAGATTGCACAGCTACGTCTAGGGTTGCTGATTTAGCCAACCAGTTTCACTTTGTCTTGGATAATTAGTGAAATCGGCATCTCTTCAGGAGTTGGAACTCCAGGAGGTCGCCTGTGTTGCCCAATGGGTTGACCAACACTGCGTCAAGTCTCACACCATTACGAATACAGACGCTCCTCTACTTACGAACTTTCAACTTACGAACTTTCAGACATACGAACGGAGAGGACTGTAAGTCCAAATTATGTTCCTTGGGCTCCCGTTTCCTGTCCGCAACATCAATTTTTTTTTCTGCGCGCCAATTCCGCCTGGTACGACTTCTGGCCGCCACTCCTGCCGCGCGGCAGCGTAGCGTGCGAACTCCCAGCATCCTAGTTATTTGTACTTGCGTATGCCCTTAAAATGACGTCGAATAACGACTTACGAACATTTCAAGATTTCAACAACGGCTGTTCGGAACGTAACTCATTCGTAAGTAGAGGGGCGTCTGTACACTGTGACATAGACAGCCCACCGTACACACAATGTGTGCCGTACAAAAAAAACAGCACAGTAACTGAGCCAAAGCCAGGAAAAAAACACACAGTTGATTTCCAGGGCCTGCTTAGATCTGGGGAACCCACCACCTCCAGGGAAGCAGGTATCACCCACTCCAACATTGAATCACTCCACCTAGACTTCCAAAACTGTGACTCGGCAAAAAGGCGAATGGGGACTGCTTTCAGCATACTGCATCACAAAGTCAGGTGATGCCATCAGGTCACATGATGACAGACACAAACCGAGCCCTTGAGCCAGGTAAATAGGTAATGAGCCGCTTAAGTGAGTCTGGGGAATGAATGCGCACAGAGGAGGATTGTGAGCGCTCATGTCAGCCTCCAGTGCCAGGCTGTGTGTTTGTCAGTGATAAATATGTATGGGAAGCAAGCCAAAGCGCTACACAGTCATCGCTAGCAGGGAAACGCGGAGACGGAGAGTTTGACGGTTCCTTCAAAACTCTAATTAAGGCCCTTCAGAGCCCTTAAAGGGGATGACAAGAAGGTCAGTGAGCATTCAGTTCAGCGTAATTGATTGACGGGCCACTTAATTTATACAGGAATCTAATCTAATCCTTTTCAATCAAAGGAATAACCAATGCCCCACTGGCTTTGTGATGCAGACAAATGGTGTCCGGCTCATCCTGTCTTGCGTGGCCAAGGAGAACCATGAGCCAGGACGTTTTATTAGTCCTTTAATAACCCCCCTTCAGAACACCCCTGAATGATGAGCATCATACAGTAAGCCTCCAAATTGGGAATCAGCGCCTTCGATTACCTGTCGAACAGCACTTAGGTTTCAGGGGGGACTGGGTCATGACCTTCCTTCTCCAGGGCCACTGCGCATATGTATGGACGACTCCCAGACCTGTCCCAGTGAGCCAGGAGAAACCTGCTTTAGTGATCCGACCGTACTGTGAAGATCCAGAACTGAAGCCTAGGAGAACATATGGTTAGTTAAACTCTGGGGAACATACCAATCTTTCTCATATCCCCTTTTATACTGTTGAAATACCCAGCTTATATTTCATTTATTTGTAATGCTAGATAAAAGTCAGTGCTTTGCCAACTTTAGAAGCAGTTGGGTACACATCTATGAAATCTAGTCACCTCCATGCAACATTCCAGCACCCCTTGCAAAATTAGTGAATGGTGATCACATGACCACAGGCCAGATGGACACCAGGCACTTGCCTTCTGTCAGAGTGACAAACTCCTCGCCAGAGGAACTGCTACCTATTCCCAATCTCAAGGACAAAAAAAAGAAAAGCTCTCTCTCAGAGAATAAAATTAGACCCTCGGGGGGGGGGGGGGAAGGAGACGGAACATCCATATTCTATGAGCCTTGCAGTTAAAAGGAGCAAAGAATCAGGGTCCTGAGAAGAGATCTGGCCTTCTGAGCTGTGCTGTCAGCAGTTATCCCAACTTAGGGAGTCGACAGGGAGCCATCCTCGCGTATACATATACACTCCCTGACAAAGGGTCTAAAAGGGCAGCATTAAAATGGAATCACACGCGAGTACACTCTTTTGATGACCAAAACGCAACTGTGGATATGGCTTAGCTTCTGACACCGCTGCATTAGCATCGAGTCTACGGCTGTACCTGACCTAAAGTCGAAAGGCAAGAGCAAAGGTGATTTCCAGCCCGGGATCTGATGGAACACCACACAACTGGGCTTGATGACTATGAAATGCTGCTTTGGATAAAATCACCCTTAAGCAATTACAATTAATTGCTGCATCATGTGTGTGTGTGTGTGTGTGTGTGTGTGTGTATATATATATATATATATATATATATATATATATAAACAAAAAGCAGGCTGTGACACTGTCGCAGCGTCAGGGGGAATGTGATTACAGCTGACACTGAGTCATGCATATACAATTTTAATCATATAGGCTGTAAATGACAGCTCTGGGGGATTGTACACTTCTGCTCTATCCCTCAGACTAAAGCCGGTCCAGACCACAATGTTTCTACAAGGACAGGTTAGCAGTGTCGGTAACAGCGAGTGTATAAATCTCTGCTCTGAGCATCTCCGATATGTCTGGGAGGCATCAGCTGACATGGGATTTCCGACAGCTGTTGGAGGCCCCTGGCTCAGCACCTTGTGCTATTGGCTCACCTCCAGGGTTGTAGGGATCAGTCTGGCTGCACCCGGCATCATGTGATGGGTGACCTACTACCCTCTAAAGGTATGTTGTAAAATACTAAACTCCCAACTGCTCCTAGTTTGAGAGTATGCCCATCTAAGATGTACCCTCTACACCCTATGTTTCCCATTGACCTTAAATCTGTATTTGTAATTTTTCGTGAAGAGCGCTTAATGATAAAGATGGAAATGTTCTGTCCACTAGGTTTCACTCTGAACATGCTAAGCTAACTGGTGTTAGCTGGGGTGTGTGGTCACCACCTCAACACTGTGTCAGAGTATCTCAGAGTATCTAAAACAATGATCTTCTCTTGTTTGCTCAGTTGAACCAGCACTGTGCATCCAACACTGCAGTCATCAGTCATTTGTCCAGGTGGCCATCCTGTCACTAGAGCCTTCAAATAAATGGACTCAAATTGTCCAGGGACCCCTAGGTTACGACACAGTCTGTCTTCGCAGTCTGGCTCGACGCACTGTGACGGTGAAGTATTTATGGGGTTATACAGAAAGACAAAGATAATGCTGAAGCCTTCCTGACAATATGTGGTGTCATTGGAACCCACAGATGGAACGGAGAGCATCAGTGGCAATCACATCAGTGATGAGGGGGGGGGGGGGTGCATGAAGGAGGCTGCTCTGCCTGGTGATGCTGGTAAGGGAGGTTACAGGAACGACTTTATCACACTCCTACACAAGCTGTTTGTGTCACTTTTATCTTTGCACTGAACAATAACGCAGAGATAATACATATACGTGCACATTTACGCTGTCCGGTGGAGATTCAATATGTACCCATAGTCTTGACAACTCATACAAGTCAAAAGCTGCAAACATGGTGTATCACTGTGTAAGACAAGCAGAGACCAGGTTCACAGAGGGTTCAGTTGCTTCCAGAGAATGTGCCGTGAATCTCTGAATGAAAGAACCAAAAGTGACAGTGTAGTAGAAGGACACAAGTCTTTAACTAAGCAAATAACCAGCGGAAGCCTATCAGAAGATGGCCAACTGCCTCTGATTTCTTCTGACCAGAGCGATTGGGTTCTGCTCTCATGGTGATGGGAAGCTTTTTGGGAAAAGACCTCGTCAGTGTGACCTCAGCGTGACCTCAGCATGACCTCAGCATGACCTCAGCTGCCTCCATCCACACTGGGCAGGAGCGGAGTGGCCATCGGGAAGATCTGGAATATTCCCGGTGGGCTGGTCCTGTGAGGGCTAGTCTTTCTTCCCCAACCTGCGTTTCATTTACCTCAGAGGTCGGAAGTTGGAATGACATCACACTTGAGTTAACCGTGTTCCAGGACAACAAGCCATTTAAAGCCATTTAGCAATACCAGCGACCTGTTTCAAACTACAGGATTTCTTGCTTAGCTGGATAAATTGTCAGATTTAAGGTGTCCTAGTTCAAATGGCCTTTGTATGGGTTTGCTTACATTTAGCCTAGATGACCTTAAATCCAAGTTATCTGGCTAAGCAAGAAATTCTGTTTTCTGAAAGAGGCCCCAGTTCTAGCCAGGTTCATTGTTAGCCATTGTTAGCAATACCAGTTGATACCAAAGCATTATGTGGTATTTCTCGCATACAAGCACCTTAACGACATGTCCGCAGATAGCAGTTGGACAGTACTGTGTTTACAACTGTTTTACTGAGGCACAAATAAGACATAAGTGGCAATCAACAGTATAAAACTACAGCATTCACTTCTGTTGCTGAAGAGTGCAGTCATCTTGAATTTTGAGGTTGGGGTTGTAGTGTTTCCTTTGATTTCAGGGGGTGTTCCAGTTAAAGTGTCCGACCAGGTACTCAGAACTTATAAGCATATGAACTATGGGTGCCCCCACCCACACCCCCAAGTCGGGGGGAAAATATCAAATTGGGGCCACTTGTCAGTAAATTCCGTGGCTGCATTGTGTTGCCAGTCCAGGGAAGATGACCTTCAAAAGAATTTGACTTCTCTCATATAGTTCTATGTGTCCAGGTGTTAGCATGACTCTGGAACACTGGGATTCAGACCTGAGAGCGTAAGAAGAGATGGAAGACACCCAGTGAAAAGAGCAGACACCAGACGAAGAAGAAGAACTTGTTCACATGACAACAGCACCTGAGAGGGGAACGTTAGTTCTATTCAGACACGTTCTTCTGTGAGCGTATAGAAGCCTGGCGCAGAAAAACAACCATGCATAATATGATGAATCTAATCTAATTCAGTGAACACTCACCACCATGAAGAACTAGCGAGGTCATGAATTATACCTCTTGGATGAGAATTGCATTATTGGAGTAGATTTATATTTGGAAGTGTGAATGTGTTTTCATTGAAGCTGTCAGCATGTCAGCCCAGGCTGTGAAGAAAACTTTATAGTGCCATTTTAGTCTTATTGAAGGTAAAGAATGAGAGGCGGGTGAACAGTGGCAGACAGCGACAACGGCAAAGAAAAGCGACAAATAAATATGAACAAACAACCTCATCCGCGACCATTTTGGCTTCTCTGATGCACCAAGGGTTTCGGATAAACTCAGAAAGCCATCTGCTGCTCTCAGTCAGTCCTGCAGCTGTACTTGAGCTACTGCAGCCTGGGTTTTACTTAAAATATAGCCAGTCCAAGTGGCATAGCTGGTTTATTTTAATAACGGCTGAGGGACATCTATGATCCTCAAAATATTCGCTATATTCACAAGCACAAAGCGGAAATGTCTAAAACTGGAGTTGTGTAGTACGTCCGTGAATCATGGTCCTGTTAAGCACCCATGTTGCTATGTGGATTGGACTCCCTCTAAGTGCCTTTTGAGGCACACAAGGACACGCTCACACTTAAGAGAAGTACACCACTCCCCTTTTATCAGGTTACACTGATAAATGGTTCCGAAGACAAAGAGATGATGCTATTCATGGAACCTCTCATTCCGATCTCTCATTAATCCAATCAAAGTACTGCTTCATCATTAGAGTGAACTACTTCTTTCAATACAGGATTTGACACATAAGTCAGGGCCATATTCCTCCAATTAAAGAAAACAACATGCATGTTTTTCATCAAGGGATAATCCCTTCTACATCCTATCTATAAATGGCTAACTTGTTTCCCAGCATGCCAGAGTGGATCCAGCCGGTCTGCTGCCCATAGCAGAGGCCTCTGTTCGGCTCACATGGCTTGCATTTCGGAGACAGATGTGGGATGCTGACACCAAGGCTTATCTCTGTACCCGTTAAGAACTTTAAGACCTGTTTTGGAGTGTAATTGGACAGCAAGGGGGTGTCAGAGCACCAAATTTTGTTTTTATAAGACAGAAGATCCCAGTGAAATTGCACGACAAACATGGGGAGTTTATTTACAAAACAAATATATGCAGAATCTGAGTGAACAGCAGTAGCACAAGGCCTGAATGAAAATGCCTGCCTGCTGTTTCCAGCAATCACAGCACTGCGTCTTCCCCAAGCGTGACTACAGAGACTGGCCTGGGGAATTGAGACCTGCGCTTGAGATCGAGCAGGTAAGTGCATGGACAGGTCAGGTGCACTGTGGCAGGCGCCTTGAAAAAAGGTGGGAAAAGCTGTGTCATCTTGCAAGGCGTGTTGCATGAACAAGTGGACGCCAGGAGGTGGCACCCTGTGCTCCTCTAGACTGGGCTTCTGTGTGAGCAAACACCAGCAGTAGGGTAACATTGACAGCAAGACGAGGTTGAGGCCACACGCAGAGCCAGAGTACATGGCTTTCATTCTATCTTCTCTGAACCACTGCTCTGGATTTTATGGCTCCTGCTGATGTTGGCCCCTATTTACAGCTGACAGGAAGGTAGAGACATCTAGCAGCAGCCTCACCAGAACTGTCCAAGCTTCCACCATGTAATCAGGGGCCACCGGAGTGGGCAAGACCACGCTTCTAAATGAAACACCTGACCTCACTGGCCCAAGCATGTCCAAGACATCCCAACACTGTCATCAGAGGCGCTAGACTGTCCGGTTCACAAGCTCACACATTAATCTGCACACATATCCCCAGTACATATACATGCACATAATGTCTTCTGTTCTGTGCATAATCACTTAGTGAAAGCTATATCCGAACGATCAATGGACTTCTGGAAAAGACTGCACCTCATTTTCTGGGTGCAATGGCCCGGTTCTTAAAGGACCCTCAGCACGACTTGCTCGCGAAGGGATGCTTGTTCAGCTGCGGCTGTTTTACTGCCTGGTGCCCCAAAAGACGAAGACGAATGGACACACCTGGCAGGCCAGAGCTGAATGATATCACCACAAACGATGCTCCTCGAGATCAGCCTTCGTAATGGCCAATTGTGAGAAGATGACCTGAGACCTGAGAAAGCGGCAGCTTTGGTGCTAAATGGCCATCGGAAGGAGATGCTGGGGCGGCAAATAGCCGGAGTGGTTTGGGAGCCACAGTCTTGGCTTGATTTCAGTGATGGCAAATAAATGTGTTATTGCTCCATAATGACTGTCTTGCTCATAATAATTTCTGTTATTTTATCTGCAAACATTTTAGGGGCTGGTAGAAGCAGGCAGCTGGTTTCACACTAAAAGTTGCCTTGATAGCATCGACGTTATGGTAAAACTCTGGACATCATGAAGTTTCTAAAAAAGCCCGCATGTACACCATAATGTAGACGTTACTTTAAAAGCACTAAAAGACAGCTGCTTTCCATTATTCTGTCTTGGTTTTGAATAACGAGCCGTAAAAACAAAGCTAACTGAATGAACTCAAACTCACTTAGGGCCCTTTTCAGAAGGCAGATTTTTTTTCTAAATGCGCAAGTACGTGCTCCACTGTAGATTCTGTTGTGTGAGGTGTGTTTCGCTGAATGAGCTCCTCAGCTTGTCACATGACGGAGAGCCTTTGAGGAGTGGTTCAATGACACCATGACCTCATCAGTCATGACCACATCAGTGAGTGCTGCAGAGAAATCTCCTGAATGATGGTAATGCTTTCTGCATCCTGGAGCAGGGGATCAGAGGTCACTCCACTCCTGTTGAGTCAAGGTCCACAGATGTTCATGCAGGATTCCAGGATACGAAGGAACAGTGAGCAGCTGTGAAGGGCTTGGTCTGGTTGAGGTACAGACCTGTGCCAAAGGTTTATTTGCATCACTATTTGTGCCTTTTAGAAGGTGGACTCCATAATGCATACCTGTGGTGTAGGAAGCATTATGCATTTTGTGTGGGTGGTCTATATGGGTGGTCTACATAGGTGGTCTACAAGGATGTACTACCCCAAGGAATTCAACCGCATGGGCGCTCTTTTCTTAGGGTCACACAGGGACTCCTCTGGTGTAGATGAAGAAAATGAAGTCAGCCATGCAAATGGACAAACTGGTCTCTGGTGGTGTGGTACAGTTGCTCTGCATCACTACGGTGAAGCCACGAACATAGACATCTCAACAAACCTCAGACACATAGCGGACTCCCTCTTGAGAATGGGATTTTTATTTGTGGTTGGACCCGGAGCCCCAAGGCTGACTGACCAAGGGATGAGTCTTCCATCACCCTCTGCGGGGGCAACCTCTGCATGCTTTCTGGGCCCAGAATGCATTCTTTCGAGTCTTAGAAACCAAAGTGTCATGTTATCCTCGTCAAGTCAGTCTTATTTACACAGTGCTGTGCCATCTTCCCCTGAATGATGGACCACAAGGTAAGGACCACATCAGGGGCGTTACTCAGCAAGTGAAGCATGGAGCTGAAGAGCTACTGGGCTAGAAACACATAGCTGTACATCTTATATGCGGTGACTGAATTCTCATGGTGCACACGCCTCTCTTTAAACTCAGATGTACCCATACTGATGCAGATGTCAAATAAACATGTATACCGAGACTGGAGGATATGCAGGCTTTAATATCCTGGGAGTGTATGGAACTGCCACACTAACCACAAATACAACAACCTTAAATACAACAGAGAATTTCAGGATGAAAGGCACGAATCACTCTCCTTATCTTATATATGGGTACACAGGGCAATAGGTATATACTGTATATGTAGGCTATATTTGTCAGGCTGTCTGAGGGTATAAAGAAGAATCTGTATGCTATATATATATATATCTGTGGGTGGTCTCTATAGGCAGGTCAGGTGCAGAAATAGGAACTTAATGACTTATTTCATTTACAAAATAGAAAAATGTGCAACTGGCCTTTTAAGAACAACAAAATGACAAAAATGGAAATTAGGAATGACAGAACTGGAATTAGCTTGCAGCTCACAGGCAAGGTGGCTTTGTCCTCCATCCCTGGCTCCATACGCCCCCCCATCCCAGCTGAGTCTCTCGTAACTGCCTCAAATAACGTGGTTCGACGAAAGCCAGGTGCCCCCCCCCCCCTTAATTATGTGTGTTCGGTGTGATGCCTGAATTGCTGCTTGTCAGAATGTGCTGGAAAACAGCCCGTGGCACACCTTCTGGAGGGATGGAACACAACATGGCTAGAAGAGGATGACAGAGGGAGAATGTGGTCTACAGCTGAGCTGTACTGAGCTGAGGGCCCCTTAGTGCTCCAAACCTGGGGGAAAATCAACGGTCCTGAGGTACCCTGGTACTTGGATACAAGGGTGGGAAGAGCAGGATCAGCCTTAACCAGCAATCAGGAGGAGAGGAGGTCACCATGACTTCCACTACGGTGCCTTTATTTCACAGAAAGCGAAAAATTTGCCATGAAACAGGTCAAAATGAGCTGGCGAAGATGAGTATGGATGGCTCATCAAAACACATCAGTGCCCCTCCCCCAAATGAACGTGAACAATGAGTGGAGACTGGATTTAAATGTCAATGCAACATCAACAACCTCCTATAAACCTGGTGAGTAGCAGTGTGCCAACCTTATATTGAATAACTTTGGTAATCGACCACTTCCCGTCGCACCTATAAATCATTTTTTAATTCCGGCAATGAAAAAGGGATGCAGTGATTAAAATGAAAGGGCCCCCGTAGAAGACCGTCCCCGGTACCCATGAGAAAGGGACACCGGCGTCTATAGGGCAGCTCATCCTTGGGGTAATGACAACGCAGAGGCAAATGATGTCTTTTCCCACCTCGCATTCTGGCAGGTAATCTCCTGGAGACTAACTCATTGAGATGGTGTTCATCGTAAAATTTAATTAGGAGGAACCTGCTTTTGTAAAACGTGAGTCCGATGAAAATACTGGGCCGGAGCTGGGGAAGTCAGAATAATTTGGGATTAATCTACCAAAGAGAGAGAAGCAGGCTGTAAAGCCCTCGATTACACTGTCCAGCCTCGTGTTTTATGAACACAGAAGCATTACAGTGGACCACTGAGCTTCTGTCTTTAGTCCTCTTCCCATCCCCCTGCGATGTTCTCTACTTGTCCTCCTCTTTGTGTTCTCCTGCGAAGCTCCTCTCGTCTTGTCCTCCTCATTATGTTCTCCCATGAAGCTCCGCTCTTTTTGTCCTCCTCTTTTTGATCTCCTGTAACACTTCTCTCTTCTTGTTCTCCTCTTCCGCATCCTGAATCCTCTTCCTGTCCTCCAACCTCACTGAAGTCCTCCATCTCCTCCTCCTCCTCCCATCCCTCCTATGTTACATTTCCTCTAATTAGCCTCTTCTTGTCCTCCACTCCCCGACCTGCCGCATGGATCCCGTCCTTCCTCCTACAAGCTCCTGACTCACGTAATTTGTATGACCCAAATCAGGGGAAGGTCATACTTCACTCTGCATGGCTTCCCATCACTTACTGATTTAACAGCCTCAACCCAAAACGGCTGAAGGCTGGCAGCCTTGCTATTCTTGGCAGATTACAAATGGCCATTTAATTAACGCCTGAAAATCCTAGGCTCACCGACACATTGTGGCAAACATGCTGGCCGGTGATTGCCCAAGCACAGTGGGGAGTCACGGTGCCCGCCACGAATGGAGGTGAAAATCAAGGGGGAGCAGGGGGAGACCTTGAAGCCCTTTAATAGCCGGGTTTTACTCCTCAGAGCACTCCAGTGAGCGTGGCCTCCACAGTGTCATTTGCCACAGTGTATTTCTCCATCAGATGGGCCAAGAGGCCACAGCAACCTTCCCGAAATGTAACCGTGCCATAACTTTAAATCAGCCGTAACAGAGACAGCCGGCGGAGATGAAATGGTATGTCCCGTGGCTGGATATCGCACGCATTCACCCGTCACGCCTGTCTTGGTACGCGCCGCAGATTTGCGTGGCTGAGCAGCTCGAAATGCTCTGTTAATTGCCCACATTTTTTGAAGCGTGCCACTGAAGTAATTTCATTGTGGGCTTTCCTCTGTCTGTCTTATGCTTCTCCAGTAAACACACCTTTAATAGCCTTTGGGTTGAGCGCCCTCTTTGCTTTGTAAAAGACATCTGTTTTGTTGTTGGAAGCCCAATAAATATTCAACTGAAAACTCAAAGCACTTATGTCAAATCTCCTTTTTGTGTTTTGTTGTAGTTGTTTATTTTGCGTGAACGATCCTCTTGTCACTACGGAGACATTCTCTCACTTTTTTTTTTAACCTGGTGTCATTTTTTAGGCCACTCACCATCAGACTGTGTTACGATGGGGTGCATTGGGAATACAGGCTGGATTCCTACCCAGATAATCCTAACTGATCAGCACAAACAGTAATTAACTTTTGGAACCGAGCATTCAAGTATTAAGCAGTATCTTAATTAAACATAGTTCAATTGTCATCCCATTAGCTTCAGGAAATGTTTTTTGCATCATTATAAAGAGAAGTAGCTGCTTGTTGTAGCATGAATGGACCAATTGTGTTGAATTTTTGGAGATTTATACAATAAAATGAGAGTGGAGTATTTTTTAATGCTCTTAGCTATTAGCAGGCCTACTACCTTATTGTCCACTAGCCACACCATGATGCTGTGACTCAAGTCAGTGTTTCCCAATTCGGTCCTCAGGAACCCACAGACAGTCCATGTTTTTGCTCCCTTTCAGCTCCCAGTGGGAGCAAAAATGTGAATTGTGTGCCAGGGTGCTTGGAGGGAGCAAAAATGTGAACTGTCTGCCAGGGAGCTCAGAGGGAGCAAAAATGTGAACTGTCTGCCATGGAGCTCGGAGGGAGCAGAAATGTGAACTGTCTGCAAGGGGGCTCGGAGGGAGCAGAAATGTGAACTGTCTGCAAGGGGGCTCGGAGGGAGTAAATATATAGACTGAATGTAGGTCCCTAAGGACCAGATTGGGAAACATTGATCCAAGCCAACCAGTGAAGAAGGGGAGGGGTCAACACTTAGCTATTTCTATTTAGCCAGATCAGCTCATGATGATAAGCACACAAATTGAATTAGTTCTTTTCCTTACAATTGTTGCAGATACTTGGCTGAGGTGATGATCCTCAGTCGATTTGCGACACGTCAAAACGGTGTGTGTTTGTGTGTATTCAGGGCATGGGACCCGTCTGCATGATGAAATATTAAATAAAGCCTTTCACAGGCAGTGGGGAGCCTCTTCCATCAGAGCTATTCATACAGCAGTAGCTTGACAAACTGGACCAGCCAACATAACCACCTGAGGCAGAACAAGCGGGACATGGCCGCTGGCATCCGACGCCCCTCAGACAGAAAAGCCACGAGAATTCCATCGAGAAGTTTCCGGAATGTAAGTCTTTTTTCCTTTGCAAATATTTAAAAATAGAAATGAAAGAAGCCAGCAGGATAGACGGTATTTTATCTACATATACTGAAGTAATTGCCCCTGAGATCAATAAAATCTGTCTTAAATCTTAAAGCATGGAGATTCTGACTAAATCTTATCTCAGTTCCATTCTCTGGTCACATGGCCCTGGGACAGACGACCACAGTCACTCTGTGGCGCCCCCTGACTGCGCCACCTCCGCTGATCTGGCTCCAAGCCGCCGCAGGTCTGCGGCATTTTTGGCCTTTGTAGTGGCAGTAAACAGGCCAGGGCTGATCAAATTCACTGGCCTCCTCTGGCTCCTGCAGTCGGCTTAGCGTTTATGAATCGCATTCATCTCTGCAGCGGTACTCCTGTTTTCCTTCACTGTCGCCAAACATTTCCATGAGGCTAGGTGGCAGAGGAGCTGGTGGGGGTCTGGGCAGAGTGGTGGGGGCCGAGAGGGGGAATCGATGCTTTCTGTGACCAAGCCTTCATCACGGCTCTTCAAGCCTCCCTCTCTGAAAGCCCTCTGAGCTCCCGGCTATCGATCGAGCCCAGTGTCTGGTCACTCTCGCTCACATCCACGCTGCACCATCTCACCCGGGAAATGGTCGAGTTTCACTTATAAATCCAGTTGCTGTTTCCTGTAAGTCTGGCACAGGATCACCGCAGCGACACTGTTGGTGGGGATGGTGCCACGTGACACCTCTGAAAGCGTGCGATAGCTGGGACGGCTCGCGGCCGGCTCGAGCGGGACCCGCTCTGGTGGGACATGCCAGCGTGGCCTCGCTGAAGCAAATGTAGCCGTCTCACCCCGAGAGCGTTAATGACCACATCAATTGTTTAATTAAGCCGGCACTGAGACGACCTCCATGTTACGCCTGTAGCCATCCCAATTATAAGACTCTCCCTGATTAGAAACAGCAGCCTTTGAATGGCTTTTAAAAGTGTCGCCTCGCTGAAGCCACTTTATCCCCATAACCACTGATGAGGAAAATAATTTCACCATGTCAGCTGCATAGCTCACCTCATTTAGGGAAAATAGCTTAGTACAAACTTATTGCTGTCATTATTAGGGGGAATTTTGTTTGATTATTAGCGGAAGTGTCATTCGCATCAAAAGTATTTCAAACAAATTATTATTCCTGTGTCGTATTTTTCCACAGAACTTCGTGCATTATTAGTGAGTATGTAGCACACTGAAAAAACGCGAAACTGCAGGCTATTAATAGGTACAGTGCAGTGGGCAGGGATTCATCCCCGAAACTCGAGCTGCCCCAATTACCCACAGCGTATCTAAATTTATCGTGAGGCAGAGCGATGGAGCCGGGGCCACAAGCGCTGCATTATCGAGAGGATGGTGTTCAGGATGCTTTTGCTATATGTTAGCACAGCGCTGCCAGGTCACGTGACCCTGACAGCAGTAACGCCCATTACCCACGGGAGAGCACCCAGGAGGCGTGTAAAGGGGCTGCCCCCCAAATTCGGAGGAACACCCCTGCTGAAGGCGGGGCACCGCCCACCTGTCGACACAACCCGATGTAATAGGATATTTTCTTACAATTAGGACGAACAAAAAGACTGACGATACCCATTTCACACACAATGTGACCATGTTGTTACGCATTGATGTTTAAAATGCCCAAAAGGGGCTTTGCTCTAGACCAAAGACTAGAGGATGGGGTGGGGGGGTCGGTTTGAATGACTCAATGTCCGTGAGGTTGCACTGCATTATGGGAATGCAGTGGCCCAATCAAGGAAACGGCACGCGACCGTCCTGACCCAACCCCCATATGGGCCCAGCTGGATGGGGCAGGTTCCAGAGAGGAGAAGTCACCCCCCCCCACCCCCCCACCGTTCTTTCTCCTATTAATCCCCCTTGTCTCTGCCCAAAATGCATCTCCCTGATTGTATCTGTACACACACAATTACTCCACTTTCTGTGTAGCATGCAGGACCCAATCTGATTGAAATCTGATTTTAAAAAGGTAACCCCCCCCCCCCCACCCTTGTAATTCCTATAAACTAGGAAAGCGATACTCGTGACCTCAGTCCACGGATACACATCTGAGAACATTGGAGATGATCGCCCTCCCATTGATTTTTACAATGTAAATGTTGATTGAACTTTATAGTCTCCTCGGAGAATCAATGAAAAGTCCATAAACGAGCATTAGCGGGACATAGTGGGGGCAGAACCTCCTTTAACGCCGAAGAGACGCCCTTACAGGGGTGTCAGATAGAGGGTGCCCACATGAGACAGAACCGAACACAAGCCAGAGCAGCAGGCAGGGCTGCCGAGATTGGGGGCTGCCCAGGGGGGCCCTCAATATAGGGCATAAACAGGGCATCTGAACTGCAGGCCATTCATATTAATGAGCCACTGTGTGAAAGTTACGGAATCTCGGGGTTTATATACTGTGCGGCTTCACCGTTGGGCCGCTGGGCGAGGCCCTTCACCCTGAATTGCTCCAGGGATTTTTTAGCCCCACTTATCAAAACAAAGTGTTGCTTTGGATAAAACTGTCTGATAAATATAAAAGTAAACTTCATCCATTAAGTGTGATGAGCAGCTCAGTGGACTAGCATGTTTATTGTGTGACTGGAAGGTCATCAGTTCAAATCCCACAGTCACCAGAGTGATTTTGCTTTTGGGCCTTAACTCCCAATTGCTCCAGGGACTGATCCTGTCTTCTCAGTTGTATGTAGGCTTGGATGAAAATGTCTGCTAAATGAATAAAATGTACTGTATAAAACATCGTTAAATTAAGTTGTTAGCACTCTTTACTTACACTTCTAGGGTGAGAATTTGAGGCTCCGCCCATTCTCCACGTGTGGATGAGTGTGTTTGTTCTCCCCGTATATTCGGTGGGTTTCCTCGGTCTATAAGTGTCTGTGCATGTCCTGCGATGGGTTTGCACCCTGTCCTCAATTATTCACTGCCTTTTGCCGATAGCTTCCCAAACTGGCTTCTAATTCCTGCAACCAGAGGTAGAACGTTAAGGTCCAGAAAATACGAATCCAGACCAAGACTTTGTTTCAACCAACCAGTTGAGTATAAAGAGCCACAGTCACAGAGTACTCAACTGGCTGGTTGAAACAAAATTTTGGTTTGTATTCTCTGGATCCAATCTTTCCACCTCTGCCTGCATCCCAGCTTTGGACAAGTAGGCACAGAAGTTGGATGAATGACAAATTTAATAGCTCTGTAAATTCCACCCATCAGAAATGACACACAGAAACGCGAGAAATTATGATTTTAGATCCATGCTACGTGTTACCATGCTCCCATGCTCACATTCTGCTGTTCCCCATGACGTGCAAAGCACAGTAATGGCTGGCGTGCAGCCTGGGGTGGAACTGAAGGCATCACGCCACGTGTGAAGGGCTTGTGTTTGCTGACGCGCCTTTTCACTTTTGACTGGAGGTGCTGCTCTGGGAACAACACTCTCAGTCGCCGCCCTGCCAGCCAGTAAAAAGTCTGCTCCGCGCCCAGCCTTGGAGGGTCTGCGGCACTGCATCCAGGTTGGAAGTATCTGTCTTTCACAGCATAATGGAGACCGGAGCATGCCGATGCCCAAGTGCTGCAGTGAGAAGAGTGCCGGAGGCATTATTTAGCGTTCACGTGCCGTGAGTCATTCTCCTCGTTCCCTTGGAGCTCGGCCTCGTGTCAGTGAAAATACAGACGCTCCCTGCCCCAAACCCACCTGCCCACGCTGACAGGATGTGCAGCCCACTGAACAAGGTGGTTTATGGTCTCAGAATCTGCTTTTCAGCACGAATCCCTCACACTTCTGACCATTCTCGTTTCCACCGACCAGTTTCAACTAGGTTATATATATGCACATCAGCTTCTCCAACATCTCATTCCAAAACCAAGGGTATTAATATGAAGTTGGTCTGCTCGTTCTGGCTCTGACAGCCTCTACTCTTCTGGGATGGCTTTACATTACATGTTGGAACATTACTGGTGGGATTTGGGTGATGTTGGGTTATCTGGTCCCTTTCTGTGAGCTTTCATAGCTACCGCCGCACAACTGAACTTAATCCCAGATGTTTGGACCTTCACAATGTCTTCACTTGTTCTTGACCAGGGCAGAAATGTGGTGAACTGACTTGTTGGAAATATGGCACCCTATAATGGTATCAAGTAGAAAATCACTAACCTCTCCTTTGCAGGCACCTATTCTGTAATATTCATTACAGGAGATTGTGTAACTATGCGCTTAATTATAGACTTGTGTCAGCAATGGAGGTGACTTGATTGGGCAATTCCTCTAATTAATTGGGATGTCCACACACTTTTGGCCATATAGTGTATAAACTAGGTGATGCATTATGGACATACACCTAGTATGTTTTACATGTGAAACGTGTTTTTAGGAAGATTTTCCTCGGAACGCTGTGCTCTTCTGCTTTGGGGACTGAAGCCCCATCAGGACCCTGGGAAAGACAGAAATGTCCTTCTCATGACCAAATCCGGTTCTTGCACGGGCTGAGTGAAGCACGAGACTCAGCAAACGAAGGCCGAGAGGTGAATGATAAAATCCCATCCGTGTGCCAACATTTATCCCGAACTTTCAAGCGCAAACAACGTGTCAAGGTCCTTGAAGTCATTAAACATGGGATGAGTGATTAAAATGTTACTATCCCAACATGTCATTAATGGAGCCTTAAGTCCACTTTCCGTGGGTTATTGCGTATGAAGGACTGATTCAACTGAAATGGGTTGGGGTTTCGGGACTCTGCGTGGAGCGATTCTGCGTGTCCGATATGCTGATGGGTGGTATCGGCTCTCTGGGTGGGCGGGGCAGGTGGCCCACGAGGAATAGCCTTAAACTGGTGTTGGGACACCCTATTATGGGCAGGAGGTCATCACAAGTTTGATCCAAGCAGTGTAGGGACAGCTCACATTTAGCTAACTGATTCCTGTATTTTTAATGGCAAAAGCGTTGGGCCTTTTCCTGAGTTAACTGCTCGAGTTAGCCCTGATTAACCACGAGGAGGCGTCACCCTCCTCTGTAGCTGGGGGGCCAGCTGCTTCCTGCCGGATACCAGCTGCTCTGGCTGGGTGGTGCTGTCTGCCAGCGGGGTCCCTGCCACTTCATGCCAACACACACGGATGGTCAAAGCCGTTGCAATGTTGCAAACAGAGTTATAGGCTTACCTTGAGTATTCAAACACAATGAGAATTAGAAATTTAAATATGGTGAAAATCTTCGGAGGCATCTGGGCCAGGCATAGGAAGGACGTCTGAGGTGGCAAGCGTCTGACCCCCCCCCCCCATTCTCTTTTGCCGTGCCGACTAGCCCCTGCGAAATGTGAAATCGCTCGACCGTGCAGCAGAAGTCTCTGCGCCTGATTTATTAATCACCACAGGTCCTGCAGCCAAGGTCAGTAGCGAGGCATGCGCGTGCCAGCGGCCAGACCACCCCGCCCGGCCCATGCCAGGCCCATCCTGAAAGCCCAGCGTTTAGTCGCAGACATGCTCTGGCACATTTGCCTCGGCATAAAGTGTGTAAACGCACTCCAGTGGCACCGGCTGGCCATCTGGTTATCGGCCTGAAAGATTGTGCCTCGCCATACACACGACCCCCGGACCACAGCCCAACATGCTAATCTACCTTTAGCATTTTTCTGGGGCCTCAGGGAGCTCAGGCTGATCTGCACTCCTCCCCGCACTGGTGTGAGGCTGGGGCTGTGACAGTAGTGGCCCCCACCGTCAGGACAGACTGCGCATTGTGGTCCCCGAACAGGAGAGCTCTCAAGCCGTGTCATTGGTATGTCTCTGCGGCGAGGCTCACAAAAGCAGCTCTGTGCCCCTTCCTGTCAGCATTCAAAGGAAACTCCGGGCCGGGCTCAGCGTGGGAGTCCGGGGGAATGCTGATAAAGCCCAACACGGGTCCGTCCCGGGGCACCGCTGCAAACTTGCGAGAACCAGCACCTTTGATGCTCAGCTAGTGCTGAAAAGAGGGCCCTGTTTGGGTCGCCCATAAAAGTGCTCAGCCCCCAGCATGCTCTCTGGTGCCGAAACAGGGCAGGAAAAGCATCACCAGAGGTCAGGGCTGTGAAAAACTTCCTGTTTAAGGGTCTAGGGTTCAGATCAGCCCGGCTCTACGCATACACTGAAAGAGATGCTCATAGAGGAGGCGGAGAATCAGAAGGGCCCTCTTTATAGTGAAAACAGGTACTGAGAGCACCTGTAATTTAGCGATGCGGGTCCCTTTGTTGGTTCGCCGTTGTAATTGCTACTCGCTGCATCCTGAATGGCAAGAGCTGTGCCATGATTCTGCACTCAGCAAAGCCCCCGTCACCTTGCCTGATAGGAAGGTTGGCAGTGATCGGCAGGTCATGGGAGCTCTCTGGGGAATGCTGGCCCATGCAGGGTGAAGAATCAAAGGTAAAGTGGTGTAAGTAGTGGGATAAAAACATGGAGGATTCCCTCACATAGGCAGCTCTATCGTGTGACCTGTAGGGGACGCACTGCACATGAGGCAGGCCATCACCTGAACTGCACCAATTATTCAGACACATGCATGCATGGGAGGGGTATGGTGGACATTGTGATAGCCCCCAGAGATAGACAGTAGCCTCCAGATTTGGTCCACTAGTCCAACTTGAAGTTCTTGAGATGGTCACTGCGCAGGGTGGAGAAGGCACTGGACTCAGTGGACCGGGAGCCTTGACAGCTCCATTCTGCCCAGCATGTTTGAGCTATTTTTAGCTACCTGGGTTGGTGAAGAATTCACTCATCGCCAGATAGAGCAAAGTTCTTCTAAATGAAATCAGAAGAAAGCGTGCATGTGCAGGCATGCACACACACACACACACACACACACACACATGTAGGGTAAACATATCCTTATGGGGACCGCTCATTCATTTCAATGGGAAATATGCTAACGCTAACTATGACAACGGTCCCCATAAGGGAAAAAAACAGATATTTATCACATTATGGGGACATTATGTCCCCATAAGGATAGGTAAACCCACTCACACACACACACACACAAAAGGGTAGAGTCAGAGTGCCTTACACGGTATAGAGTCAGCAAGCTGCACAGGAGTGACACCTCCGTTCCATGCGTCACACACCAGATGTGAAAGGTAGAGCAGTCAGAGTTCAGTAAGTCACATGATCACGTCACATGATCACCACCGTCTGCCCACTCTCCAAACCACAGCTAATACACCCACCCCTGGAATGAACATCGCCGCGTGAAAATGCATCCGGAACGGTCCGGATAAACAATGCAAACGCAGATCTACAGGATTACGACTGAGTTATCAGAACCATATTTAATACGCTGCCAAATCTCATTTCAGCAGGCGTCCCTGTTTGAGCGCCGAGGCGACGTCTTCTGGGTGTGACAGCGCAACATAAAAAAAATGATTTAGAATAAATTAAATGTAAAGCGACAGCTTTATAGAGCAAGAAAACAAGCCAGCTGCACGGATAACACCATTAAATGAGGACGTGTCATTTGCTATTAAGCGTTGTTACCCTGTTGGGATACTGCGAAAACACGGGGAGGCAGAGCAGCGCCGCGGAAGACGACCTTAACGAACGTCTAACGAGTTTAGCGACCACTTGTAAAGGCAGCTGCGCGAACATATGTATTTACTGCCCCAAAATGTTTGTTTATGCTGTGGGATGGTGCGCCCGTTCTTCTAGGGGTATAAATACATGCAATACAACGGGCATATCTCTGTGGCACTGTTCAGGGAGATTTCGACATTTTACTTATAAGAAGGGACGGGAAAGACATCTCATGTGGGAATGCAAGGATCCGAGGAAGGAAAACAGTGACTCAGAGTTTTCAGAAGTGACTCGGGTGAGCAGGAGAGCAGCCACCTAACAAGGCTGAGCAGAGTAAGGAATTCTGGGCATAATCCCCTTTGACAGGGAGGACAGTCATTCACCATCGACCTCTTGGATTGGATCTTCATTTTCTCATTTATATTAAATGCAGCCTCGTCTGGACCGGCCACTCTAACCAGAATGACCCAGATCAGCACTATCAAAATGACCCGTCTGATGCCCCAGTGATGCACCACTGCGAATCCATTAACTATTCACAGCCTAAGGTGGAGGAGCTGGCTTGTGGGGCAGGGGGCAGCTTCCCAGTGAGGTCACAACTCCCTGTTGTCTCCTGCACCACTCACTGTGCAAAAGAACAGAGAGGAACACAGTGCTGCATAGAGGCTGTGCATTACGAACATGGCATCACATGGACTGAGTAATTAAAGGGGTAAGACCAGCAGAGGATTACGCTGTGAGGAGGAGATGTGTGGCACGGAAAAAGTGACAGTCATGCACAAACGACACTCACACATGCACGCACACACACAAACGACACTGCAGACAGCAGGCTTACGAAACTGGGTTTTTATCAAACGAAACACGGCCTGGCAGCCCATCAAAACACTCGCGTCAGAATAACCGATCGCGAGGCTGCAGGAAGCAGAGAAGGAAACGGGCCTCACAGCGTGGAGACCCGAGCTGTGGCCTCACTCTGCCCCACCGCCAGCTCCCCCCCGGGGGTCCAAGCAGGCCTCCCCGCCATGGCCACTACTGCCACCCCCGGGCAGTGGGGGCCCCAAGACAGGACCCTCGGCCTATGCAGCCGCGGCCTGTCGCCCGCCCCCCCCGGCGCGGTCCGGACACCCAGCCTACGCAGCGACTCAGGCCACAGCCCCCAGGCGGCGGGAGCCTAAGGCTAAACGAGGTGCCTATAAACAAACACCGGAGAGCTGCGGCTAAATAATTCATCCCGCGGGCGTTTATCCAGTCAGGAAGGAGGAGGGACTGAGGCAGCGATCGATAACCTTCCTGAGAAAATCAGCATGGAGAACCAGGTACAGCTGAGAGTGAGTGAATGATCTAAACGACAACAGCAAAGGAGGGCAAGTCACATTGATATAGCTTGTTATTATTATTATTATAAGAAAAATAAGAAACATGGTCACATTTTCAACTGAAAAAATCTACCAAATAGTTAAAGCATTAAACCTGTTAGAGTCAGTGAAACTGCGTTAGCCTGGTGGCTCAGTGGGAGGCAGGGGATCAAAACCCGCCTCTGCTCTGCGTGTGCAGACTGCACGTTCTCCCCGTGTCATATGGGTTTGCTCCTGTAGTCCTTGCAGTTACACTTAGTCTATGTGGTCCATAGTGTGTGAATGTGTATGTACAGAAGTGTATCTCCAGGGTGTACCCAGCCCTGTGCCCTGTAATGGATTGGCATCCCATACGGGGTGTACCCAGCCCTGTGCCCTGTAATGGATTGGCATCCCGTTCCGGGTGTACCCAGCCCTGTGCCCTGTAATGGATTGCCATCCCGTTCCGGGTGTACCCAGCGCTGTGCCCTGTAATGGATTGCCATCCCGTTCCGGGTGTACCCAGCCCTGTGCCCTGTAATGGATTGCCATCCCGTTCCGGGTGTACCCAGCCCTGTGCCCTGTAATGGATTGCCATCCCGTTC
>JAOYFF010000027.1:14289893-14306792 GCA_025773925.1 Cryptomyrus ogoouensis
CGGGTGTACCCAGCCCTGTGCCCTGTAATGGATTGCCAGGCAAGAGCGTTACACACTCCCTGTGCACTACACACCTCGCTCAGGGAAACAGGGAGACACTGACAGAGTAAATCTGGACGAAAAGGGTAAAAATGAGTGAGTATGTGAGAGAGACGGCTGGGAATGCTGGGCCGGGAGCCCACGGGGTATTCCGGAAAGGACAGAAACAGGAAGGTGCCCCATCCCAGGCAGGTTCACTTTGGTTATGTTTGTTAATTATGTGCCACAGTAAAGGCCCAGATGTGGGGGAGGATCATGGTGTCCTGTCTACTACTGACTCTATATCTCATGTAAAACTGAACTTACAACAAGATCTTCTAATCCACAAATACCACACTTAAGAAAAAAAAAAACACTGTGTGTCTTTAAAAACGCAGACAATAGTCTTCATTTTCATCTTTTGTCCAGACAATGCTGGAGTTTTCAGCCCCCCAAACAAAGACTCTCACAGATTCAAAAAGTTGACAGAGCTGTAATTCCTCACCATCCATCCGGCCGCTTGCCTATCCACATGCACATTCCATGCTGATAAAGTGGATTATTAAGCTAGTATTATTATTATTATTAATAATAATAATGAAATAATAATAATAATTTTACTTGATTGCATGTTACATTGTTTATGTCATACCACCACATGCACCAAAGAAGCTCCTTGTAATTTTCGTACTTGAGCGAATACAGTTTGTCGCTGCCCGATCTCTACAGCCTAACCGATCCGTTCCTTCCAGATTCGGTTCACGTATGTTCCACGCGTATGCATGTGTCACGCCCCGGTCGTCCGATTCTCACGTGTGCCACGCCCCCCTCTCTACCTCGTGTGGAATCCCCGTGTTCCCAGCGGTTCCACATCATGCTAATTACTGTTACGTATTTAAGTCTGTGTCTGTGTGTCAATTGAAGTCTGGTCATTGATGTCGTTTTGTGCCGAGTAGTGTTTCTATCCTGAATAATCCATCTGTTCTCCCAATTTCCCTGGACTTATGCTCCTGCTTCCCTGCTCCGTGACCCCCACCTTTGTGACAGAATGACCGGACCGGACCAGACTCCACGAAAAGACACCTCGGCCTACGGAGGCTGAGAACCTCAGTCGCTGTGATGAGGTGATTTTTTGGCTCGGACAGCCCAAGATCCAGGAGGACCCCGGGGCTAGAGCCTTTGTGGTACGGTCAAGGGAAATTTTAGAGAAGATTTCCCCATCCAAAGACCCGCGCCTTGCGAAGGAGGTGCGACAAAACCTCCTACAGCTGAGGAGCGGGGTGGTCGAAGCTATGCTCCCCACCGCTTCACCCATGCCGAGGAGGACACACCCTTCAGTTACCATGGTTTCTGCTACAGTTCCCATGGTTCCTGATCCACTTCCCATGGTTCCTGCTCCAGTTCCTGAGGAGGTCCCTGTGCTTCTGACCACTGCTCCTCCCCCTTCATTAGAAATGGAGGAGGAACTTGAGTGGGACCCCTCGGGGATAACCCTGATTCTTGCCCCTGCAAACCCCTCCAGAGTGTCACCCCGAACGCTACCCCGCCAAGGAAGTTCCAGGCCAGGACCCCGTCTCTCGGTGTCTCGCAGGGGGAGAGGCCATTTGCCTTCGTTCCCCCTCACTTTTGTCTGGCTGTCGCCTGCGGTTCCCCTGGCTCCTGCTCGGATGTTGCCTGCGGTTCCCCCCCCGTGGTGACTCGTCGGGCGTCTGCGGTCCCACCTGCGATGACTCGTCAGTCACCTGTGGTCGCTAATGAAGGGGCAGTGTTGACAATAGATAGTAAAATAAGTAAGCGTATATCTCAGGAGACTTTAAAGAATCATGAGAGGATGGCAGACTGGGGTTTGCTGGGGTTCCCAGTCACTTACAATGTTGTCAAGGCATAATTATGGAAGAAGAGGCTGTCTCACCATTACGGTCAGACATAAGTAATTACTTATATGTTTGCATGTTTTCTTATTTATGCATCGTTATCTCTATTATCATCCCCATTTTATTTTTATTCTACTCATTGTTCTTTGTACTTCTGAGAAGAGACAGGTCTCTCGACTGCAATTCACAGAGATTCGCAGATCCGGAAGGTTCCTCAGATCCACAGAGATGGATAAAGAGCACAATGGTGCCACGATACATTCGCCTTGTACAGCAGAAGGCCATAGGGGGCATCAGCGGGCTGCGCTGGATGTGAGTCAGCACCCTGTACAACGACAGCGATCAGCCTCAGCACGACTCGCGCAGCTGGGCGCGGGCACCTCGCTCGGCTGCTGCGTTCAGCGTCCACAGTCACGAGTGAAAACACCCAGCAGATTACGCATGAGGGAGACAGTTTCTGGTTCTGAAGCCTGGACGCTGTCCGGGGGATCTGCGCCGGCACTTGATCAAAGCCATATCGACCAGCGCATTGAAAGCATTTGATGGGTAATCTATAGTCTCCTTTGAGCTCTTTGCATTTAGGATTTTTGTTTTCAGAAAGCAACCTTGATCCCACGACCAGCTGAAATGCCCCGTTACAGCCATACAGGCTACAGACCGTAGATAACCGGGCTTTCCCAAGCTCTGTGCTCAGATGGAAATGGACCTTTTTTAATGTTTGACATGTAACATATGAACTGCTTCCCCTTCACTTTAGCTGACGTATGACTGATTGACTGACTCAAATGAGCAGAATGTAATCATAAATGAGGTTGTAAACCATCTCTTCATGCTGATCTGTGTTGGGGAAACAGATCCCAACCAACGATCACTCTAGTTAGTTTAATGTTTCTGCAGGGTCATCAACCAGCTAACAACCCAGTGAACTTACACCTGCACCGTCCATGTAAACTTTACGTTGAAGGACGGCAGTGGTATAATTCTATGGTGGCGGTCTCACGCCGCATTGGCACAGAGGGCTCTGAGGTGGTCGAGCGTGAATGGTCTCTGCACCAGAAGCAGAGTCTTCATGGTGTGTGGATGGTCTTCTGTGAGAACTCCAGTGCATCCTGTCACACACTGTACAGCTGTGCTTCACTGTCTCACACTCTGCAAAGCCGTGCTTCACTGTCACACACTCTGCATGGCCGTGTTTCACTGTCACACACTCTGCACAGCCGTGCTTTACTGTCCGTACCCTGACTGTCTGATACATGTGTCATTTCCTTTCACTTATTCACTTATTTTCTCTGATTTTCCACCATTTTCCTGGATGTACTGGAGCCACTGTTTCCTTAATGTAATACAAGCTTAAAGATAAAGTAGCTCTCTGAGTTATTCTGTTATTCTCCATTTTTGGAGATGCACACACACACACACACACACACACACGTTGGTGTATCTATCCAAATGGGGACTTTCTATTTATTTCTATGGGAAAAACCTTAATCCCAATCACGACACCGTTAACGTCTACCCATCCCTAACCTTAACCATAAGAAACCAACCCAAATACAAGTCTTTTGGCATTTTTACTTTTTTGATTGCATTCACAGATTTTTATAAAACTGAGGTTATCCAAACGGGGACCTGAAAAGATGTTCCCAAAAGTAGGGTTTCGGGTTTTACTTCACTTTGGGGACAATTTGGTCCTCAAATGTGATCTATGCAAACCCACACACCCACACACACACACACACACACATATATATATAGAAATATATATATATATATATATGAAAATGGCACAAATGTGAATATAAAAATAAGCATCCTGTGGGTCTATGAGGCTCCTCCCACTCAATCTTCCCTCGTTCATATTCACCTCAATCCCTGTTTCTCTATATTGCCGAGGAAAACACTCCGATCTCCTCACTGCTTACAAAGTCAGCATCCAAGCGCTGTGGCTGCTGTCGTTTGGGCTGGAATGAGATTCATCATCAAACCGAGCAAAATTTATTATCTAACTGCTCAGTAATAAGCATAAAATGACCAACAATGAAGCTCAAATAAGTAATTATGCACAGCACACGTGAGAATAAAAGATGAGCTCTGAAATATTGCAGCCACTATTTTATATCTGAGAAAGTCGCACTTTAAAATATAATGTACGAGCTCACAAGTGAAGCTTACCGGCAGCACAGATCAGGGTGACGGTGACAGTGACACAGGGCATCTCTGTGTCAGTGCCAGGCTCAGGTCTGTCCCCAATCCCCAACCCCCATGATCAAAGTGACAGTGACAATGACAGTGACACTGGGCATCTCTGCGTCAGTGGCCAATTCAGGTCTGTCCCCAAGCTCCTGATGAGCAGCATCACACCCGGAATAGCTGAGGAGGTGGAATCCCAGCCGCAGCGTGAAGAGCCTCCGTACACCAGCCACGCCCAGCCTGTCCCCTGCTCCCCATTCCTGATCCCGGTACCGGATCCCTCTTTCCAACCGTAACAGCTCGGAGTTACTCTGTGGCTTAAATTGTTATAATAATCATTAAATTATACAATTATGTCAATATATAATTTAAACTATTAAATTATTATGTGTGTTTGTGTCTGTGTGAGTGTGTGTGTGTCTGTGTGAGTGTCTGTGTGACTGTGTGTATTTTGTGTGTTTGTGGCCTTTCACAGTTGCACAATTTGCACTTGTCTTGTGTTTATCTGTATTTTTAGCTTTTCCTCTAAGACGCCTGCCCGTGTCAGACTGTGAATTCCCCTCCATGCTTTCGGTGGTTCTGCCCTAGAACCTGGTGCTGAAGTGGGCCCCCCTCCCTTCCGCTCCCCTCTCCTCCCCCCATGGATGGCTCTGCACCAGCCAGCCGCCGCACCTTTGTGATTCATCGGCCGCGTTTCGGCTTCGCGATGGCCGCCACGGCACCCCTGCTGTGCGTGGGAGGCCTGGGAGGTGCTGTCTGTTGTGTTTTCTCGCCGCGTTGACGGTCAGTGGGACGGGGCTGTCCCCCACAAAGGCATACAGCCGACACGCTTCCTGAAATGCAAATGCTTGTGGTTCGGCAGAGGAAAAATGTCACGGCCCCTCTCTAGTCAGGTTTCAGAGACAAAGAGTTCCAAATGGCTGTTTTTAAGCCTCGTGTATACAGGCTACTTAGCATGGAGACACAGAGGTGAATCTAACTGGCCAAACATACAGAGCCGTCAATGCTGCTATAATTCATGCGGAAGCTTCTGATTAAGCTGCATAGCTTTGACCGTTCAACCAATTGACCTGCCTACCCTTTTACTTTCAGCCATACAAAATACCCTAATAAACCGCACATAAATGCGAGTGGCCGCATTTAGAGCATGCTGCATAGTCGCTCTGCCCAGTGCAAAGGGGTCAGTGAAATTGGACTTAGAAAGCTAAGTGAAGCCCTCTATCTGGCAGCCGTGGGGGGGAGTCACCCTTTTATTAACGACCAGAATCATTCCAATGATTTTAACAAGGGGCAAGTTTTCAAAAATAGTCTTACGCACAAAATGCAGCAGAAAAAAAAAGTAACGTTTACTGGAAATCGTGACTATCCACACACAGCAATGTGTCAATGATAATATGTCTAAAAAAAACAGGGACCGGGAGTTATTTAAGATGGCATGCTCTCGTTTGCATTTTTACTTACCCTTCCCGTTTCAAATTGATAAAATGGAGAAGATAAGCATTTCCAAAGTAAAAATAAATATGGCCTCAAACTTGTTGATTGTTATATAACTATAATCATAAAGCAGATAGTTATTTATAGGGACACCCACATTTTTTTACTTGGTAGTGAATTTACACAGACAGCGTGAGTTGATTACTAAGTACAGTGAGAAACACAGGTACCTCTGAAAAGTCACCAGATGGATATACAGCGATAAATTGATTTGCTGCCTGTAACATACTCATACTAAAATGGACTCACGTCAGCTTTCTGCTAACAAATGAAAAAACAATTTGCTTTTGTATTTTAGCTATACAAAAGATATAGCTTTACACATGCAGACACACTCATATACACACACTGATAGACAAACACACACACATGCACACACATGCACACACACACACAGACGTCTATTCATATCTATGGGCAAAACCCTAATCCCGACAATGACAACCTTAACCCTTAGCCAGTCCTAACCTTAACCATAAGTAACCAAACAAAATAGGTCTTTTGGCATTTTCTGTTTTCGATTGCAGTCACAGATTTTTATTCAATTGAATTTCTCCTTGTGGAGACTGAAAAAAAATGGTCCCCACAACATCAAAAATGATAAAAATTTTAAGAACATAAGAACATAAGAACTATACAAATGAGAGGAGGCCATTCGGCCCATCGAGCTCGCTTGGGGAGAACTTAACTAATAGCTCAGAGTTGTTAAAATCTTATCTAGCTCTGATTTTAAAAGAACTCAAGGATTCAGCTTGCACTACGTTATCAGGAAGACTATTCCATACATTTCTATTTTATCACATGGGGACATTTGGTCCCCACAATGTAATGTATATCCGACCCACACACACACACGCACGCACACCGACACAGCCTATCTTCACTTGGCCCGGCCTGGAAATTTCCACCTCAGTTTTACAGACAAAACAATTTGCTGCCGGCAGATGATAGAAAGTGGCCTCTCTCACCTTCCCTAATTTGAGAGTATTTTGAGAGTGCATTTTTGAGAAGTCTGTTTTCCAGGGTACACTTACTGCACACAAAGACAGCAGTTACTCAATCACCGCGCCATTTATAGGAACATGGATGCAATAGCGGCCCAGTCCCGTCTCGGCTGTGGGGGTCGGCCGTTATGCGGGATTCCCATTCGCTTGATAGAATCTGGTGGCTAATTTGGATTTTGTTCATTATCACGCACTGACTTCACCATCTGGGGAATTAATTAAATATACAAGCAAAAATGTGGTGCCACTGGTTTAAGTTTAGTCTATTTACTGCACGTGAAATCAGTATTGTTATTAATTACTTTCAGTTATTAATTTCAATTGTTGATGTGCCACAAACTCACAAAATGATGGTCGAGGGTTTAAAGGTCACTGATCTCAAGAGGGCATCAATAGTTGCACATTTGAAGAAATTAAATCAGTGGAATCATTCCAGACCAAGATTATATTCTGCCAGCGCTGTACCTTTCATATGGCTTTAATGAACTGTTCTGGAGATTCTCCTCACCCAAACATGTACAGAACGCTGCCTGTGAGCATTTTCCATCAGCTATGACTGTATAAAGGCTCCCGGCTGTATAGATTCTCGGTGTTACATTATATTTGATTGTGTATCTTTGTCCAGTGCATCTTTGCATCGCCTGACATTTACATCAAAAGCAGCTCATCACCGCTAGTGAGCCAGCAATAAATCTCAAAGCTTCAAAGACACAGCAGTTTCTCCACTAAAGATCTTACATTCCTGAACGTTTGGAGAAAAGCTCTGTATCTATTAAACAAACAAAAGAAAAAACTAAAAATCCAAAAGATGATAACATCCGGGAAATATGGCAAAACATATAAACACTGATCAACAATAACATTAAAACAACTGACAGGTGAAGTGAATGACACTGATTATCGTGTTACAGCGGCACCCGTCGAGGAAGCCGGTATATATTAGGCAAACCAACAGCCAAGTCTCGAAGTTCATGTGTTGGAAGTAGGAAAACTTAGCAAGTATAAGGATCTGAGCGAGTTTGGCAGGGCCCAAATTGTCATGGCTAGTTGTCTGGTTCAAATCATCTTTAAAACGGCAGGTCTTGTGGGGTGTTCCCAGTATGCAGTGCTCGGTTCCCACCAAAAGTGGTCCATGGATGGCCAATCGGTAAACCAATAATGGGGTCATGTGCACCCCATTATTGGGGTGCACATGGTTGATCCTACAGGAGATCTACTGCAGCACAAATTGCTGAAAACCTTAAGGCTGGCTTTGACAGAAAGGTGTCAGAACACACAGTGTGTTGCAGCTTGCTGCATGTGGGGCTGCGTAGCTGCAGATCAGTCAGAGCGTCCATGCTGACCCCTGTCCACTGCTGAAAGTCCCTACGATGGACATGTGAGTGTCAAAACTGGACCATGGAGCAACGGAAGAAGGCGGCCTGGTCTTATGAGCCACGTTTTCTTTTACATCATGTGGACGGCAGAATGCATGTGCATCGTTTACCTGGGGAAGAGATGGCACCAGGATGCACTATGGGAAAAAGCAAGCTGGCAGAGGCAGTGTGATGCTTGGGGCAATGTTCTGCTGGGAAACCTTGGGTCCTGGCATTTATGTGGATGTTACTTGGACACATACTACCTATCTAAACACTGTTGCAGACCAAGTACACCCCTTCATCACAGCGGTATTCCCCAATGGCAGTAGACTCTTTCAGTAAGTCAATAGACCTGCTACATCGCAGAATTTGTTCAGGAACATGAAAAATAGTGCAAGGTGTTGATTTGGTCTCCAAATTCCCCAGATCTCAATCTGTGGGACGTGCTGGACCAACAAGCCCGATCCATGGAGGCCCCACCTCATAACTTATAGGATTGCTAACGTCATGGTGCCAGATACCACAGCACACCGTCTTGTGGAGTCCATGTCTCGATGGGTCAGAGCTGTTCTGGAGGATGAAGGGGGTTAGGGATTAGGCATGTGGTTTTAATGTCGTGGCTGATCAATGTATATTTCTGCAGACCTTGAGTTGAAACTGTATTAATAATGTTGTTACAATTTCACATGTCTTTTCTCCTGAGTATACTGACCCCTTCAGACAAGCGCTGGAAGCCTGTCCGATCATTCCTAACTCCTTATGAAGGATGGAAAGGCCCAGAAGGGATACACTGGGAGGAAGAGATGGAGTCTGTCTCTGCCAGTTTTCAAACGAGATGAGAAATGAGTGATAGGTCTGGGGCGCGTTCATGCATCTCAGTCTGGAGATTGATCCCGTGATGAGGGAAAGTGCAAGAAGGCTGGGAGTGAGAGGAGAGGGTAAGGTGGGCGGAGCAGAAGATCTGAGTGGTGCATCCTTTGGAATGTTAGCCAGGCTGATTCAGGCCCATGCTAATGAAATGTTACAATCTGCCCGCTGAAGCTAATGAGCCTCTGTACTACAGGACCGCATGCAAAAGATGGAGCTGCACTGACGGAGGAGGGGGGGGGGGGCGGTGTTTTCTGGCCAATAGCATCATTTAGCTTAGATGCTACACTAACACTGACGGTCACGCTCTGCCAGCAGTGATGGGGGCATCAACAGCGGTTTGTTGAGAAGTTGCAGGGGGGGCATTGTCACAAATGAAAGAGGAAAATAATTATCAAGGGCAGGACTGTGTCTACTGTATATGTTACGTATACAAAACGATTATAAAAATGAAGCCAGGAGCAGTTCATTTCTGTCTGAGGATTTAATATAAAAAGTATAACGGCAGGAAACTCCTGCAGTAGCGGAGCTCCAGTGCGGGATTTGTGCTTGTAATCTCTGTTGAACACAACGCTGCTCTTTGTTTCTCTCCCTTCCTCTCTGTTCTTTTATTTCTGCTTTCTTTGTGTGAATTAATCTTTGTGAAGCAGTTTTCATGCCTTTGGTGATGTCACAGTGACGTCACCGACTTTCCCAGTCCGATTTGTAAAACGGCCTGATATAAAGGTCCATGGCCATCAAAAGCACTCCATAATTACTTTGGTGATCAGTGTTGACGCACCACAGCACAGCATTTAAGCCATATGTGACATAGCAGGGGGCAGCTAATGCTGACATGGAGGCCCCCAGCAGGGAGCGGTACCTTGGAATGGCCCAGCATGGAGGACTGACAGAGCCCCCGGACACAGGCCTGGAGGTACTGGCCAAAAACACAGAAAGAGCACCGTCAGGACAGAGGAAATGCAGGATAGGGTGAATGAAAACTCTGAAAGAAAGGACAGCTGGATGGATCAGGACCATGCACCCCCATTCCATACTAACTGCACACCCTTCATTTCCTCCAGGGTGTGTTGAGTCACTTAACACACGTGTACTCCCCATAGATGCATGATTTAGAGGTGAGTTGCTCTGATAGGAGCCCCCAGGTGTTCAGGGTACTCTATGTATTCGTCATGCAGTAACCAAGGGAGGGAAGACCACGTTCATGCTGTAACTAGCCCATACTGATTATGATGGAGCAAAAGGGTGTGGTCCTCAGATCTGGGCCGCTGCAGTGTGTCGGGCTGCTTCTCCTCTCCATCTTGGAGACGGCGCCCTCTGCAGCGTGAAATGAGGCCACCTGATGCAGCTGTTTTTAAAGCTATCGATGGTGGAAGCTGGAAGAGTGTAATTCACATGATGGACGGCACTCCTGGAGTTACTCGGCGTGGTGACAAAACACATCCGGCTGCTATGTACCGCTTTTTAATTATGCCCTGAAGTCTCAGACCTGCCAGTACATCTTTGGGGGAGGGGTTCTGTCTGTCGAGTCATGGTGATAGATTATAAGTTATTAACTGCGGAAATTTCACATCGTCTGCAAGGAGCTGCAGGTAACACGGCTCACGAAATGGCAGCTTCTGAAAGCTGGGTCATCTCCTAAGGACTGACACTGAAGGTCATGGTCAGTCTGTTCCTGAAAGGATGAGAAGGGGACTGCTGGTGATACAGGACTCTGTCTGGCCGAGGTTTGTGATTACAGAGCCTGCGGACCCTCAAAGTCGCGGAATGGGACTCTGTCGACTTTTATAATTACTGCCGTTTCGGGGCAGATTGAAGTGACTTACTGGTCCCTGTGATCCCCCCTCCCCTGTCGAAGGGGTAGAGCCTGCAGGAGCCTCATTGCATGGACCACGCTCATCTCAGTCAATTCCCTGAACACTTCATTAAAGAGCGACGCTCCAGTGGTAATAGAGGACTCCTTCAATGTGCCAAATATGTGTGTGTGTGTGGGTGTGTGTGTGCATGTGTGTGTGTGTGTGTGTGTGTGTGTGTGTGTGTGTGCATGAGAGAGAGACCCTCCAGCTATCTGCCCAGAGTGGGGAAGCAGGGAAGAGCACAGGAGGCCAGCTGTATCAGCTCTATCTCACACTCCTGATTAAGGAGGGATTTTCCAAAATTTCCCACTCACTCTGCACATTTCATATCAGGGTCAGTTTAAGCTTTTAACAAATTTTTAATGATATAAAATTACTTGAACGTTTCTCCAAAAATAGAAGTTCCTCCATCTTTCTGTGTGACTCCTTACAGCAGAGTTCAGCTTCAGCTGGTAATAAACGTGTCTCACACTGATAAACATCACGAAACGCCACGACAGATAAAGGCACCGTGGCAGGAACAGTCAGGCACAGCCTTGTGCCTCAGCATTGTGGAAAAATGGAAAGCACTGGAAAGCACTTACTCCGGTTAACGGATCTCCAGAACAATGCTGGAGCTCTGCTAGACTTGTGGAGGGGGTGGGGATGGAGGGCTGTGAACTTACAGCGGCTGTCGTACGTTACCCGGACTGGGACGAGCTACCGCCAAACTCAAAATGCAAATGAGACAATCTGTTTGAGGTTTTATTGGACGTGGAGCTGCCAGGAGGAAGCTGCTCCGCGGTCCTGTCAGCTGAGACACGTTCCCAGGCTAACGGGGGCCTAACGACTCGATTTATATAGGCGCTCCTCAGTCCCTCCTAATGGGGCCCCTACCCACACCTCACCGCCGTTACAGCTGCATCTTCTGTCTACAGTAACCAAATTCCCTACCCGGTGAGTGCACTTATGTCTCTGTGTTTTGAAGAGACATCAAATCCAAGTCAGCAGTTCCATGTCCTCACTGTTTAAGCATGTGATGCTCGGCGATCTTCCCGTAACTACCCGTGAACGGCGACATCGCTCCCCACTAACTTTCTGCATTCTATCCCAGAAAACCTATTTCCCAATAAGGCGAGGAACTGGAAACCTGCCTGGCTTGGCATGCTAGAGGGCAAGAATCATTGCAAGGGGGGGCTTGGAAATTCTCTCAGCCACAGTTGTCTGGTATGATGGGTGCTTCTTCTGAGACTTCTGCTTTGAGCATTTCACTCTAACAATGGCCAGCGCCTCACCATGGTGGCGTGTGCAAAGTGACAGGTGTGAGTCATATTTCACTGCCTGGATCCGTGTTCCTCAGCAGAACATCGTGTCCTGGGCTGAGGCTTAAAGCAGTGAAAGTTAGCTGACGAGAGAACCCTCATGGTTGTCCAGTTATATATGGAAAGAAGCGAGTGACTAGCGGACTGTAGTCAGGGAAGACTCCAATAAGACTTCCACCATGATTGGTATAAGTGGTCATAAAAACTCCTCCTGAATGTGTGCTTTTGCCCACGGCAGATAATGACATTGTGGGCTCTCTCTAAAGACTACAATGGCTGAAGTCTGACAGGCCATGATTTATAATGAGCCAATATAAGATCTGTTATTGTGGACATCAGAAATGGGGCTCCTCCTGTGATGTCCCTAGATTGAATGGCATTACCATATGAATGTAAGGTGAAGTGTGTAGCTGTTTTCTTCATTTACAAAATTGCGGCCAGTCATGTTATCTAAGCAATTTATGACACAAATCAAATATGTGTCTGCATGCCTCGGGAAAGTGACTCCTAAAATCTGCACAGCACACAACACGATTTCTTCATCTAGTTTCTGCCAAATTACCTAACTGCTCTGAATGTAAATGTAAAGTAATATGTAAAGCATCCAGTCTGCAGAAAGTGAAAAAGCATACAGACCTCATCCTTACCATGTTAGCTAAAGCAAGGGAACACAATTAAGTTGCTACATCTTTCTTGTAAAGCATGGGTGTCAAATTCCAATCCTGGGGGGGGCCGGAGCCCTGCACATTTTTGGGTTTCCCCTCATTTAACACACCTGATTCAACTTCTTGTATTAATTACCACGTCGCTCTTGAGCTGAATCATTTGTGATGGAACAGGGAAAGAACTAAGCTACACAGGGCTCCAGCCCCCCAGGACTGCAGTTTGACACCCCTGTTGTAAAGTGTCTCAAAACAACATTATTGCGTATAGGAATAAGTGAAAGCTGCTGTTATATTCAGGCTATAGCTACAGATTGAAACATACTTGCAGGCAAGTTTCACAAGTATATAAAGTGGGTGGAAAGTATCCGTAAAATCAGGCAATCAGTGGCCCGAAGCAGAGTGGTTTGAATGAGTGCAGGTGGCGGCACTTCGGACTGAGCAGTGCACCAGTCGCATATGGCTTATGCTCTCTTCTGCATTGTGCAGGCTGGGTAGTAGGTGTGAGCTGAGAGTGTCGTCTTGGGCACGGCTGAGCGGCTGCGTGTCAACACTGTGGCTGGGCCTGCTCGCTTCAGCCTGATCACTTGGCAAAACACCATCCCCTAAATGATGCCCGTGGGGACCCTTTCAACTTCAATTTCGTACAATGTCCCCCCACCCCTCCCGATTCCTCCCCACAGCCTCAAACCGTCCAATTGAGCTATACAGTCATATTGGACCGTTCTACTCAAGAGCTTCCAGGTAGCACTACCCAGCAAGAAGGATGTCCAATCGGAATTAGGGAGAAGGATCCTTGGAACGCAGGATATGTACACATCTATTCTTGTCCTTACTGCAGCTATTCCACGTCATTTATTTGTTGTCATTGCACCAGCGGGTGGCAGTGGTGTCGACCCCGTTTTAATAACAGAGGAAGATGTGACATAATTTCTGATACTTGCTTTGTTTCAGTGATGCTTTTAGGTGACGAACATGGAAGGAGGGTTGTTCATTTGTGTGTAGTGGGAGCTCAGGTGAACAGAAACGTGCAAACAGGCAAATGCACAAGTGATCAATGTATCAGGTCATCCGAAGATCTAGACTCGTGCTGAATCCATGCGTTTGTCAGCTAAAATTAATTAAACAGCTGGTCATTTTACACATTTCATTCTAATTCATTAAAAGTATGGTATGAACTGGAAAATAGGCATACAATAGTACATATTTACTAAACCACTCCAGATGATGACTTTTGTTTTGCTAACCTTTACACTGAACCTCTGAATGGCATGATTTCTGCATCACATAAGGAGACTCTGACTCAGAAGGGTCACATCACCTGGCATGGATGTTCAACAGAGCTGGTGAGCACAGGATGAAGGTTACATACGGTACCCAGATATATCCTGAGTTTTATCTTGTACTTTTTTAAGAGAAGTGAAAAATGCCTACAGTTCAACTTTTATAATGAGCAGGTGTAAAAATGTCTACTTGTATCTCACAGTGGATCAGCGAAAACAGGCTGGCTATTTTTGGACATACACTAACGTATAGCGCTGCATCTAAATATAGTCGATGCTCCATCGTCATCGTTTTACCTCAAAAACAAAAGCAAACTGAAATCCTCTGAAAAGGATCCAGTTACACAGATGCGGCTCTGCGATTTTCCATGCTAACCCCCCCCCCGAAATCCAAAACCTCAAAGGGCCACATTTTGTGCACCACACTTCCACAAATTCGATGTGGGAAGTTCGTTCTTCCCAGTAGCTCACAATGATCTGTCTCCTTTCTACAGGGTGAGGCTGGTAATGCCTCAGCGCAAAGGCTGCACTGGAAATTGCAGGATGCAGCCACCTCTCCAGCAGTATTTACTCCTGCCCGCGTCGATGGCGTCGACGTTCGCGATGCTGGTAGGGCCCGTGAGGAATCAGTCGGCATGGAGGGCCACCGCAGTGTAATTGCCATGAACTTTAAAGGGGAAGCCATCTAATTAAAATGAACTTTACGTCTAGTTCTCGACTAATTCACGTAACCTAAGCCTCGGATGTGCCCATCCTCGCAAGAGTGAACCTGTTTTCATGTGGAACGTGAACAAAGAAAGAAACACAGTATGAGGTCGTTGTGTGAGACATGGGATTTGTTGGTGTAACTCTGTGTCGGTGCCCTGAAGGGGGCGTGCGCATCTCTGCAAGGCCCAGCAATGCCTAGGGCTGTGCTCACAGAAAGACCAGCTCATTGTAGCAGCACCTAATACGGACCTCATGATAAGAACCTCCCTCTTAGCCCCATGTGACCAACGCGGCGATCAGGAACGCTGCTCCCAAATGGTACCAAATGCACTTTGATGGCCGTGTTTTCCGATGTCTGCCACTGTGATATTATTACCTGACTCATTTATACATTTTCCTGTATCTCCCCCCCCCCGCACACACACACTTTACTGGGACAACTGTGCAGCCCCCCCTTGTTCCTCATGTTCACGCAGTTCCAGCATCCATCATGTAATTCATTTCATGGGGGCCTTTGCTTGCTCATGAGAAAATGCCCCCCCCCCCTCCAGGTCCTGACACACATTCCTTATGGAGATGGGAGTGTCCTGCTTAGTGCTGGTGGCCGTCACCACAAACTTGTGCTCACTGCCCCCCCCGGGGATGGAAGGCGGGGGGAGACCCCAGGCCAGCAGAGTACCTGTGTGGCTGAGTTCCCATTGGGGGAGGGGGGCATCATGGCAGATAGGGATGAGATTATAGATTGGGAACAACCCCCCAAGTCTGAGACACCTTCAGACAGACACGGACCCTTCCTGATCTGACCCGACTTCCACCAGCTGTCGCTGCTACTCCCGGACCTGCGGGTGGAGGCACGTGATTCAGTCGCGGGGCAGGGGCGAGCGGGATGGAGTCCTGACCCTCCTGAAATTGTGGAGGTGTGCCGTGAGCAAGGAGCTTGTGTCACCTGCAGAAACAGGACATCCTCGGGCCATCACCGAGCAGCCATGATGGGCTCAGATATCAACTGGACCCAATACAGCACTGTCAGCACCGACAATCTCCGGGATCAGTACAGGATAGCCGGGACGCCCAGGCGGGCCGACGCGATCGATGTGCTGGCGTCTCGCACTCAGCTACTTCCTCTCTCACACAGCACCCCTCGATGGCTTAAAGGTGAACTGCAGGCAGTCGGACCCATGCATGACTTGGCCTGAGACATGACTTAATTTTCCATATCCTGGTGCCTTCAAAACAAGGAGATTAAGCACAACAGGAAGGTGCTCTATCGATGGCATTTGGAGACACTCAGGTGTTAGCGATGCAGTGAAATGTAATGCTGATACACCAATGTGAAAAAACAGGGGTGACACAGCTCCAGAAGAACCTATAACACACCTGAACCTGCACTTTGAATTCCAGATCATTCACAGTTTGTTCAGTTCAACCACAGAAAACATTCGATAAATGATAATGATTTCTGAATGAAGCACAAATCATGCAAATTGGTGATTAAGCAGGGACGGACTGGTATACGAGGCTGCGTGGGTCGTCCCAGGAACAGCAAAGGCGCCCTCCAGCAGTATGCGACACATTCACAAGGATTACAGTGTTAATGTTTTGTGACATGCTATTGTTATAGCTCTCATATTTATGTGTACAATCTCTTTATGGTGGGAGTCATAACACACAAAAAATGTGGCACTATACTTAAAACAATTTCGAAATGTAATAGTTTGTAATGTTTTGTAGTCTAACTATGTTGTCAAGGTGTGTATTTAATGAAAAAGTACGTTTGAGAAATTTGCTAAATACTGCAGTGCATGCTGGGCACGATATATGAAGGCTACGTAAATGTAATCATCAGGCTGCTACAATCGGCGTAGGCAGGCCATAGGTGTGAATTTGTAAGGGGGGGGCTGGTGGTCCATTTTTGCCCCAGGGTCTAGTGTTCAGTTGTTCCACCACTGTGAATAAATTACTGAATTGATACACAACTGCATTTCTGAAAGCATTTAGGTAGCGTTCAACAATAACCATACCCAAACGATAAGCTATACTGCAGAGTGTTCTACGTAAACTCTGTTCACTGGGAAGACTGAACAAGAGAGTGCTTTTCGAAACTGTAGAAAGTGTCCATGCAGATCTAACAGCTACGACCCACTGCTTCTCCAGCAGAGAGGCGCCTCCTGGTATACCTCAGTGTTTTCATCGCCACTCCATCAGAAATCCCCGAAAGCCCCCTTCTCAGTACAGTGCCCTTGCTTGCTCCTAAGCCCCCCATGGCTTCAGAATCACCCCCCCC
>JAOYFF010000027.1:14311178-14346495 GCA_025773925.1 Cryptomyrus ogoouensis
TGACGGAAACAGTTGCGTAATTATCAAGGAAATTTACTAAATCTGTCTTCCTGGAACAGTAAGGGGTGCTATTGTTTTATTTACTGCTTTATTCCGTTGTTTTGCTAGAAGAGAAAAAAACTATTACATTATTGTAATACAATAAATCTTTGTTACTATTCTTTGTTTTTCCCTCTTTACAATTGGTATTCTGGTATTTCATTGAGTCTAGCAAGTTAGACTCAATCTAAGAATCTAAGAATCTAAGAAGAAATCGAGTTACGGCTAAATTTTAAACAGAAAGTAAAGAAACTACCGGCCTAATTCACCATCCAACTGCCGGGGACCTAGGATTCCTGTTGATTAAACACTCAAATTAATCCTTAGGGTTAAGAAAGGGGTTACATATGTAAGATATGAAATAACTCATTACTATAATTTTATTGTCATTTAAAAACATATTTTCATTGTTTTTTGGAAGAATTCACTAGAGTAATTGTCATAACCTGCTCGTACGATCCTTCCGTGTGCCACGCCCCCCCTCATTACCTTGTGTGAAATCCCGATGTGACCAGCTGTCTCGTGTTATTTCTGATTAGTCTCTTGTATGTAAGTTCACGTTCGAGTACGTTTCCCCAGTCCTGTCATAGACGTTTTCACCGTGTTGTGCTCTGCCGGCAATAAACCCCCCTTGTTTTGGATCTCCGTGTGCCTGACCCAGATTCCCCACTTCCTGTTCGCTCGTCATCACAGTAATACTGCAAAAAGTATTACCTTCTTACTTTGTCATTTTCTTTAGCCACCAGCTGACACTGATACTGACCCTGTCAAAATGACCTAGTTTGAGGTCCAGCGTGAACTGTCACCATTAGCAGTTTTTAAGCCCCACAACATAGATTGGGTCCCTCCATCACATCCCACCTTCACATCCCATCCTCACATCCCACCTACCAAGGGCAACCAGTCTTGGGCCCGTAGGGCCTGGAAACGAATCTTCCTTGGGGAGCACGTTACTTAAAGCCCCTCCAGAGCGATAAATGGGGTTCCACTGGGTCTCCTGGCCTCTTCTCTCATTCGCAGCATCACTGAGATAAATCACCCCACAAAGTGAAACACAGCTCTAACTACGGGGCCTGTGTGCCTCAGCACTGGGGTCAATTATCTCAGAATCCAGGAAAAAAAAGTGTTTTTCCGCTGTTTCCTTCGCTGTCAGGCAGAGGCGGCGCACTGCGGCAGAGCGGAGATACCACCAGGATGAATGAAGGGATCAAGCAGAAGAGTGGGATATGGAAAGATGCTGTTTCACCCTGCGAGGCCTATTCGTCTCCTGCTGGATCACGGTCACAGGGGTTTGGGGGGGGGGGGTGTTTTTATCCTCCGTCTGTCAGCAGTCTGGGCAGGAAGGCGGTCCAGTCAGCTGTCGAACTGATGTGAATGTATATCAATGGGGGCAGTGTCAGCTACCCTACCAACTAGCGCTCACTGCTGCCCTCACTGCATCATAATTACAGCTGTCACTGGAAGCAGACCTGGTCCCAGTGCTGCGAGGTTGGACCTCCCCCCCCCACCAAACCAATGGCGTAATGTCAGACACACGTGTGACTGCAGAAGCCCGAGGTCCCATGACGAGGCCACACAGTACCGGGCCGTGTCAAGTCAGACAGAGAACGGGCCGGGATGGGTCGGACAGAGATCGCTGGGTCCGGGTCGTGTCAGGTTGGGTCAGATAGAGAATGCTGGGTCAGGTCCAGGTCAGGTCGGACAGAGAGCGCTAGGTCCAGTTGGGTTGGTCAAAGAATGCCAGGCCAGGTCGGGTCACATAGTGAACATCGGGTTGGATCAGACGGAGAATGCTGGGCTGGGTCGGGTCTGGGACAAGTTTGACAGAGATCACCGGGCTGGGTCGGGTCAGCATGCATTCCTGGTGCTCAGGTTCTGAAGGCAGCAGAATCCCAGCAAAATCAATAGTGCTGAAAGGAAAGATCAGACAAATATGCATATAAAAACATTCAGTACATTTACATACACACAAAGAAAATCAAATTATTTTGTTAGTCCGACTGAAATCATACTAAATTGAATTTTTCTTAGTTGGACTAAGTCACCCAGATAATGGGATTGGGAGTCGATTTACTCCTGTATACGTTCAATCAGACTCAAACTGGCCTAGGCACTCTGCACATGCTCCACAGTCCCCCCCACCCCCACGGGCTTTGATCTGGAAGTAACAGAAGATGCGTGCAGCGTAGCAGAGGACGTACAGCACGTACGGGGCTGTAAAGCTGTCCAATTCACTGCTCAACTAACGGGTTCTAAATGACATCACAATGCGACGCGGGGTACATTGTACTGAATTTGAAATATGGCTGTAGTAGGACTGGCTGACGTGTGATATTAATACCAACATCACATGTTATGCACATGCAGTTCATACATCGCTAGCCAGCTAGATAAAGATCAGGCTTTTTCTTACCTTCATTCTGGACATTCATTATAACACAGGGAGTTTAAGTCTCGCTAAAACATTTTTATTCTGGCACAGGGAAAAAAAAAAACGATTATTCCTTTTCAAGATTACCTAGTATATGTTTAAAAATCAGTTTAAAGTTTACCTCCGCTGCTTTTGCATGAGCATCATCCTTGCTGTTTAAATCACTCCCAAACGCATGCGTGAGAGATTTATGTTGTTTATGTTGAACTCCTTTTTTGTTTCATAAATACCCCAATATTTATTACAGCAAAATCACATTGCAATATTTGAACAATTTCCAATTCCGTGCTGTCATGGTATATTGTACAAAATACTTCATTTATTCTTATGCTTTCTTGACCTTGTTGTACCTCTTCTTCCAACCAGATCGCAATTACAACTTGTGTCACTTCATTTGTTCACACACCCATTATTATTAATATTATTATTTTTTTACGTCTGTGATGTAATAGGTGAACCAGAAAAAGGGCAAAAAAAAAAAGAAAAAGGGCAGAGAAGAGGAAGCTGCCAGTGCCTGCTCCCCAGGACAGATTTTGAGGGCAGGAATACGCCCACAGGGTCTATGCCTTAGGTGCAGGGGGGGAAGGGGTGGGGGGGGCTGGTTTCTGCCAAGCTCAGCCTCAGGTCCTGTTTCGCTCAATGGCTCAGTACAGTTATGAGTCACCAAACACCGATTACTTTCAGAAACGTGGTCTGTGAGAGAACATGCGAGAACTATACGGTCCTCCTTTGCTGGGCCCTGTCCGCCTGGGCCCCCTCCCACCTGAAAAGATGGCACCTGTGAGTGCATCCATGGGCCGACTCCACTCTCCGTCCACCCAGAGGCACAGATTACCACTAATACGGCCCCCATTAGTCACATGGGCAGTCTGTGCAGGTGGTCAGGTGTTGTCTTGTGAAACAGGAGTGCCTGATGCTGTTTGGCACATGAGAGATGGAGACAGACCAAAAGGTGTCGCAGACACAGGGCTTGATCCGGAGCTTGGGGACATGGAGACTCATGCAAGTGACAGAATTGACATCTATGGATTAACGTTTTTTTTTTTTTTTTTTACCAATTAATTACTTTTTCTATGTTGTATTAAGAGATTCAGAAACTGGACACACTTCAGGAAGTGAGATCAGACAGGAGTGGCACAGTGATGGCAACCCAGCTGTTAAATTTTGGGGCCTCCACAAAGGCACTGCAGCCATACACCATGCCGCAGATGGCTTAACTGCAGCCCAGAAAGGCCCAAAACATGAAGGAATCTAATGTCACATTTCAGCACCATCGACCGTTCCGTCCAGCTTCAGGGAAAAAGTCGGGCAGTGAAAGGGGCAGCTGTGGGGTCCTCGGAATCTGTGTTTACGGGGCAGACTGTCTAGCGCAACCCTGCAGGCCATTACTGGAGGGAGAATCCCGCCTCACTCATTTCAATCATAAATGAAGGATGAGATGGACTGACAAACAGAGACTCAGCAACTGCTCGATTCACTCATCCAATTATCTCCCCACTGCGGATGTTTGGGGAGGCGGGGTGTGGACACCACTGAAATCCTGCTGTTATCCAGCCTGATAAGAGGCGTACAGCTATGAGGAAGCTGAGCTCTGGCAGAAATAGCCGAAAGGGAGCGGCGTGGACACACAGCACCCACCCAGACTGTCATGCACACACGGGCCCTTAAATCTCTGCCATGTGACTGAATGAGTAACTGACAGCTGGTACAGCGGCACATCATTAAAAAGCTGTTTGGACCAAAGAGTAAGAAATACACCAAGTGTTAGATGCCGAATAAACATTCACTTGACTATTAAAATTGACACAGAGTGGAAAATATCTGTTTGTACCATGGCAAACAAAACAAGGCTTTCATTATTATTTTACCAGAAGTGCGTGTAAACTCGACATTCTCCCAGATACTGGCAGAATTTTGTCTGACTTCTGTTGATGGGCTTTCTTCTTTTCTGCTGGTTTCGGTGGGTTGTTGCTTTCAGCTCGGAATGTTCTAGAGCGTCAGCGATTCATCTTCATCAGAGGAGCCCACAGAAGAAGACGGCAACTTTCCCGTGTGCTGGTACTCTTCGGAGATACCTCCTGCTCGAGGGGAGCTCTCCTCGTGGTGGATATTCACCTGGAAACTCCTCTTAAAATATTATTGCATTTTCATCTCAGGAGAAACTCTGCACATTAATCAGAGTTAGACGCCTCCACATGCATTTCACTGAGGATATTCTGCCTTGGTCTGGGTCACAGTTGAGAGAACACTGTTAGAAACAGAGGCACAGCTCGTATGAATCTATAGCAGGGGTCTCAAAGTACAGCCCCACAAGACAGTTTTATCCTGCCTGCGAAGTGGCTTTTAATCATTCTGGAATCCGGCCCGCCGGTCGATTATTTTCAAGAGAAAATTAAAAATTGAATGTCTTTCTGCTAATCAACAGCAGTAAAAGATGCCAGCACCAAACTTGGCACATTTTACTGTCATCACTATTATACATATGGCAACCGTGTAAAAGTCATAGGCTGTTAATAAAATGTTTAAGGCTATTCATCTGCGTAGTAAAAATATATTTGCTCAGAAGAAGCAGCACAATTTAACATTAGACCATAAGCAAATTAACAGTAACATACTAAGAAACAAACAGAAATTTCTTCAGTTCTCCAAAAAGTTACTGAGATCTTGTTGGGCGGCTAGACGAACACGGCTTTGGTTCCCAAACCTCTCCATAGCGGCATCTCAGCCATTCCATGCATTTGTTACTTTTCTCCACCAGCTCAATTAATTAATTAACTTAATTCGTTAACTCAATGAGGTATCGATTAGCCAAACGAGGTGGTTAGTGGTTGAATAAAAAAATATTGGGGTGGTTTTAGGAGAGATTTTGAAATTGCTTAGGTGACACTGACAGACGTAATATCATAGTTTTACACCAACATGATGATCGATTATAAATGACTTCTTTGACTGCCTAAGATTTTTGTACAGTACTGAATGTTGTTCTTTCCCTTTCAGCTAAAAAAAACCAAGGGCCTTTCCAGTTAGTGGCCCCTGAGTTATTTGAGCTTGAGACCTCCGCTCTAAAATAATGTGAACTTCCACTCTGCCTGACCTCTCGCATCCATCAGCTCCATCAGCTGTCTTCTAGGAACTGATAAAAGTGGTGCCCAGGACTCTTGTTCCCCAGGGACACAGTTCAGTGACACACACTGTCCCATGGCTTTGGCCTAGCGGCTGTTGTTCACAAACTGAACTGCCCTTGTCAGTCACGATGGCTGTAAGGAGTTTGACTGGTTGACTCATTAGTCTTGAAGAGACTAATGCTTAGCTGCACTGAAGCAGAACCCCATGTGGAGCTCGACATGACTGCCACTTGCTGGGAGGAGACCTGCTCCTGACTGAATAAGAGGTTAGCAGTCCATAGCTAGTGGGGCACGGGGTCCTTAAAGGCAACATTGACCTCTGCACAGATACTCTGCTGGACTGGGAATTACACTGAGACTGGGACCACCTCCTCCTCCCCTGTGCTTGTCTGCTTCAGCTTCCTCTCCCCCCGTAAAGAACTGGAGCCAATGACTGTGGCTGTGTGACGGTGACCCACTGCGCCATTACCCTAAGCGGTGCACCAGTCCAGTCGATCAGCCGATAACTCTCAGGGAGCAAAAATGTCAACCATCTGGCAGGGAGCTGGGAGGGAGCAAAAACGTGGACTGTCTGTGGGTCCCCAAGGACTAGGTTGGGAAACACTGTTTTGCAGCTGTCCCATGAGCTTGAAAATCTGCAGCACACTGATTTTTCTATCCATATCTACTTCATGGTTGTCGTCCTTCCTATTAATGTTTAATTAATATTCTGGACGATAGTCAGATAGGAAAATACGATAACTGAGTTTGGAAAAACATGACAAACCTCCTACATGTTCTCTCTATAGACATGCTACTGCACTGTCCTACCAAACAGCATATATTTTTATGAATAAAACATGTATTTATTCCAAGGAATTGATATTTTTGTTAATGACTGCTCTTTAATATCATGGATTCCGTGACCAGAAGCACCTCCATCCAGTCCATGACAAAGAGACTCTCATGGGCCTGAGGTTGGGTCTCTGTGTCGGGGCCTACAGAGTTCCCATGTTATTCTCTATGGAGACGACGGCAAGGGGGTGTCCATTGGTCATTATTCCCCTGGCATCACAGACGTGCCGCCCCCACCACTAACAGGAGCTACACAGCATCTGCCCGTTGAAAATATATTTCAAGCACGGCGTATCGATCCGGAGGCTGTCAGCATATTCAAATCCCCACTATTTCCTGAAGGAGACGGTAGGAACTTCGGCAGCACATTGATTGGGTTGGGTTGAGGCCGATTCTGACTCGCAGGCTAGATGCCATCATTAGGATTCAGGACCTGAGGCGAAGGTGATGGTGTACTTGGTCTGCTACATGTGCGGCCAATGTGGTGGCTCGAGCAGAAGCCTTAAGCTGGGTAACAAAAGGATCTCTCCGTAGCACGTCTGTGAGATCTCGCCCAGCATCTCGTACTGGTGCAATCCCCATCGCGTGTAATGGCCTCCCCTTGGCTGCTCCCTGAGGGGAAAGCTTCTTCCCTAATGTAAGCTCACTTCAAAAGCTGCTGGATCCATCGAGTCAGCTTTCATTATGTAAGCTGAAGCGTTTCTCCATCGCCAGCTAATTCACATCACAGCATAATGCGAGAGCAGAGCTCAAGGCTGAAGGTCTGTCGCCACGGGGCTCGACGATCAGACACAAAAAGGGAAATGCCTTTTAGCAGCTCTGAACTGGAGTTCCTGAAGCAAACAGCTAAGCAAGCTTTCGGGTATCGAGTCGGTGCACCGTGTTGCGTGAGCTTCGTCTGACAGGAACACGCATGTGTAGGCCAGGTGTAGAACGAGTGCCAGAAGTGGCCTATGTGATCGTCTTCGCTGGACCAATGGCAGATCTTATTAGTGTAAATCTCACACACCAGCAGCATGGGGGGGGGGCCTATTCCAGGAAGTAAAGGCAGTGGGCCATTTGCCTGAGCTTATCACCATGGGAAAAAAAAATCAATATTCACTCAACAAGTTTTCACATTACAGGAGGAATGAGTGAATGTTGCTTGCAGATTGGAAATTTGATATGGAGCTTGTTGAGAGTGAAGTACTGTATTATTCACCAGAAGCCACCAAAGTGCTTCCACTTGTGACTCTCATCATGGGCGCCGGTGAGAATGGGTGCCATACGCGTGTCCTCCAAGCTGTTTGAGAAGCATGATTGCGAGAGGAACCTGCTTCCCCTGTAAGACTCTCCGGATAGGCAGCCTCTTGGGTTAATACTCGGACTTGCTGTCCATCGCATGCAAACACATGCATCAGCTTTTTATCTCTGCGACCGCATCCCTCTGTAAAGAGCTGTTGGGAGTTTAACTTATGCAAAAATGTTCTGAGGGCAGAAAGAAAAATGATCAGGTTATAGAGGAGGTGCGTCCGAGCAACTAGAGGAGGTGGGATCAAGACATCTGATTGGTTGGTCCCACCTCCTCTAGTTGCTTGGACCCACCTCCTCTAAAATCTGATTGGTTATCTCCAATGAAAAAGACTGACAAGAAAGAATAACAAAATGTGAAAATCAGACGGCCCTTTTCAATGACTGCTTATCCCATGAATTAAGTGAAAGACAGAATGGACATATCAGAAAAATTGATTAATAGGCTTTGTAGTAAAAATGTTAATCAATGAGCTTTGGAGTACAAACCTTGCCTATGTTCTTCCTATTCTACCACCTCAGATTAAACACTGACAGTCAGAAATCCAAACATGTGACACTGTTCAGCCCCTCTGATTGGGCAGGCAGGAGGCTCAGCGACTGCTAGAATAGGACTACAAACCCCAACATTACCTGAGTCTGAGCCTCACCTCCACCACAGTAAACCTGCATGTATGCAGTCCTAATGACTCCCAGGAGGGTTGCTGTGTCAAGCAGGCGGCTCCTGGGTACCTGTAGACAGCGACTCTGCAAGCTGCAGGCCAATCCTTTAGGCTGGGTCATAATGACATTGGGTCCAACATCCTGCCCCGGCTCGTTTGTCAGCATTGCAAAAAAGTTCTCCATTCCGCAAAACAGAGCCTTTTCACCAACGTATCACACTCCCAAGCTCATTTTTTACAAGCGAACATGCTATTAATAAGGTGAAAAAACAAGCTGCGAAGTGACAGGTCGCAGGTTTCGAAGGCCGGTACTTATCTGCAGCCTCAGGGTATTTTGGCAAGAATTAATTTCACATTCATTAATTTGGACTCTTCGTACACAAAAGGGCTGCAGACTGTGTCAGAGAAATCAAAACATCGATCGGTCAGAACTGTTTGCCGCGCCACGGTTTTAGAAGTGGACCGCCTGAAAAAGTGGACTCCTTACATGGTTCCGTGGTTTCTGCTGTGGATTTGGGCCGTAGCGGCCTTCGCTTCATTAGCTTGTAGCCAGACCCCATGCCGGAAACTTAATCCTGTTTCGATCAGGCTGAGAGACCCCGGCTCACCGCGCGGGGAGTGGACTTAATCCCTGCTGAGAGGCTGAAAGCACGACGCACTCTGCTCTTTCATATTTATTTCAGTCCTATGCACCTGCACTGCTGACCCAGCCTCTTTGGGCAGACAGCGTTAGCGGCTAAAGACAGTGGGGCAAACACACATGGCACAGGCCGTCCAGCGGAATCGATGCAGCTGGCCTGTCACTTTTCGCCACTCGGATTAAGCTTCTGAACATCTCTCTCATGATACGACATAACTGTGCTCAAACCTCTGGGGTTTAATGCCCAAACAGGACAAGAATAATTACAGTAATGATATTATCATCACGATTCTGAATTCTGTTTAGAAGAGTATGGCAAAGAGTACATGCAGAGTACAAACAGAGACTGTTAGGCTTGGTTTAGGTTTTGCTGAAGTACTATTCATTCTATTCATTCCGAAAGTGTCTTTTAGATGAATAAATAAATCTGTTTTTTTCTCATCTCATCTGTGGAATGGATCTCCCATGGCTGGCAAAACATAGTGAATAAAACAGGGAATGCATCTACGACGTGATGACTTGTTTATAGAGCTAAACACTGACATGACCCCCTGGTTCTTTGCAGTACTTTCAGCTTTACTGAGATTCGGGACAGTCTGTAAAGTTCTGGATGATCAGACCCGAAGCGCAGAGCGGTCAGACGCTCACGGAGCGCGGCTGACGGATCGATCGGGGTTGGAGAGGGCTGTACCCGTCTGGGCTAAGCCTGGCCCATCTGCTGCACAAGCTCCAAATCAGCTGCTCGCACGCTATTTCTTCGCCGCGTTAGCCTGTCATCCTTTCGGCTGGATCTGAGGGCAGCTTAACTGAAGCATGGCGCTGTAATTATGGGCTGGATGCCAAGGTTTACAGGACGACCATTCCCCTCGGAGACCGCTTAGCCTGAAGTTACCCTCCATTTCTACCTGAAACTACCTTTCTGTTGTAAAAAGTGTTCTTGTCAATTTCTCAACTTTTTTTTTTAATCTAAAGAAATTAAAAATTAAAAATTGAAACTAAATTTCACATCAGTTTACCCTCCATGTCCTTGGAAGTCACACTGAAAAAAGAACGTAGCTGATCACAAATGTCTTTGTCATTTTCTGATTCCTTGATATTTGTACCAGTCGTGTATAGATCAGCTCCTGATTATTAGTAGTTTGACTCCAAAGTGTAATTTCCTCACCTCTCTGCCATGCTATGCAGGGTCTAGGTGTGAGAAAACCCACAGAAGATGCCCTTTTACACCTTGAAACCTGCGAAAAGATGACACGGAGATCCTCACAGGTATGAAGAAGACCAAAGTCACTGCCAATCTCTACATATGGTGCCCCTCAGGACCTGAACAGTTTAGAACCAGAATCAGAATCTTTATTGACAAATGACCAATGGAAATTTTTGTCGACACAGCTTGCTACTGTTGGAGAGACTATGACAATAGACAACCAACAAACAGGGCATAACGCAGACAGAAAATAAATGCAAGGCACCAGATATACGGCAGGAAGGAGTAAATGCAAGGTGTGTGATAAATACAGTAGTTTGTGCAAATTCAAATAGTCCATAATTACCTTGCTCCTCTAACCCTGGTCACTGTTTGCCTGTACAGCTAAGATGTTATTAGTTGTTATTTTATGGGGGTAAAGCGTTTTACCTGCTGGTTTACCTTTCCTGAAAGCAGATTTGTTTCTTGCCTGCTGTATTAGGCCACAGCCCAAAAGTAGGGAACGCGTGTCACGGTTATCGTGAAATCACCGGGTGACAATATTAGCCACCCGTCGGATTATTTAAAAGCAGAGTGGAGCGGGTCCTCACTCTCCCCCTCCCCGAGAGCCTCAGGAATGGTGCCTCGGAATGGAAATAAAAATGACAACATTAGCTCTCTAATGAGGAACCGGCTATGAGCAATTAATTGTGCTATCGTTTCGTCGTGTCCGTTAATTAAGCAATTTGTCAATATATTTAGTCTCCGGGCCCACCAAGCTTGCGTAAACAGTACAGGCACCAGGATGGTGGAGACACAGACTGAGGGTGGAGATACAGACTGAGGGTGGAGACACCAGCCTGCTGCAACCAAACCCCACCCTGAACATGGAGCTTGCAGGATTAATATCCTCACAGTCCAGCGTGGATTTGTGATTTTATTAGGCTCTTGGCATAATTAGTCATAGAAGGGGGGGGGGTGCAGGGTGAGGGGTTTTATTTCATCCAATGAGAAAACTTCCTGGCCTTCTAGCATTGGGACTAAAATGAGTGTCAAATTTGAGTTTCTCTGGGATAAGACCAGCAGAATCAGGAAAAACCATGATCACAGATTAGCAAAAACCCTGATCATAGATCAGCACAAAGAGTTTGAATCCTTGGTCAGTGGATCATTCTGGTCAAGGCTTTACAGTCACATGTTATTCAGAAAGTGGTCAGGGGCTTCGACCCCTGCAGGATGTCCCCAGTGAGCTCCAGCCTGGGAGGCTGATGGGTAGCGATCCCAGCCCCCGGTCTCCTCGCGGCTCCCCATGATTGCAGCCTCTGGGTTCTGGGGGGGATGCTACAAGCTGATTGCTGAGTGGGTGACAGCGAGATTCTGGCCACTTGATTGAAAGCAGTCACTTGGCTGATGATTTCACTGACTCCAGCCAGGCTGCGCCGCAGATCATAGAGGGTCAGCCTCCTGAGAGACTCCGCTGATTGGAGAACCTGGATATTCACTCTCCCTCCCCTTCCTGGAACAAATCAACTGACTCAACTTCTACAGCTTGAGCTGTGAACAAAACGACCTGTCCAATGGGATATACTGCTAGGGGATATACTAGCAGCTGACTGGACAAGGTAACTATTAATAGCTTCTGTTGTGCGCTGACCTGTGCCACTGTACTCTAAGGAAAACAAAACAGCCCAATTGTTTTGTCCAGACTCCAGCAGTAACATTTTGAGCATGTCTGTTGTGGACGTGGGGCTGGGTTGAGGGCGTACACCAGTGTATACTGCATGTGGGAGGCTGATGTCTCCCACGCACACTCCTGTGTTGACAATCTCCACTAAACAAATGCAAACACTAACCCCGATTCCCCGAGAGAGAATGAGCTCCGTCACCGTGAATGAGGGGGAAATGACAGCCCTGAGGAATAGGGGAGATGAGCAGCGCTAGACGCAGACCTGTGAGGCATGGCAATCAATTAAAGCGACAGCGAGACCGACCTCCACAGGCTGGCAGGCGTGAGGCCAGAAGTGTCCCACGACATCAAGTGCCGTGACCGCAGTGTGTCTCAGTATGTCACATGCACACTCACTTTAGTTACATATCTCATCGTTTTATTCATTTTTCTCTATACTTGCATTTTCTTTTTAATATTTTACTATTTGATTTTTTCCACTTGCGTTGTACTTGGATTTATTACTTTATTTGCATTGTATTGCATTCTTGCATTACATTGTCTTCTTTATTCCTGGTATATTTATGCATGGTGAGAACTATGCCTTGGCACAACAATCTCTCTTATCTTATCTTGTCTCATCTTATCTTACCTTATTGTGCCTCGCCCTGCCTTGCTTTGCCTTGTCTTGTCCTGTCTACATCTCGTCTCGTTTTGTTTCATCTCATCTCATCTCATCTCATCATCGTTGTCATGTAAAGCCAATATCAGTGCAGAGAAAGGTCTGGAAAAATCCAGAGAGACTCACTGTCTAGAAACACCACACCACAAAGAATGTTCTGGACACCTTTCTGTGAGGGTCTCGTGAGAGAACTAAAAAAAAGCAATACATCTGGCAGACATTAACTTCTTTCAGTTTCTGTATTACCAGGCAATTCTGCAACCAGTTGTACTGTGTGCTGGACTCTCTGATCTTTGTGCGCCATGGTAAGTAATGTATGTCTGGTTATCTGAGTCAGGTTCTCCTGGCCCTGAGGAGATCATGTTGAGGTCAGCCGTGTACATCCACCTCTGACTCACCTCTGAGCTCACCATGTGAATCTAACTCATAGCCCACACACACAGAACTACACACCTTCAGCGCCGAACACAAGCAATGGCCACCTTCTTCTGGCAATCTGCCAGCTGCTCCCGGGGGCGCCTTTAGTCCTTCCCCAGGTGGGTCTCCAATGTTGACATCAACAAGCCACAGCAGGGCAGCAGAGCCAGCCGGATGAGCGGCAAATATGTAAACGCTTCCACCAAATCTCCCAACAGCTGTGAAAAGACAATAAGGAGAATATGGAGTGCAGCGAGTGCTGTAGAAGGAATTAGGGAATTATTTCTGATGGGCCAAGATCTTCCCCGCAGGAGGCAGTTACCCCCAGACTACGTATCTTTTAGAGGAGGCCCGTGTGAGCCACCAGAAAACCACGGTTTGGTCAATCTGAGAGGCCTTCGCAGTCTGCCAACAATGCCTCCTCCCTAACTGAAGGACACTAAACCAGGAGGCCTCCTGACACTGCTGATGGACACGACCATGCGGTCACTGTCAACACCGCCACTCTTCTTAGTGGTTGCCGTAGCAACCGGGGCAAGGTCAACACTTTTGTTCCCGAAGAACAGGCCATGGTCCAAAAAGGCTGCATGCATGGTGAGGCATGCTGGGAAAAGCCCCTCCCAGCGGGGAGGCCATGTGCCCATGAAGCTGCAAAGGTGCGACTCAGCAAAATGAACGGACAAAGGGGATTATGGGATTGTGGGCTGATTACACAATGGATTAGCCTTCCTGAAAACGACAGTGAAGACTACAGCTATGTTGCACCCAAAGAAGACAAATCTTGACCTCTAACCTGTGATGCATTTTTTTGTTTTTTTTGAACATTACTAACACACCAAGTGGAGCATCACCCACTGAAATTGGGTATTTTAAAGGGCTAGCTGTGCTGAGTGTGAATATACTTAGTATATAGGGTCCATTCACCCATTTCAAGGGCATTCACTGCTGCAGCAGTTATGGCACTGTAACCTGACTTCCTCAAAAAATGCATGGATCTGCATGAGGATGATTGCGGGCATGGTGATGCAGAGCACGTACCACACGGCTGCCAGCTAGCTGTGAGCCGCCTTTATTTTCACATCATGCCCGCTTCCGTCCTTGTGCCCACGCCACCATAATGGGAGACTGTCTCCACGTCTGTCCCCTGTGCCACAGAATTATTTTCCACTGTGATGTTGAAGACGTCTCACCTGCAAACGACACAAATTAGCCAGGAGCGGACAATCAATACAGGATATTTCAAGGCAGGTACCAGCTGAAAACAGCCACATTCCTGGGAACGGAAGAGAAATGCGTCTTAAAGGCACACGGAAACCTTTTATATATGTTTGCATCCTTAAAAAACGGCACGTTAATTCCACAGCTCACTTATTCAGATATTCATGAATGTTTATTTATTTAGCACCTTAATAACTCAGGAAGTGTGCCCCCGAAACTTCACACGTGTCTCATATTATTCATACGTTACAGCTCATTTTGCAGGGCCCTGGTTAAGGCTGCGGTTCTGCGCAGTCTGTCTGGAAATGGCTTCAGGAAAAGCCTTTTTGGTTTTCAAGTCTGCCTGCAGCCCTCATACATAATACATAAAACATGGCGCTCGGAGTGGGAAATCATTCACCCGAGGTAGGCACGTCACAGTCCGCGTTTCCGTGATGGGAGCTCGGACCGGACCGGAGGGGCACCAGCAGATAGCGGATTCCGTGTGGCACATGTCCCCATTCTTTCAGCCGTGTCTTAGGAGGCAGAGGACACACGGTTACCAGCAGGGGCATGGATATCCTGGCAGATTCAGGGGACCCAGCACTTGACAGAGACACTTGAATACATAAAATTACTCGGAAAATTGGGGGGGGGGCATGGTGACATTCCGTCAAGGGGTCCACAATTTCTAGCTACGCCCCTGACTACCAGGTTCGTGTCTCCTGAGAAGAGACAAGACCCCACCACATTCTGGTGGAGAGCTGCAAGGAACCATTAAGGTTAGAAGTTCCCAGGCCATGCAAACAGTACTCAGTCCCGAAACGTCATCATCCTATGATCCTCAATGAGAGACAAGGCTTCAGGAATGGCGACCTCGTCTTTGGTGATTCCCATCCTGAAGCGCGAATGGAGCGGTATATACGGGGCGGAGGGCCTCTGGGGGAGAGCATCTAATATGTGGGGGAGGCCTGGCAGCCGTCCGTCCGTATGGAAAACAAAAGCATATTTCAGTCCATAACAAAGGTCCATTTGGCTGGCGGATGAGGCGCTATGGTACTGTGTAATTAGGGATGTCTGGGTTTATTGGAATACAAAGACGAGCGGAGTTTACTCTCTTGACGGGAGGGCACCACAGAGACGGCTGTGGTATTTGTCTCAAAGAGTCGAAATGCCAGATACGCCTACGATCACTCTGAAGGAGTTGGGATTGCTTGCTGTGCTCGTTTCAGACGCTAATTGCATCACCTTCTGCAGGCGAGCTAACAGGGGAGACCTCATGCCTGGCGGGGAGTTGGCCCTACATCTAGGGGGCCTTCCAGAGACCAGGAGCAGCCTCTGCCAAACTGCTTTCACATCACCGGAAAACACTAAAACTCAGATGGATGCCATCCTGGAATTTCCCCAAATGACAATCAAACACAAAGCCCAAGAGACTCATGCTTCCTGTTGGCTCAGCTACGACTATGCGGATGACCGTTTGTGTCATGTTGGCACTCTTCTGAGCTCTCCCACCCTGTAGGACGAGGATTAACAGACATCTACGGCCAATCAACCACAGGCTCATTGATCTTCAGCACTCAGTAAATCACCTGATAAATTTCACTACTGATGCATCAGCGATGTCCACCCGGCTGTCCCTGCGGGGTACAGCCTGTAATGACTTTGTGTCTGTTTCCGGCTCGACGATCCGCATGCCAGACATCCGTACCTCAGAAGATCGATGTCATAGTGTCATCTTCAGAGAGAACACAGTGCGTCTCACTGTAAATTCCACCCAAGATCATGAGACCGAATTTTAAATATCACCTCGGAACAATTTACATCAACGACATCATGATCAGCCCTATTCCTGATGGGGGTGAGTATGTTTTCCCTGCATGCTTTTTAAGTTATAAAAGACAAATGTACTGGTCTGAATTTGAGTTATATTTTCTGTTTTTGTGTTTCAACGTAGTAATGTTTAAATGTACTGTCAAAATGTACTGTTGGCTAAATATATTGAGGGGACACCACCCCCCCCACCTCCAGTGTACAGAGGGGTCTCAAGGTGACATTTTGTCAGGGGTCCCAGAATTTCTAGCTGCACCCCCAATTTTTATACAGGAAATAAACAAAGCAACATCTGCTGTGATGTGTTATACTGCACTGAAGATGTGCATTCTTTTGGAACGGTTGAATTCATCACTGGTCCAAAAAACATCCCTGATGTGATAAAAACACTCCCCGAAAGCCAAGGGGACAACTTCAAAATTTTTGCTACAAGAAGACTGGGGTAGTTCAATAAAAATGCAGTCCGGCATGCTGTTTTTTTTTACGTTCAGTTTTTCGTACTTGCCCTTTGTCTAAATGACTCGCCTCATCTGAGTGGGCTGGCTTGATATCCAGCCCTGCCGAAAAGCCTTCTGTGGATTGTATCCTGGTCAAAGTATCTCTAAAAGCATTTCTTACCCAGAATTACGTGCAGCATCTTCAGGTGCCGATTTCATGGGTTGGTGTCATGCTTTGGAGAGCTGTAAGTACGATCACGAAGGGAAAAGTGCCGATCGTGTCACAGGGGAAGGATACTGCTGACGTTTTCTGACAACAGCCTGTTGTGAGATAGGAGGTCAGTGGCTGAGCAGCCGCTCAGAATTCTCCACCTGTATCATGCATTGGCTCAGCCTAGCGCAGCAAGTATCACATGACCCAGTGCTAGTGTCACATGACACCACGGGACATGCTGATTTACAATATGGTTTCTTTCTCACCCTCCTCCTCTTCAGGGTTCTCAGGTACTACACCTTGTTGTCAGTTTGGATTTCTGCTGCCCTGAAGCAGATGCAAGCACGTGCATGATAATTACAGAGGCCGATCAGACCCCAGGCCTGGAAACTTCTCTGCTTGCCATCAACAGAATGCAGCCCTCATAGGAAGGGTGTGGAGACCCCAGACTCAAAGCCCAGCATGTCCTAAGTGAGGCCAGGCACAATAAACTGGGAAAGCTGCATCTTAAAAGAAAAGTCCACTTCTCTGGTTGATCCAGATGGGTAGAGGAACAAACAGCATTTCAGTATTCAAGTTCCATGTACTGAGTCATCCACGCATTCTCTATAACAGTTTTTTCCTACTCAGTCCAGACAATCCATGCTCCCTGCCAGACAGTCCACATTTTTGCTCCCCTCCAGCTCCTGGAGCAAAAATGTGGACTGTCTGTGGGTCCCCAAGGACTGGATTGGAAAACACTTCTCAGTAACCAGACTGTGTATGTATATTCATGTCTTCCACAGACAAAATGGTCATATATTTATTGTCTCTTATCTTCTGAATGGCCCACACCGGTGATTCCTCTTGATGCTCACGCCGGGTGCCCCTTTCACACTCCCACAGGCTCGCCTATATGCAGTAAATTAGGAAATGCCTCCCCTTTTGGCACCTGTTGTCTCTCCGACCCGCTCCTTGCTACCCAGTATCCTCCCATGTGAGGAAATGCTTTCTCAAGGGTCCTTGAGTACAAAACACCCTGGGCTGAGTACCGAAAACCTAAAAGCACCCAGCCTCCATCACTCAAGCCAAACAAGCTCTCAAGAACTTGGAAGCATTCCGACCAGAAACGTGGCTGTTATACCACTTGTGTCCCTTCTACTGTCTCAGATAATCTCGATTAAACAACACGTAACAATTCTCTCTTGGCCGATGAAGAGCGTCACAGTTACCTGTCTCGGGCTTCAAAACCAGCGGGAGAGAACTTCGGAGCTCCTTTCCACATGGGCTAGCTGGAAATGAGGAGGGAGGCTGAGGCTAAGATTAGATAAGGCTACAGTTCCAGAAAGCAGTTTGCCAGGAACGCAGCTCGATTCTGCTCCACGCAGCAAAATCGCTGGATCTGCTTTTTCAACAGAAAGACAATGGTTTCGCATGACCTGGAGCAGACATTTATTATTCCACGGCTTTCATAACGTAAGCAATGTGTGGGTAACTCAGAGAGATGCTGACGAACACGGGGACGAGCGGGCTTATGGAGCTAAGTTAACTTCAGGTCAACATCTGCTAAAGAGGTTCCATGTTATCCTAACCCAACATTTCCACATGAGTTCACCATTGCTCTCAATGTAGAGAGAACGAACCTTATGCTTCCACTAAAAGAAAATGGCAGAGAGATCAACACCTACTGAAGTTCTCAGATATGTGAGAAGTAGGACTTCAATAAACAGGCCTGTTCTTAGAAGGGGTCCCAAATCCGCTCCAGAAATACAGTGAAACATGCTGAGGCATTGGAGAGGAGCTCAGTGCAAGTCACCGGCAGGTGCTGATTGAAGCCAGCATCCCGGACACGCGGAGCCAGCGGGGCAGTAACAGCATAACTGCTTCTGTCTGGGGACACAAAGCCCCAACCTTAAAGGTTACCTTTCACACCGTGACAGGCCAAGTCAAGCGGAGAATTAAACTTCAGGGAAAACGCCTCACGGTGCCCTTAAAAAGGCTAAATTGCCCACATAAAGGGCAGCGTTTGCTCTTGTTTTGACCATTTTTCTAATATGTAACTGCAACATATCAGACCCCTTCCTCGCATACAGGAAAGGACAGGAAAAATTCACGCTGGAACATGTGCTCACGTGAATGCAATGTAAGCGATGGATGTAATTTGCCTGTGAAGTAGCACTAAGGGGTGGATCTTCTCCATATCGCTTCAGGGGGTTGAGCCTAGATTTGCCCTGGGTATCAAATGTCAAATTTTATTTGTCACACAAACGTACACTTTAAGTCTGAGCAGAAAAAGCTCTTCTCCCTGCTTCTGGGATTGTACTTAAAAGGAAATGTGAAACACCAAGAGAAATTAAATAAAATAAAAAGATAAGGATAAATAAGATTAAAGAAAACAATAAAAATAATAAAATAAGACTGCAGAATAATCATAATCAGAATTCACTTTTGCAGTATTGGCACTTAGAAGAACAAGAACATAAGTTAAGAAAAATAGATAAGTATAAATAAAATAATATAATAAAGGAATAAAATACTGCAAGCTGTGCAATATAATTATATGGACATTAAGCAGAACAGAGATGTATTGAATACTGGAATATAAAGGTTTGAAGATATATGATGTCCAGCAGGTGATAAAAGATGAACAAAGATGGGTGCAGAGTGAGTGGGGGAGCGACAGAGGCAGGGACTGTGTGAGCGGGGGTCAGGGGGCTTGTGGATAAAGTCAACAGCCGAAAGGAAGAAGCTGTTTTTGTTACTTTAAGACAATAGAAAGAGAGAGTACGGCTTTGTGCGAATGCAGATGTGCGATGTGATGGGGGCTATTTTAGTTTCCTGAGCAGAGGCTGTGGCAGGTCCCTGCCCACCCAAACCTCTCTGTGTCACGTCGCTCTGTTTGTCATTAATGTAGAAGGACACTGACGCAGACACCAGCACCAGCGGATCTGCATGCATAATAGAAGCTCACGGCCCATTTACTCCCAGAAAAGTCCAGCCCGTCCGGCTGCTGCAAGGAAGGGGTCACTGCTGTTCATGGCTCATAAAGTCTTGACATTGCTGATTGTGGGTGTCCTGTCAAGTCAGAGGGCAATAGACTTGCTAATATGTGGCTTATTTATGCTGTGTATCCTTGTTCACGATTCACTAAACCAGGACGAGAACCCACACCCTGCTGGTGCCCTTCACCTGCAGATGACCTGAGAATTGTTACAGGAATCCAGGTCAAAGGAAGCCTAAAGCGCTATGAGACATGGGGTAGCGGAGAAAGCTGCAGGGCATACTGCCAGCCACTAGGGGGTGATAAGGTGACGGGTCACCTAACACGGGTCCATGACCTCTCAGCAGTTACCTATGCCATCCATAACTGACAGATTGTCTCCATCATACCTTTGGGAGACACATGAGTGCAGTTATTCTCAAACTTCTTAAAGATGGTTTCTCAAAATGTCATACGCATTTTGTATTCTATAAACCCTGAAAGAATCACTTATTTGGAAAAACATTGTCATTCATGACTGCTTTCACACAAAATGCACGAGTCAGGCACATTCCTGTCAAATCATGAATACAGATCTGTCACAAGAATTATTATAGGAATCTGTAAATGAGCTCTATGGTTCACAGCTGGAGAAAAACAACAGCATATTGTATCAACCTTCAAGATATATCTGCGCACACACATAATTGGTCCTCATAATGTAATATATACATAATTCACACACACACGCACATGTAGGGTATACATATCCTTATGGGGACTGCTCATTCATTTCAATGGGAAAAATGCTAACGCTAACTATGACAACCTTAACCCCTACCCTGCCCTAACCATAACCATAAGTAACCTAACAAAATACAAGAGTTTTTGCTTTTTTAGTTTTCTCATAGCAGTCACCGATTTTTATAAAATAGAGTTTTCCTGAGGGGACCAGGAAACCGGTCCCCATAAGGGGGGAAAAAAACGGATATTTATCACATTATGGGGACATTATGTCCCCATAAGGATAGGTAAACCCGCTCTCACACACACACACACACGCACACACACACACACACACACACACAGTCCACATATTTATATCTTTATGGGGACTCTCCATTAATTTATATGGGCATAACCCTAATCCCACCAATGACAACCTACCCAGCCCTCTACCTTTAACCATAATTAATCAAATAAAATACAAGACTTTCGGCATTTTTATTTTTTGATTGCATTTACAGATTTATATAAAATTGAAGTTATCTTTCTGGGAACCAAAAAAAATCTTCAAAAGGTAAAAATTACAAGTTTTTATCATATTGTGGGAAAATCTGGTTCCCCCAGTGTAATAATTACAAAAATGCTCACATTAGGCTTGAAACAGAAAGACACAAACAAAGACTGTACCTTCAATTAACACACACACACCCAGACTGCACATTACCATAAACATACTGCACCTTAGATACGATCCAATCCTTCAGATCAGAATGTCGCCAGTTTGAATCTCAGGACCAGCAGACTGATGCTACACTTGTGCCCCCAAGCAAGGCCCCCCCCCCCCAGCAGTGCGGCACGCTGGCTGACCCCCAAATTTGCTCTCATCTATGTGTTCATCTCATGGAGAGCAAAGCTAGGATCAGCGAAAATACAATTTCCCCACGGGAATCAATAAAGTATCACAATTTGATTCTGCGAGCTTTAATACGAGTTAAAAATTGAGAAAGAGTGAGAAGGAGGAGGAGAGAAACAACAGCACGCAAGTTTGGGATTAATCTCAGCCCACAGAGTCTGGAGGTGGATCTTTGAGTAGATCAAGAGGACAGCAGAGTTTCTATCTAAAATTGGAGCGTCACATGACCCCGAAGGGCCATCCTGTAAGTGTGCCCACAGGCCTGGCCATTTATTAGTCTGCTCAGATGCTGTGTGAGGGCTCAGTGGGTCTGAAAGTGTCCCAGATCAAAAATATGGAGAACAGGGACATGAAAAAATGTGTTTTCTTTTATTATTTTGTTGTTATGCCAGTTTTCATCTGTTATTTCAAAGGCAGGCCTACATAACACATTCAGGGTTAATCTCATTGGTGTTGATCACTGGGAGAGTAGATTCCTCACACCCGTGCTGCTCGATTTCTTTCTGTCGCTTCTTATAATGAATTATTTTTAGTCTCGTACTGCACAATTTGCAGGAAATGTGTTACTTTGTAAAAGCGCAGAGGTTAGCTTTATGTTAACAGTTTGGGGAAAAAAACACGTGAAGCTGTTTTTATCTGGGATTTCATCAGGTGTGTTTCAGAGGAAGTTGTAGGGCAGTAGTTATTTTTGTCATGGCACTAGTAAACAATGGTGAAAAGATTAGCTGTATGTCGGCCTAACCGGAAAGCTTAACTGATACCACACAAATGTTTGAGCTGAGGTAGCTATACCTACTTTATCGTATATCTGTGGCTCATAATGATTTGATTTCATTGGGGGGGGGGGGGCAGAATTACACGTCAAACAATGCCACAGTGATATTTGGGGCCCCTCCCTAACTGACCTGCCAAACGACGTGTATTTTTTTATGTGTCCTGATGGGGGCAGCACTTAAAACGTTCTCTCGTTTTGAGTTCCACTCCCTGCTGGTGATGTCAGACCAAACACCCAACTGGAGACTGCCTCCTGTGGTGACCCATCACTGGAAGGGTGTGTCCCCCAGGATTGGGGCTGAATCCCAATATATATCAATACATTTCATCTGCGTCTTCTTATTCAAACACAACAGGGTTTGCGTCACACTTAATTAACAGCGCTTAATTAATCCTCTCCCTGGAACAGCACTCACTCAGTGTCAAGCACTTCACAGCTCAGAAGGAGATTCTCACTAACGACTGCCTTCACCTGCCTGTCAAAGTGAGCCTTTAAGGCACAGCACTAAAATAGCTGCACTTTGACCCCTCCAGGTCCAGTTCCTTGCCACCTGTGCCCCACCTGTGCCCCACCTGTGCCCCACCTTTGTCCTTTTGAAGAGAGCTGTTGTCCAGCCGACCCACATTTTGCTTCGCTGGCTGGTTACGTGGACTTGTTGAGCACTGTCCCCACCAGGTGAAACAACGAGGTCAAGCGAAGCTGATCCTGGATCAGTCTGATCATGCTGCACTGAAAGCAGATGCAGGTGGAGCAGATGAGCGTGTATCTGTTTGGTGGTGCAGACACATCGAGTTCATCACAGCCATGAAGCTGTCTAAGGCCCAAAACAACATTGGTAACTCTCTCTATGAAAGCCATGTCTATAAGAATCTATGACCACATTCATTACAAATTATAATGCATTCATAAAGCATTATAAACATAGTTATAAAAAGGCTTAACACATAGCCATGTCTATTATGCATAATGAATGCTTCATGAAGCTCTCAGCTATAACGCACTATAGATACCTTTATAATGCAGACAAAGTATCCTTAATTCTAATATCATTATAATGCATTATGAAGGTATCTATAGTGCATTATAGATGACAGCTTCATTGGAGTTTATGAAGGCTTATAATCAAGACTATAATGCCTTATGTTTATCAATAATGCATTATAGATCACAACTTCACGTAAAGTGTTACCAAAAGATTCACCAGCTCCATAGTGATAGATGAACTCCAAAGGTGTGGTGAGAGATGTAATAATTACAGTACACACCACAGGTGAAATCATTCAGCGAATGTTAGGGCACGCCACACGAGAAAAATAAGCCCTTATGGCTTTTCTCAGCTGGTCCTGAAATGAATATATTAAACATAGACAGACGGTAGTAAACATAACAACACAATGCTATGCAAATCCGCCGACTTTTCATGTCTGAACATCAAGCTTCGCAGACATTTTCATTTATTTCACATCAAATATTTTCACAGCTATTATTTCCAAGAAACCCACAGTAGGATGACTGAGGCAGATATTTTCACTCCCAGGCTGTATAAAACTTAGAAACAGTCCCACACGCTAAATTACAGCATAATGGCCCGACTTGCTTCTGATCCACCCAATTTTTCTGCCGCGTCTCCATTTTGCGACATTGAGGAGATACTGAGGCTGGCAGCCTTAAAGTTCCCCATGGCCACGGCCAGGGCTGCACATCACCGACGGCCTGCCTCACCCTGTACTGCACCATTCCTCTGGCTTCTCCGGAGACGATGAGGATCACATCACTCTGAGGCCTGCCGTTCCCACTGACACTGAATACTCTTTAAATGAAAACACAGGTAGAACCTTTCCGCGGGAGTGGACGTTAAGCACGGTGCTGTTAAAATAATTCACAGGGTAATTTAATGCTTTGAATAGATACTGATGATTTTCGCATGAGAAACCATGTCATAACTTGAACTGCCATTGTGGTTCGGTGACTCCTAACCGGAAACCACTCAGGTGATTAATGTAAAGGAAATACCCAACATAACAGGCTGGTGTCAAAAAGGGGATGTATTGGCCGTGATCTGCTCCCTCTGCTCCGTTGGTTCTGTCTGTGTTCGTCACCCTGCCTCCGATGTCTGGAAGTGAAAAAGTGTGACAAAGTCACTGTAGTGTAGTGTTGGGGTTGAGACTGGTTAAGAACCAAGTAAATCGTACATCAAGCCATCTTGGCACCTGTGCAAAGGCAGTTTTTAATTGCACACTATGTTGACTTGGATGTGGGGGGGGGGCTTGTTCTCGGGGCTGTAATTTCCATAACTGGCGGGTGGTAATAAAGTAAAATGTCACAACACGGCCGTCAGAAGACCTTCTGTTGCTGAGAGGCTCCGCAGAGATTGTAACAAAGTGGGGGTTGGAGCAGCGTAATGCCAGGGGGTCCGATACACACGGCACGTGCGTGAGGCCCGAAACGCTGGAGCACTTAATACCAGGCTTACAAACACGTGCTTTGCGCTACTCTTACAGGAAGTGTGTGTGCTGCTACATGGCAGTGTGACGAGTTGGGCACCGAATAAGGAACCGGGACAGAAGAGAATGACACTGGAATGTGATTAATGACACAGGAAATCAAAAAGATTCATCCAGCTGCTACTTAAACCAAACAGCTCGAGTCAAACCAATAAAAAGCCACACTCCACAGCTCAGCCAATCAGCAAAGGTTTATCGAACTCTGGTTTTCGGGTCTAGATGTGCCTTCGACCATTAACTAATCAGCAGCTTTGGTGAACTGTCGTTTTGTGCGGAAGCCCCAGAATTCCTGATTGTTGTAACTGAGTATGAAAACCTGTAGGAACAGGGTAATTCCGGTTAATCCGACTGCAGCGTTCTATTGTAGAGCGGTGTCATGGAAGCCCAGGTGTACACTCATGGATGTTTCCAGACGTCTGCAGGGAGAGAGACGCGCTCGCATCAAGATGAAACGTGAGTCGGGCTTCTTCGACACGGGGAAGGGTGCTGCCATGGAAACAGGCAGAGCCTGCCACTCAGGCGAGGATTGCGGAGCTGATTAAAGGTAATGTGCAAGCTCAGACCACTCGTTCTCCAGCCACCTGTTAAAGAGCCACCACGCTGAAATAAATCCATGAAGTTAAGCAATGTTTATGCCGTGTTGCTAGGAAACACCCCTTCAGTAACCAGGGATGACCATGAAAAAGCCTGAGTCAGAAGATAAGCAGGTCCGAATAAACGTCTAAGAGATCCATCCCCTGGGTTCTCCCATGAATCACACGTGAGTGGACCTCCATGCAGGATCCCACATACCTCCTCATCTCTATGGCAGCCTATCTCTCTTTTACGTGACAGAAAGGCTCAGAGGGGACCCTGTTTGGCCCACATTGCGAGACTGATGGGGACATCATTGCTGAAACACGTTGGGGACAGCATGTTGACAACAGTCAGAGGAGTGTGTTCCTCTTTGACCTTGGAGATTCAAAATTCACAGTGTATTTATTGGCCAAGTGACAGCCAATGTGGGGTCCAGAACACTAAGGGTATATCTGAAATTAGTGAGAGGGCACTTAGTAGAGGAACAGGGAAAGACAGTAGAATACAGACTCTAAACTGACTGTACAGGTCGCACCCAAAAACTCCCTATTGTACACACCCAGCAGCAAAGATACCTGACTACACTGGGGGATGGTTGACTAGGTTCCTGTATAGCAGAGATTCTCAACCCATGGGTCGAGATTTGGGTCACGGCAAGTTCTGAAAGGGTCGCGAGGTAGAGTTGGAAATGTAAGAATTTTAAAACCAGCAAGCTCCTATGCTGATCCACGATCAGATTTCCCAGCCCAAACACACAACCAATCCAAGAAGTCAAACCACAGATGCTTAATTTAAAATTCACTGGCATCCAATCAGATTTGTGCGATAGGCATTGGCTGGCGTAAACTGCAGAGTGCACAGCACACTTGATCATAGACCTAATTTAGACCTGTAGTTGATATAGGGTCGCGACTGAGCTGCCATGGTAAAAATTAGGTCGTGGTGCAAAAAAGGTCGAGAACCACTGCTGTAGAGTACTACTCAGGACTTCATTCACTGTGGTTCCTGAGTCTGCGTAACACACAGCCCATTTAAATGCCACAGTCTTTAAACAAATCCGTAAGTCTAATGGGATGTTTTGGTGTCATTTATAAAGTTCACTTTGGGGAAAAGGGACCCATTTGCAGGTCTTTTGTTGGCGGCTCAGTTTAATCTCTGCTGCGGTTCACAGTCGCTCTGCAGAGACCCCAGAATGCACCAGAGCCCATCCCATTTAACTGCTGCCGGCTGCACATGCTTTTCTCCATAAGGGCCCTGACAGCCGGCAATGGCGGCCCTATTACCCGTAAGCACGCCGCCATCAACTGAGGAGAATCCGAGGGTTCACAATAATTAGCTTTGGGCATGCATCTCTGGAGAGCAGACTACACAGCAAAAAACGCAGCAGCCGTCACATCTGAACGGGAAGCGCACACTCGGTTGGGAAGGGTTACTGAACGGACAAGCGCACAGTCTCTGCCAAGCAGCCCAAAGGGGTACTGGAAGCCCCGGAAAGAGGAGGAAGGTATATCTCCCGGAAAAAGAAGAGCAGAATTTCATCCAGGCGTAACTTTTTGCAATTACATTTATTTTTCACATTTTGAACCCCCTTTGGTCACCGCAGGCACAGGGTGGGAGGGGGTTGTTTTAAGTTCCACATAATCCAATCTAAGCTTTGGCAGACACCACCCAGCAATGCCTTTGCAGAAGAAAGTGCTTTGCTTACATTCTGACCTGATATGGCTGGGTGACGTACAGTGATAAGGGAAATACACTCTACGCTATGGGGAAATGTAGACCGTTTATCCGTAAGGAAGTAGTAGGAGAGGAGGCATTCAAAGTCTTCTGAAGGAACATTGTGATTGGAGGAGGAGGCACTTGGGGGAACACTGGGATTGGAGGAGGAGGAGGCATTCAAAGGAACACTGTGATTGGATGAGGAGGCTTTTGAAGGAACACTGGGATAGGAGGAAGAGGCTTTTAAAGGAACACTGGGATTGGACAAGATGACCTTGAGGGGACATTTTAACCAATGGGCTCTAAATAAGCAGTGATTCAGTGCAGGAAGGCTGTGTATCATTGTGTATGCTACGGTACATTGGCAAAACACCATAAATGCATATTTTATCGAAACTGAGTTATGACCATAACCAGATCTCTTTGGCTCTGTTTTATCTTGTGAGAAAATATCTTAGTTCAACTATACTTGATTTTGAAGAAAACGAAACGTGAAAATTTCAAATCCACATTAAAACGAAGGCAAAACATTCTTTTTCTCAGCTAGCATGTCAGCATAGTTACTGTGTCTTACCTTTGCGGGGCAGTATGCTGCATTTGTTTGACTTGTAGAATGACTTTCCCACCAAAGCAAGCACAACCGGCACCTGTGGTGCTCATCTGTTTGCATTTGGGGCAGACAGCTTCATCTCCACACTACGTGCCCATTCCTAACTACAGTGGAGCAGCTGGTGAAATTCTGGTCTAGGAGTCAGGAATGAAATGGAGAGCGTCACGCCGAAACAGGGACAGAAGGCGCCGTGGAAGCCGCCGGCTGGATCGAGCCATCCGCTTCTTCTTACAGAGCTGAGATACCAGACAATCATCAAATGCCCACGGTGCCTCCAGGGAGCCGTAATCAGGCCGCCTCTGACCTAGACCCAGGGCCTCGCCACTAATTTGGCCAGGGAAAGATTTTTCAACGAGCTGCACAGTCAGTGTTCCACCTGAATCGTTCGGCAAGACAAAACAACGCACTGCGAGCTTCTCGACTTACAGTGTGCCGCCGAGCGTGGCGGCTAATGCAGCCGCCTAGCCACGGCCCTTTGTCTGGAGAGACGGCCATGATCCTACTTGGCTCACTGTGCTTTGCCATCCTTTACTGGTCTGGAACAAAGGAATTCCACACAGACACCATTACCGCGTCTCTCCATGTCATTTTACAGCTGCTGCTGGAGAATCACAGGTTCCCCAAGCGATGTAAAGAACAGAACAGGCAGTCCTCCCTGGTCCTTGGGCCCTGATCTGCTCTGGCCTTTCCGATCCGATACCGCCGACCCTGCCGCGGTGGTCTGCAGTTCTGAATGCGAAGCCAGCTTCACCTGCGGCTCAAAGTAGACAGAGAGGTAATCAGCGAGGTCCTGGGCTCAGTGAGTGCCCGTCATCAGCGGTGGTGGTGGGGGGGGGGTTAAGGGGAGCACTTGGCAGAGTGATTTATGTTTACAGGGTCAGCAGTTTCACGGACCAGCCTTAATCCCGGGACACTGCACTAAAGAGCATAAAGCAGATTTATCTGCAACATCCCGACCCAAAAGTATCCTTCCAGATGCTCCCAGATTAAACCGGCCTAACTTTAGCATGCTGTATCACTAAGGTGCAAAAACGGAGCATCTGAAAATCGACCTCCTCAGACTCACAGGGCACAGGACGTGTTTTCAAGTTAGAATTTTTGGCTCCTTCATTACCATTAAAATACCATTAGGCTGCGATGTAAGAGATGTAAGAACAATGCAAGAGCTATCAGTGACATTCTCCTGAGAATGTAGAGCAAAAAAAGAGCCGCAGGGCCAGGAAAGATAATGAGCAAGGTGTCATGACAGTAGATGCACTCACAGCCTTACAGAGGCCTCATGGTGAGCTGTACTGTTTCCCTGCATGGGTAATGACAGTCCTGTATCTTATGCACACATTCCATGAAACAAATGGAGGACTTCCCAGCACAGACCACATGAAGGCTACGATTCAGGCATTTCTGACTGAATATAGTGCAAGACCCACTAATTCCTTATTATGGAGGCCTATAGTACACAGCTATGCTGGTTTGGGTGCCTGACAATCAGCTTGGCCCCATGGCCAATTAAGCGCAAGTCTGAGGCTCCGCCCACAAGGGCTGTTGTCTGCAGCCCTGGGAGATTCAACACAACCCTGTTTGCTCACTCTGGGGGGTAATTAATGTTGCTAAGCTGATTCAAAATTGTCAGGCCCACGAGGACGGAGTACCATGCTCGAAGTGACCCAAAAGACAGGTGCTCATCCCTGCAGCAGGGGAGGGGAGACAGTTGCAATGCCAGCACTACAACCTGGTTACTTTCCTCAGGTGTGATGTTGGTGAATGAGGCTGGGGGGGTCCTTAAGGGGTCCTAGGAGAATCACAACCTATGCTGCTTATTTACTGCCCATTGTCTCATTTCACCCAGTTGTTTGCATTACAAGCCTGGCTGAGAAAACAGATTATTTAATTCTTTTTCCACATCATTATTCTCCCACCAGTATAATTATGCCCTCTAAACAAGCCTAGCATGAAAAAGCCTATTTTCTCCAATTAATCCCACATAAATTAAACAAGACTTCCCCGATACACGCCTGTTTTTCCATGAGGCCGGTTTCCCAAGCTGAAAATGGGAAGAGACCAGGGCAACTGGTCAATGGGGGACAATGGAGTGAAACATACTGATTATCAGGTAACGTCAGGCGGAAGACACCGGCACCTACCCAGTGTGGCGAGCGGTGGGGGCGGGAACCAGCAGGTATCTCTGGAGAAACAGTGTCTTGTTGTTTTTACAGTGTGATGCACGGCATCGAACCGGGTTTAGATTCACCATGACGGGACCATTGAAGCTTTCGCTGGAGGAGCAGACCGACGCTGCCTGTGGCTGTATGCTTATTACTCTGCTGGTCTGGCTGACTGACAGGTTTTGGGAGTCCCGGGTCAAACGGAGGGCAGGGTTGTCAGCACAATAAAGAGCTGTCCTTCCTGATACTTGGGCTACCCTGAATTCATTTCTCAGGGCCCAGCGAGAATTAATTTAAATGTGACAGCCCCTATTTCATTGCTGGGAAATATGCTTGGCTTAATTATAGTTACAAAGGTCAGGTTCTGAATGAGCCGGTCCATAACGCGCCCCCCCCCCCCCCCCCCTCCCCGCAACCCCCCCCCCCCCCCCCCCGGGAATCAGAAATGCACTTCACACTCAAACGAAAACAAACCAAGGGACTCCATTTGACGCCAGGCACAAAGTCTTAACAGTTTAACCCCCCCCGTGACCCGCACTCTCTCCTCCCCAACTGTACTGGGGGGTCAAGAGGCCACGGTAACCAGTTTTTGTTTTTTTAAAGGGAAAAAAAAATCCCCCTTAGACACTGGAAATAAAAAAATAAATAATAACATAACAATATAAAAAAATTTACTTGCAATAGAGGTTAGACCGTTGCCAGAGAATTTCCAAGAACGCTTGCCAAAGGACCAGCACAACAGGGAGCAATAAATCCAATAAAATATGAATATATGTCCCGTACAGACTCTAACAGACAGAACTGGCCTATATGCATAACAATATAGCTCCTCTTGCCTTGCTGTCTCATTCCCAGCCTCTCAGGCTCTCTTTTGTTATCTCTGTACCCCCAAAGCCTCCCATTCTCAGTTTGGTGTGAAGAATCATGGACACCCCCTTCCCATGGCCAGTTGTTTGTTGTCACAGTAAATTACTCTGACACACAGGAGGAGTGACAGGTCATGCTGGGCAGGGGGGAGGCGCGAGGTTCTATGGGGCGGTTAGGGCACATACGTTCCTTCCCATCATGCTCGGCGACTATTTCCCCCTTTCCCTGCTAGCTGAGGCACATGGCAGCGATTGCTGTATTTGTGCACACCCAGGCGTTGACGTTTCTGTATACATAAGCGACTGACATGCGCAGCCTGGTGCCGGCGCGAGGCCCCAGGGGCTGAACACGTACGCAGCGTCTGAATCTTTGTTTATCTGCGGCTGAGGAGCACAATCTGGCTAGGCCGACTGTCCGCGTGAATGCTGGGATTGAACAAGCCCTGTACAAACAATTGAAACAAATATAACCACAAAGCCCTGCTTTTGTAAGGGGCAAAAGAAGTATGTGTAAATGTTTTAGGACTTGGTTTCTTTGGGGTGGGGGGGGGGCTTTGCAGAGTTCAGGCTCCAGTCAGATGTTATAAGGTCATGTGGTCGGTTTTCTTTTCAATAATGTGTCTCCCACGGTGACCTTAAGTCAAGCATGACTCTTTACACCCGAAAAAAGGAAAAGGTGCATGCTAGACGTGTCCGGATTCTGCTGTGATGTGCGCTTTCGCGTGAAGCCGACCGCTGTTCTTAGGCTGTACAGTGAGCGCTGTGTCAACAGACTGACTGCTGATAACCCAGGCAGGGGCTGTGTCATCAGGTTAAAGAGGTAAGAGACGTGAAGGGACACAAGAAAACTTTAAAAAATTTGGATGAAGTAAGTCTGGAATACATGGGTCGCATTTATATACATAAGGAATGATAACTGTATGGCGTTTGATCGTAATGAAAGTGCATTTAAGAAGATGTGGGTTCTGAAGACATAGCTGCTGATGGCTGAGGCAGAGCAGATGGAGAGGGAGAGAGAAAGTGGTGTGTGTGTGTGTGTGTGTGTGTGTGTGTGTGTATGCAACACAGCCTCCACAGATGTTTTGTGTCGTTCCCCTTCTTCCTCCCTGTCTGCCTGCACTCCCGCCCCGAGGCACTGGGGGGGCTTGTGGTCGGCCGTGAGGTTTGTGGTGTGTGGCCTGTAGTCGCTCTGATGTGGAGGGTGATTGGTGTAGAGATTCTATTAACTCTCCCTCCCCTTTCCAGCCCACTCCCACCCACTGGAATCCAGCATCTCCTGCGCCTTTCTGAGGACCTACATCTCCTTATTCATTCACTCATGTACTTACGACACAGACCAGTACTTATGTTAGAGACCAGTACTAATCATTACTCATCTCATGATCTCTGCAGACTTACTGACTTATCGTATAAATACATATATACCACTCAAAGAAAATATTTGCGTTTATTTTACCCAATGATAGCTAAGTATAATAGTTATATAACTAAATATTACAATGCCTATTAGACGCTCTAGGACATTTTCGGGGCATTAAAAAGTGCTGATGTGGCTGAGCAGCCAATCGGCAGGGAGCTCCTGTCTGGAAGTAATATTTCCTTCTCCGGAAAGACGTGTGCACGTCCAACTTCGTCTTCAAAATTATTCTGTGATGATTTATGGGATATTCTTTCAAAGGGAGCCCCTGCAGACCTAGTCGGTGTCGGAAGCCCATGGAACGCGACTTGATTAATTTATTTGTATAATGGCCATTTCAACCGAAACTTGATTAACTTGTCAGGGTGACTGCTTCTTTTACATGTGTGTTTACATGGGAAAGAAGGGAAAATAAAGCAAGGACATGTTGCATAGCGTGGATTTAGGTCTCGGGTCCAAAATGAATGATCGAGAAAACATTACTGTTCTATCTGATTATGGTGTGGTCTTTAGTCTGGGACACAGCTATCTAGGATTAACAACACAGCGATTTGCTGCATTACTGGTGAAATGTCCAGTTATGCTTTGGATAATTCTTACGTATCTGGGAACTTTAATTGCAAAACTTGTGGAAGCCAAAACCATCACAGAGAAACAACTTTCAAGATATTACTGAATAATTCATTTAATTAATTAGTTTAAAGCTCTAGTAGATTTAACAGTAGCTTTGTATTATTTCCTGACAGGGAAGGTTACCTACGCTTTCAAATGTGATTAGTTTGTAAATCTGTTTTTGTCTGGTTAAAAATGTCTTTACAGGAGGTGATTTCTCAATTTGCAAACAGAAAGAGACACAGAATTTAGACACATCCTTAAACAAAACATTGGAGTACTAAAATACAACATCAAAACATATAATTTGATTATGAATTGGTTTAAGATATTTTGGGTAATTGGAAGATAAATTTTAGGATTTGTAAATCATTGCGAATTCTGGTAAACTTTTAACAGGCTACCTTTGAATCTGTAATGATTTACAAATGTCTGTAAATGAAAGGTTAGTGTGACATTTAAATGTTTTCTGGATTGGATGACCAGACTCAGGATGTAGAAACACTGGGAATCCATACTGAACGAACCCCTGTCCGCTCTCGGACCTGAGGCTATCGCTGAGGATGGACAGAGTAACCGTTATCACGGGCCTTGTGTCTGTGCTTTCCACTGTAATAACTTCACTCCGCTATCAAGGTCATGCAATTACCCCATTGTATATTGACCATTTTTGCCATTGAAAATGAATACACTTGAATTATCTGGACAACCGTCCAACCAAAATAAGCGATAAGGATCATGGACGAATGAGCCAGCAGCGCGAAAATGCTCCTACCTGGAACGGGTCCGCCGATGGCGACAGAGATACCCTCTGCTCCTGTGGTGAGCGGAGCGCCCCCAAAATAAATTGAGTTTTGATCTCGTGCTTGACTCCTGGGAAATGGTTAATCTAGCCTGACGGTTCCTTATCTCCAGACTGTCTGGAAGAGGAGGTGCAAGTTCCCTTGGTGGGGGGGGGGGAATGGGAATGGGACTGCCCGTCGATAAATCGTGTCATTTGCATCGATTCCCCTGAGTCAGGGAGATAAGGACACGACCCCCCCCCCACACACACACACACACTCATCCTCTATTTAGCAGTGTGAGTCAGCTACCAGCACATATTTCTGCCTTAGCTGCCTTCTCAGATATAGCGGTCGTGCAGTGAGTCGCTGTGCACCTCTGTTTTGATTCATTTTCGCGACACGGGCCAGAGCTCGTTAAAGATCCTGGGGGCGGGGATTCCCCGTTATCCCTCTGCTCGGCCGACATGCTCGCGGTCGCAGTACAGACGCTCCAATCAGCTTCCCCCCCGCCCAGACTTTTCCAGTTACTGAAGCGAGGTGCTTTTCTCTGGTCCAACAGAAGCTTCCCATTTCCATCGACCTTGACGTAAACTTGAAGGAAAACACTGCCGCATATCCCGCAACAGGAAATGGCGGATTTTAGATTAATTGTTGGCAATGGAGATTATATTACGATGACCTTCAGCTCGTTTGGTGTGGCAGCCTGCCACTGGGAGTCTGGTTCTCCCACACGTATCTCGGCGTCAGTCTGCATTGTGTGGAGAGATGAGCAGGATTTTGAGACAGAAAGACACACTGAAGTTTGAGAGCACTGGCTCTCGGGGAAAACTGTGGAAAAGTGTAATCCTGGATGTGAATTTGCATGCCATATTCCTTCAAGCCTGTTAACTAATCAGTCAGCTGATTAGTTAATGTTACTTTCATATTTTCATCTCATGTTGGAATAAAGTTCCATGTTCAAAAGCAGATTTGTAGTCAAAAGCATCACACTGAGGGATGCATCTATGCTTCCTGTTTCCTCCAGCCACCATTTTTTTCCATTTTCCTCTCATATCCCCCTCCTGCTTGGAGACACAAAGCAGAGACAGGACCTGGGGGCTGCAAGGATTAAAGTCCCCCCATCTGAGGTGCAGCACAACTTAGGCCGAACTTTTCTTCAACATTCATTGATCCTTATTCCCCCCCTTTTGGCGAAACATGATTTGTTCTCACCTGTGCCTGTGTATCTGCGAATGACGGTCACATACAGCTAAAAATATCTCCTCGTGTAGCGATCCATGTGTTTAAACACTGTCAAACACACATAGGCACCCAAATTTGGTGAAAGCAGGAAAAAAGCTAAATCACTTAACTGCTTTTTTACCTTCAATTATAACTGTAATTGTTTTCATTGGCCTGGTTAGGCTTGATGCTGATGTAGAACTAGTCTAAATGACTAATGGTGATTTTTTTTTTTTGCGTTGATATCTGCCCTGTAATTTTTTTTTACTAAGAATAAAGATGGAATCTAAAGTCTAAAACTCCTAGCTTTCTTCGGGGTTAATCCTTAAATTAATGTCTCACAGAACCTGCAGTCATCTATATATGGGACAGAGACAATATCTTCATGACATTGTAATGGAAGGACCATAGACAGCTACAATAGCTTACACTCACAGAGTTTTTCCGTCTGTTAGTCATTGTTGGCACTATGTAATCACAAGACCGTATACAAACCGTGTTTTAGTGGCTGTGATGTCACCTTACACTCTGTGCCATTCATGGGTTTATTAAATAAAAGGCCCATTAGCACTTTGTTCTGTTTATGACATCACTAATATTTACTCCCGTAATGATATTACACTTTGGGATGTTTTGATTCTGTTCCTTGCTTCAGGAAATTGTACCAGACCCTGACTACTGCACTCCACTGCTGATGTGAAATTAATGTGATGTACTCAGTGTAAATTGATCCATCCAGATATATATATATATATATATATATATATATATATATATATGGCTTTTGGTTTAATTTGGAATTGTCTTTCCCCAGGACACACTAAT
>JAOYFF010000027.1:14362315-14381141 GCA_025773925.1 Cryptomyrus ogoouensis
CCCTGTGCCCCCCCGCCCGCCCCCCGAGCTCCCCCCCCCGCGGCCGGCCTTGGCGCGCGCGCGCGACGCCCCCCGCGCCCCCCCTCCCCCGGGGGGGGGGGGGGGGGGGGGGGGGGGGTGCATTATGACCTGCAAGCTGATTAGCTGCAGGTCTGTGTGATAACACCCATCACTCAGGGAGGGCATTTTTCAGCGACGTGGTGACCTGTCTAAGGAACACCCCCCAATCTCAAAACTCCAGCTCTATCTCTCAGCTCCATGTGTTGCTATGTACCCAATATGCTATAACAGCAGGGGGCGGGCAGAGGAAAACAGACCGCCCGGATGTGGTCATGATCCCCGTCTAATGAGGCAGACCACCTACCATTAAGCGGTGTCTAAAGACGCCGGTGTCCTGCAGGACACGGAAAATGCCAGAAAACACTCGTGTGCCCTGTAACTGATGAGCGTCGTGGCGATGGGACGGCGTTCACAGGAAATCACATGTGGCCTAACGCCTCGGTGTCACCTTTGTGGCAGAGCCCTTATCAGCCATGAGCAGAGTCGGCAGGTCTGCTGTGTCCCAAGCAGGACAGGCCCGGCTGAATCCGACGGCTTAAAAGTCCACCATCAGCACAGAGGGGGGAGTCTGCCTTCTCACACAAGCCTGGTCTGCTGCCATTACTCATCCATGGCTCATTCCCCAGAAGTTTTCTAACACTCAGGGTGAATATGATTAGCTGACATGCCTTCTTAGGAAAGCCACATTGTGGAGGGAGAATGACTCAACCCTTTCGTCGTGTTTCGTCTGGTTTAAAAAGATAGCTGCCACAAATGACACCATGGGGCCAGAGTGTCATTCAGCAGGATGCATGCGAACAGCTGGCCTTCTTAGTGACAGCAAATTAAAACGAGGAAATATTTTCACCTGCAGATCAATCGTACTTAAGATAGCAGAGAACCTACCACAGAATACATCCAAGGTCCTGCTCACAACAGCATAACTATCTACAGCCCTGCCTCTCTCTCTCTCTCTCTCTCTCTCTCTCTCTCTCTCTCTCTCTCTCTCTATATATATATATATATATATATATATATATATACATACACACACACACACACACACACACACACACACAACAGCATTTGATAACAGAACTTCTGCAAAATCTATGCTTTTTTTATCAAAACCATCAGCGGGATGATGAAACATGTGAGACATTCTGAATGGTATGATGACAAAGTCTGACTTGAACAGGTTAAAGGGGACACCAGTGTTCCTGGAATCACTCTGAATGAGGCTCATTTGTTTGCCTCTGGAGGAGTTATTACTGCAGAGTGATTCATTCTTCGAGGCATTGTGAAGAAGTCCATTAAGGCTCTGACTCCGAACCAGGCGAAACGGAAGAATATTGGTGCTCGGCGAGAGTTTTCATCTGAAGCATAAAAGCGCTTGGCTGCCAAATGGTGAAGTTTATTCTGCAGCAACAGCCTAAGGAAAACATCGACTGGAAAAGTGGGTTTAGATCTTTTCGTGCTGTGAGAGATTTCAGGCTAAGATGAAAGCGGATGGATTGTTGGGGGATTCAGAAACGTCACGATCCACACTGCGTTAACCTTCGAGATGTTAGTACTCCCATTCCGAAAAAAGAATAAGCTTGTGTAAATGCATAAAACCATCTTTTTGGCCTCAAAACGCCATATTGTACGTATGGCAGAACAATCCATAATGCTAACAGAATAGGAATCCGACAGCCATCCTCTGGCACGGCATAAGCAGGGCTGTCGATCAGAGGAAGCACCTAGACTGATGTCACATGGGCCTGAAGCCAGCACCCTCGATCTAGCTGGGTCTCACAGCTGCATCAATAAGCTGTCCACAGGAAATGTAAGCCCTAGGACGCCAGGGAAGGTTCCAGGTTCAAGAATTGTGGGTAGCTGTCATGGCAGCAGGGCATGGTGCGGGCTGAAAGAAGGTGACAATCCACTTAGTGGCTCCAAGACAACAGGGGTTTATTGAATAGAATGAACACACGGGCAAAACACCAAAACAGCAGGATGACAAGGGATCAAAATAAACTAGAAAACAGACTGAACTTAAGACCATTAACTAATCACACAAAGGAACTTTGACATAACGAGAAAAGGGCTAAAAAAGTAAAGTAATAACAGGCAAGGTAACAGCAGGCAGGGACAGTACAGAGACCGGAACCAGAGAAAAAGACAGAGTAACACACACAAAACAAAGTACAAGAACTAACTAAAGAACACAGCAGATGCAGGCACTTAAGTACAAATAACCGGCTAACAAGGGGGCAGGTGCGGCACATGACAATTAACCAATGAGCACAGTACAGAGCGCATATGGCGGCGCCAAGGGGAAAGGGCCAATCCTGCCAAAGTTGTGTAGAGACACACCAGCATTACTCCTGGCATCATGGTGTGGGGAGCCATAGCATATGACTTCAGGTCATCTCTGGTGGTGATTCAGGGGACCCTGACGGCACAGCGGTATGTCAGTGACATCCTGCGTCCGCATGTCTTACCCCTCCTGAGACAGCACCCTGGTACAGTCTTTCAAGCCAGCACCTGTCCACACATGGCATATGTGTCTATGGACTGCCTGCGTCATGTTGAGATCCTCCTGTGGCCAGGTCCTCCAATCTTTCCCCAATCGATCATGTGTGGGATCAGCTCGGACATCAAATTCAAAGTCAAATTCAAATTTTTTTTTGTCATATACACAGTCATACCCAGTACGATATGCAGTGAAATGCTTAGACGACTGCCTGTGACCTTGAAGTAAAAGACTATTAATAGGAAATCCCGTGTCATTCTGCAGGATCTGGAGGCGCAGTTACAACAGCTATGGGCCAACTTGCTGCAGGAGAGGATCCAATGGCTATACAACTTCCTTCCGCACCAGACATGGGACCAGCAGTGTCCCCATACTGCCAACTCTGTTGTCCAATTGATCAGATATAATAATCATTGCGAAACAGTCATGTGACTTTTCACAACGTGTGGATTCATTTAATGCTTAACTTTTTTGTCACTGAGTGCAGAACACAACAAACACAGGGAAAATAGAAAACAAATAATTATTAATAAATTGATGAAAAGCCAGCCTTTAACCCATGACTGGATGATACTAGTCTCTGAGCCACACACTCAACTCACAGAGCTACAAAGCAAACCAGGGAGCAAGGGCAACACTCAAGGATTATCAAAAAGGGAGTGACAAAACGGGATGGCCAGCGACACCTAGTGGCAAAACAGGGAGGGACACGAAGGGCAGGGTTGGATGGACACCGACACTGACAGGTAGCCAGAGACAGAGTGGACAAATGGACTGATACACAGAGAACCCAGCAATAAATACAAACAGGCAGTTCAGATAGTGAAATCTGCGGATTCGGGATTGTCTACATAAAAGGCCACAGCATCATTTACACTCAGCCAAGTTGTTATTCATGAGACGCAGTGACCATCCCTTGAAGGTGACCATGAGGGCCTGGCTGAAGATGAAATCTTAATGACACACACGAACCCTCTCGATGGATCGCTGCAGTGAGCTAGAGGCCTTCAGAGTCATGCATTATTCTTCACATGCGAGGTGTTTTAATTCGGATTTTGGCATCTGGCGGGACTTTTAATCTCTGGTATAGTCAGGCGAAGGGGGAAATCAGACTGGTAGGCACTCAGTGAAGCTGTGCCCTATGAACAAGGGGAAAGTCTTCAGGAACATGCAGTCGGCAGGGGAGAAATGAGACAGACGGGGCTTTGTGTCAGGGATGGCTGATCCGGAAAGGCCTCAGTGAACTCGGCCGGGTTCCCAATGCGGCACTGGCCCACAGGTGTGCTTGTAAGGCCATTATTTACAGAGAACGACTGCAGGATTGCTGCATTAGCGAACTGGAGCCTCCTGAGTATTACATGGCGCTAATGTGATACCTCCCTTTCTTTAAAAATCATGCGTCTGAGTCCCAGCAGCTCGTAATGAGAAACAAACTCATTTTGTATCACAAGGAATCACACCTGTTATGTAAATAATGGTTTGAACATAAAAACATCAAAACCACTCGAACACATCGTACCTAAATTTCCCACGTACAGGAGAAGTCAAAGGAGACAGAACTAATGTGTAATTTACCAAACGAATATTGGAAAGAGGTAAAATGAATTGCTTGCAAAATGACAAGCATTCTTCGGTGATGAAGAACGAATCTCGTTTATGAATTTTGGGAGTGTCTCACATCTCCAGCCAGGCTCTGTCTATCATGTTCCTTTTTAGGAGTCAAATCACAGCCTTTCCAGGAGATAATGCACAGTAGCCAGGCTCTAACACAGAATGCAGCCGTGAACTGATGTGACTGTGCCACTTTTATACTGCCAGCTAAAGCCCAGCACCTTGTACTGGATTAGACGTTTGCCCATGAATGAATGGATGGAAGCTTCAGGTCAAATATTTCTATGAAAGTACAACAGCAGGGCACCATTGTCCACTGAGAGGCCCTGGGCTTCACTGCACTGCAGCTCTTAATTGTGCTTAATTAGTGGCAGCTTATTGTATTATAATTAATAAGATACAATCGCCTAGTTCATCTCGAGGTACAAATCAGTAGAAAGACTCTCTGTGGACAGCTACATTTAGACTTTGAATGGCTCATGAGCAAAAACAAGTGACCTATAAGGAGAGAATTTGTAATCGGTGTCTGGTTAGCATACAGGCAGAGAAGCGGGCTGACTGGCGTGATGTCGACCCGTCTCACATTCTAGTTTGGAGAAATCAAGAAGCCTCACACTACAATGACAGTTGGGTGGGTCTTGAGAAGGCGTCAAGAAAAAGCAGCATCATTGTCAAGGTCTGCTGGAACAATACCACTTCTGTTCCATAATATCTTCAAAATTACCTATTGAGAAGTACAATATAAGACAATTTATTTTTGATGTCCATGTCAATTATGGAAAATATTCCCGTTCTTTAAAAATGGATTCCAGTCACCCTAATTAGATCTGCAAGCTTCACATAAACAGCCGTGCCACGTTTAAATTGTCTTTTAAGATTGTAGGATGGAAGTAGGACTGAATTAGATCTGATGAGTAAACCATATCTGCCAGTGTGTATATACTTCAATTCCACATGCATGTGACAAGGTACTTTCAATTAATGACCATATGACTTACAGAAACAGCCACATCATTAGCATCACTGACATCATTAACATCTGTATAGCCATCATTACCCATAAATGCAGTTCCTGTCACAGGGGACCCACTAATGGTCATTTCCATCCAATGGCTCCAGCAAAGCCACTTTTCCACTGGCATTTCAACCCATAAATGTGCCACCGGCCTACTCTGCTGCGCCCCACCGAGACTTCGTCCCACACTTCAGGTTTTACAGTCTGAAATTAGCATGCATGGCATAATCCATAATGTTTTAAAGGATACCATTTCCATTTACAATAGAGCCTCGCATATTTGAAATGCACCCTGTCTGTGCTGTGGCCATAAGTCACACCCCAAACGGCCTTCGTTTCACCTGCTGGCAGGTTCATTAAGGGCTCATAATCTGTTGGAGCATGCTGGAGTCGAGCAAAGCAGGTCCTGGGATTTAAGGAGGAATCACTGAACGATACTTAACGACCTCCTCCGGAAAGTGCTTTCGCTAGTTTCCTCTCTTACGTATAATTGTAACTGTACAACCGAGGAAATTAATGACGGTTTCTCGACTCAGCGGGGCTCAGGATGCTGGTTAGAGGCTGGCGTTCATGCTCTGCCTGGTCTCCCTCACAGCTAGGCCCAAACACTCTACTGCCAGTGACCCCCCCACCCGCGCCTGTGCCCGACCCCCAACTCAGGTTATTCTGCTTTTTCTTTTGTTTTCCTCCTTGGTCAGACTACCACGGCACCCTCTGGATTGCTAATGGCACTGCCTACGATTCGGGGCAGTGCCCAGGTCAACAGTCACTGGTCCACATCATTTAAGAATATTCACGGAGAGAGGAACTGGAGATGGACCTACAGGCCTCTCCTTAGAAGACACTGACTATAAGGGGCAGATGAGCATTGAGTGGAACGGCCCAATCAAAAAGGACCCAGTAATTACTTTCCCCTTGTCGTAAACTCTCTCCCTCATTCTTAATTACCTGGCCTCTGACATGGGGATGGTGTGGGCATGAAGGTTTGTCTCAGCAAGTCCCAGAATGTATTAGCACATAGCACATTAGCGGGGATTAGCCTCTCAGGACGAGTAAGTGGCTAATGGTGGCGTTCATTAACACAGCACCTCCTATATGTCACTGAAATCAAATGTGTGATGACAGCCGGCCACTAATCTGCAGGCCTGATGACTAGGAGACCCGTGGGCCTTCTTTGCCAGACACAAAAAACAGCTACAGTGTTTTGCAGTCGTTCAGCACTGGTACTGGTAGTTTCTGAGCCCTGGAGACTTTATTTGAGCATGACCGTGGCTCTTCTGATCCCGCTTGACCCAAGAGGGATATTTAGCTATAGGATGAGAGGCCAGGCAGACTGAATCCAGCACACAATAGCTCTGGTAGTCTATTGGAAGAGAGCGACTTTGATGCAAATGTGGGCTGCAATATCTATGCTTCTCTCCTGCAAGCGCATGGCTCTAGATCAGACACGACGGGACTGAAAGACCACGGTAAAACTGCAGGCCGATCCGGCCGGAGCTTATCCGGCCTGCAGCTCATCACGCAAAATGCATCTGTGAAAATGCAAAAGGACATCAAGCCTAACAGGAGAGCCTTTGACGAAGCCAGGGCTCAATTAAGGGCTGGTGCAGCGTACAAAATGTGAGTCGCATCTGAAACAACGCAGTCGTCTCGCTTCGGCTTTGAGAGTCCGTTTGAATCACCCATTAGCCTGCCGGCAAGTACCTTGCCACGGAGGCGCGACTGATGGCGAGAGTGACCGAGGCGTTTCCAGAGTGAATAGACCCACGTTCGCTGATGAAAGCTGAAGAAACATGTTTGCACAGCGAACGGCCACAAGAGAAATTTCACAAAGGACTCCCACTTGTACTAATTTGATAATTCTGGTACTTAATATTATTTAAATAATGAAACCACTTCGAAATGAGGCTCTGGGCTACCCAGCTCATTAAAGCACCTGTGAAGAATGGATCCTGAACACTGGTCAGCATATTGACCAAGATACTGTCACGTGTGAGCAGCCCTAGTAACCGTGATCGGGAGCTGAATGTCTTCCGTCCTCATGCCACATTGCCTCACCTGGCCGTCTCTGCTTCTGTGTCACCCAAGCTGTTTAGAAATTAAATTGCTTAATCATTCTTTTTACGTCCTCCTCTGCCTCCTGCTCGGCGCCATCTGCTTCCAGGCTCACAGACCACCAGTGGTACCCAGGCATCTGGCTCATGACAGCACTGAGAGAGTGACACTCAGCCCCAGCCAGCCTATCTGGCCACCCAGTGCCTGGATGGGATCACCTGAATGGCTCAGCCAAGACAGTCGACCGCTATCAGCTGTAATCAGTCATTAAAAGTGTCACATGTACCTATCGCATGCATTGGCACAAATATACACCAATCAGCCATAACATTAAAACTACTGACAGGTGAAGTGAATAACATTGATTCTCATTACAATGTCAACTGTCAAGGGTGCCATTATATATTAGGCAAGTGAACAGTCAGTTATTGAAGTTGATGTATTTTAAGCAGGTAAAATGAGCAAGTGTAAGGATCTGAATGACTTTGACAAGGGCCAAATTGTGATGCCAGACGAGTAGGTCAGACTATTTCCAAAGCGGAAGGTCTTGTAGGAAGTTACCAGTATGCAATGGTCAGTACCTACCAAATAGGAAGGCCCACCAATGAACCGGCAACGGAGTCATGAGAACCTAAGGCTCCTTGATGTGTGTGGGGAGCGAAGGCTGGTCTGTTGATGTTGAGAAATAGTCTGAGGAACATGAAAAAGAGTTCAAGGCAATCACTTGGCCTCCAAATTCCTCAAGTCTCAATTCGATCGAGCATCTGTGGGATGTGCTGGACAAACAAGTCCGATCCATGGAGCCCCCACATCACAACTTACAGGACTCAAAGGATCTGCCGCTAAGGTTGTGGTGCCAGATACTACAAGTCACCTTCAGAGGTCTTGTGAAGTCAATGCTTTGACGGGTGAGAGCTGTTTTGATGGCATGAGAGGGATCTATGCAACATCAGTCATGGCTGATTGGTGTAATTTATGAGGAGGAATAAAATCGGCAGGACAGTGTAACTCATCAGTGTAAATCATCATCTACATGCACACTGGGTAGAATCAACCTTAGCATCATAAGGAGGCAACAAAAGATGGAACACAGTAAATTCTAGAAGACAGATAACCCTCAAACAGAGCCTCTCCTCTGCATTGCCCCCAGTGTTTACTTCCCATGTGCTCCTTTACTCAAAGACAGATCACTTCGCTATCCTGATGCTCCCCAGTGGTGAGGGAACAAACAACTGGGATATTATCCTTCTGTGATTAGATTCTTCGGATAAATGGAAGGAGAGTCTTCTTTGATCCAGAGAAGCTATCAATCCAGGCTGCTTATTGCTCTGTGATCAGGAACTGCTTCCTGATTTTTGTTGAGAAGGAAAGCAGAGACTCAGGTGGACTAACCACGTCTCTATGAACACATCAAGCATTTTATATGTCCGAGGTCGGCTGGGTCATTCTAATCCTCATACCTAATCAACCACATGCTTGGGAGGGGAGTCTATATAGTTGAAAATAAAATGAATGAATAAAATATTCAAACTAAGTGAACCTCTGCGAGATGCAAACAAGCTGTTTTGTTCAGTTTTCTGCTTAATCAATTGTAGTCCTGAATGTGACACCAAGATCCCAATGATCAAGAACTGCCATATGGATAAGGCACCAATCTGACTTATTGACCAGATGAGAACCTTCTGGAAGGCCAGCTGATAAGACAATGCCAACATCTCTCACGCTTTCAGAATAGGGCCGCAACATAAATAACGCGACACGCTGGCTTCCTCATATGGAAATATCAGGTTTAATGACATTAACTATTTCTGCAAGGATTGTGTTCCCTAACAAAGCACTCAAAGGTGCGTGAACAGAACCACACTTACGAATTTAATTTGTGACGGATCAGGGCTGAGGCTTTACATAACTTCCTACAGGTCCAGGTAACGCCATCTGACTGTCAAGCAGTCTTAATTAAATAGATCGCAAAAAGAGCTTAATTCAAATGTGACTCACAATGCATTAAGCTGGAGTTATGAGAATGAGCGGGATGGAGTGAGAGCTTATCAGGAGAGGTTGCAGTTAAGTAGTCAATTATACTAGTGAGAGTGGGAATCAGGGGATGGGGGAAGAGTGCTATTTTTGGATGAATCCAGGTGTTCATTCAGCTTTGTGTTTATCTTATGAAAGAAAAGCATGAAGTTATTATTTTTTATTACGATTTATGTATTCAAACGAGACAGAGCTTAAGCTTCAGAGTACAGTGAGAGTCTCACAGCAGTTCATAGCACCATGTTCTCATAGCTGATCGGTTAGTTCCTTTATTCTGACGGGTAACTCAGGTTCACGCATAATTCAGCCAGGGATGCTGCTGAGTGATGAGAGGAGTCCTATCTGTGCCTGTCAGTGCCTCGCTCCCGCCACTTACCTGTCAGTGCCTCATTCCCACCGCTTACCTGTCAGTGCCTCATTCCCACCGCTTACCTGTCAGTGCCTCGCTCCTGCCACTTACCTGTCAGTGCCTCATTCCCACCACTTACCTGTCAGTGCCTCATTCCCACCGCTTACCTGTCAGTGCCTCATTCCCACCGCTTACCTGTCAGTGCCTCGCTCCTGGCGTTTATCTGTCAGTGCCTCAATTCTGCCACTTACTGGTCAGTGTCTCGATCCCGCCACTTACTGATCAGTGCCTCACTTCCGCCACTTACCTGTCAGTGCCTCATTCCCATCGCTTACCTATCTATGCCTTGCTCCCGCCAATTACCTGTCAGTGCCTCGCTCTCGCCATTTACCTGTCAGTGCCTTGTTCACACCATTTACTGGTCAGTGCCTTGTTCCTGCTGCTTACTCGTCAGTGTCTCTCTCTTACCAGTTACTGGTCAATACCTCACTCCTGCCACTTATCGGTCAGTGCCTCGCTCCCACCACTTACCTGTCAGTGCCTTGCTTCCACCACTCATTGGTCAGTTACTCACTCCCGCCACTTACCCATCAGTGCCTCGCTCCTGCCATTTATTCATTAGTGCCTCACTCCTGTTATTTATCCATCAGTGTCTCACTCCGCGCAGCTTACCCATCAGTGATTTGCTCCCGCCATTTACCTGTCAGTGCCTCGCTCTTCCCATTTATCCGTCAGTGCCTCACTCCGTGCTGCTTACCTATCAGTGCCTGGATCTTGCCATTTATCCTTCAGTGCCTCATTCCACGCTGCTTACCTGTCAGTGCCTCATTACACGCTGCTTACCTGTCAGTGCCTCGCTCTTACCATTTATCCGTCAGTGCCTCACTCCGCACTGCTTACCTGTCAGTGCCTCGCTCTTACCATTTATCCGTCAGTGCCTCACTCCGCACTGCTTACCTGTCAGTGCCTCGCTCTTTCCATTTATCCGTCAGTGCCTCACTCTGCACTGATTACCTGTCAGTGCCTGACTAATGATGCGTTTCCTGTAGGCATCTTGCTGAGGCTGCATTCCTGCTGACACAAACTGATTGTAATAGTGAGGCCCTAACGACGCATTTGCTGCAGGTACTTCTCCAGCATCAATTCCCTGTTGGTGCATGATGGTCCTGAGCTTACTGATATCTCTGATTGCTTTGCCCCATATGTGGGCTCTGTCCCACATGTAAAGGACACACCGGAAGTGCCTGGACTGCTGTTTAATACCCACTGCGGCTAACAGAACACAAGCTTACAAACACAGCGTGGTCATCTGGTCTTCTCTCGTTCACATAAGCTTCAAAAGCACTCCAGAGTGGCCACCTTCTGAGGGCTGGTATTTCCTGTTATGCCCTCTTTGTGGAAGCTGTTATTCCTACACCATGTGAAACTTTCTTTCAGAGAATCACAGACAGAAAAATGGATTTGCAGAGGGAGAAAACGGTTGCCTAGGTAACGGGTGAGCCAGCGTAATAAGGGGAGAGTGGCAATGCCAGGGCTGTGCCGCTGAGAGAGCCTGGCCAACCGAAAGTCCCAGTGTGGCCGGCGTGCGTACGGCCAGGGACTCAGAGGCATTTCAGGATGGCGGGTGTGGATGGCATAGAACAGCTGGGCAACGACAACCCCTCTTACTTAGCTGCAGCCGGCTGAAAAGCAGTGCATCGACATGGCCTGCCCTTGTCGCCGGGCGCACTAGGTGCTACTACATGCTTTCTCAGGGAGTAACCACACGGCAACTATTTAATCCTCAATAAATATTCATTCATTCATTTCTAATATCACAATATTTCGTTTTTCACGATATTTTATTTGTGTACTGTGTGCTTTTTAAATCTGTCTGCACCATGTTTACTTGCTTGCACTGTGTCTTTGCACCATATCTGTCTGGCTCTATTTGTATGCTCCTCTGTACACTACGTTCTTCCTGCTGTATTCACCACAATTTCCCCCTGGGATCAATAAATTTCATTGTAATCTTAATATTATTATAAACACCATGAGAATGTGTGCACGTCTTGAGCGAGACTTGAGGTGAGTTACCTTCACTTTTACCTGGCAGTGTCCCTTTAAGAAGTCCGTACACGTCCTGTGTGTCACATATCTGCTTGGCCCTCTCTGCCATCTCCCCGAATCACTTTCCTTATGGATTTCGAAGCAGGGTTTCCGCATATTCCGACAGCCCCGCTTGGAGGGCAGGAGGCGGGAGACACGGATCAGCCTTCACATGTGGTCCCCACACGGCTGGCTGCTTCACCCTCCAAACTACTGACATTGAATAGAGTTTCTACACCCAAACCTTCGGGAGGAAAGCTGATTGCTTTCTTCGCAAAGCTTTTCAGGAGGAGATGACGGTGGGCCTGCAAGATTACAGTTATTTTGGTGACACTACGAATCCGCCGCAAGATTTTTAAAGTGACATTAACTTCCACAAATTGACACAGCCTCCATTTTTTTGCAGAATGTTTTCCAGCTTTACAATTTACGTGCTTAGAAAATGACTCTGCATTCGAGCACCGCTGGGGCTCCCCAATAGATGTGCCCGACTCCAGGACACATGATTGATCTTGATGCTGCTCTCCTGCCTTTTGTGAAAAGACCCCTGATTGAAAGAGCGGAGCTCTCAGTCAGTGTAGCCGCTCGCTATCTCCAGGCGTCTACCTGCTGGTGGCGGCCGCTTGTCCATATTTCAGCTCCTCCGCCATCAGTTCCTCCAGACAGTCGGGCCCCCATGGGCCCAGCAGAGCTCCACAGAAAGGCTCTCACTGCCAGACGAACACTTTCCTAATGAAGTCGTGGGTCGGGACAGAAATAGTGGCTTTGGCTAGAGCATGAGAGTTATGAGTGTTCTTTGAGCGGATAAATGTGTGTCTCGCTAAATAATTCACAGGCTTTAACGAGTCAGCTCTCCATTCAGAGGGATCGGTTAGCTGGGGAAGAGCAGGGATTCTTTAAAAACACGGTGATGAACGGCATGAAGTGGGCGCTGCTCGGCACAGAAGATGGGTGCCACGCCGACGTCCGACGGTAAAGTTCCCCAGAACACTTCGAGCCTCTGCATTATTTCCAGTCAAGCGGAACCGCGCGGCAGCATCTGTCCAGACCCCCTGGGGTTAGTCAGGAAATAACCTGCCAGACGGAGCCAAAATTGGGTTATTTTTTACAGTAAGAGAACACAGAGACCGGAATCGACCCGTTTTAGCCATACTTTACGTAAACGGACTCTTCATTTGTATTTCATGCTAATATCCGCGGCTGTGGTGTTCTGGTTCCTTTCATTGACGGTACCACAGCAGGGCACCCAGTTAGCCCACTGTTGATGAGGAACACCCCCCCCCCACCATTGCTACATGCTCTGCCCCCACCGCAGAAGGGGCTGGCAGGGGTACCGGCTACACGTGCCCCACACTGGGGCACTCGCACACCATACGTTTGCTTAAAGAACACCCTCCAGGCAGGAGCAGACCTTGGAGCAGACCTCCAAAGAAGGCCTTTCTCCAAATTTACTGAGCATCATATGCTGTAGACTCAATGGTGTGATGAACATTTGGGAATCTCCAGCCAAATTACATGTGCAAGTGCAAATGGCAATTAACTTTCAACTGAACTTTTTAGTCATTTCTCAGGTAATAGTTAGAGATTAACATGGTATTAACACAGCTACAGGCCTCATAATGGTGTTAAACTTGAAACACCTCACGTATAGCGTTTCACCGCAACCCAAGAGCCAATGCCCCATACTGCCGCCCCCCCACCCCGGTATCACTGATTTTCTCAGCTGTGTTCTTGAGCGCTGTTTAATTGCCTCACGTGTTTTCGTTGTAATGTGCTTTGAGATGCGTGACTGAGCAGGATTCTGCTCCCCGGCTGCAGTGTGACACCTGGCTGGCTGTCAGTCTGCCAAGACAAACGCTGCCTCGGTTTCATGCGACGCGGCCCTGCGCCTCCTGGGCTCTGGCAGGTACTGCGGTGAGCGAACGCAGCGTCCTCTGATGTCTAGCTATTGCGTTCAAGGCCAACATGGCGCCAATACCGCTGGTGGGCACAGGGGCGTGAGAGGAGCCGCTCGCTCAGAGCTCTCTAATTCGTGCTGACAAGGGCGATCGTCATCGTTTCCATAAGCGTCCGATGGCGGCCCATTGGCATATTTGTTCGCTTGTGACGTTGCCTAAATGTAGCGACCCTCAGCTCTGCGAGTCACGCCAACGTCGCGGCCTTCTGCTGATGTCAGCAGCACTGGGACTGAGAGTCGCTTACGAGCTTCACCAATGGCTTCCTGTTTCTGGCTATATGTGGAAAGAGAATAACAGCTTGCTAATCAAACGACTCATGCCTCCACTGAGCCACAGCCCTCAGAGGGGTCCCGGGGACAGCACGAGTTTATGTACGTTTGTGTAATTCCACTCATACAATGAATCTCATTTTCCAACTCACGGTTCCCCTTCTGGAAAAAGTCCCAGAATGCTCTACAGAGCCAAGCTGCTCCTTTTCAACACCCCTCGTTTCCAACCAGCAACAGCTTAGCACCTTGGGCGTAACTCCTCCCACAAACTCAACAGCTAACTAACTACCTCTTAGGCTATCATTTACACAGATAGGGACGGGCCCTAAAATGACAGACAATCAGACCATGCAGAGCTCTTTGGTACATCATCTCTGTCAGGGCTGTGGTGTGAATGAAGAGCCCTCCATTTGACAGCTCTGCGATTCAGTAAAGGGTCACTGTCAGTTCCTGAGAGGTCTCAAACCTTGGATCATCTTATGCTTACCCTGTTATCTTTCGTTTTTTTTTTTTTTTTTTTTAGCTTTGAGTCTTTGATTGCCACCACAAAACAAACGTCTTTCTTACGAAACCCTATCCCCCCACTCTGAGAACTCCAGGCTTTTATGAAGAGTCAACAAATTAAACAGTGCAGTCAGAAGACCCAACAATAAGCAGAAGAGCGATAAGAGACATTCACAGACACCCTGAATGGTCAGAACACGCCTGCAGAAGCTTCTACAAGCTAAAGGCTCTGCTTTCATTTAGTCTTGTACCTTTTTTACTAATGTGCTTATGTTTATAATGATGATCTCCGGGAATCTTATCCAAGTGGGATATATCAGGTCCTGCAACCCGTCTTAGCAGAACCTGTTGTCCTTGGCCCAATTACACCTCTGCCATCACCTCACTCCAAGCAGGAGTAACTGCTCGGGGGCACTGTGCACTACGCAGTCCTCATGCACGCCAAATGAGCCATGACATCATCACAGTCTGCACCAAAGACACCAAAGCCATCTCCGAGGGCAGTGGTAAATAATTCATGTATGATAAATGGGGTTATCAAAGGTGTTATTCATGTCCCAGGGCACAGAAATGCATAGAGTATCTCTTTGGCAGTGAAGGCTATTCAAGCAAAGTTAAAACAGAGAATACTGAGACAGTTTTCATAAAATAAGCACAATTTCTGTCCAACTATCCCCACTGTGGAGGGGCCAGGTAACCCTATTTCCCAGAAAGTAGAGTGGAGAGAGTGGAAAGCAGAGAAAGAGGCGTGGTTGTGTCTGACTGCCCCGTAGATGACCTTCACTGTGAACCACTTCATTTTAGCTATATCGCTATATTCTCATCATTTAAGACATTCCAACAGCACCATGTACCCTAAACAGCAACACGATCTGATCGACAACTTAATCCAACAAATCACAGCAGGTCTTCGGCAGAGCTGGAGTGTTCGGACTATCGGAAAGGAAAATCCATCAATCAAAGAGGGCAGACAAGTAGGTGGATTAGTGTGATGAAGGTGCCAGCCATTAAGAGTCCTAACACCATTCAACATGACGTCAGAGAAGCTCACAGTGGCCTAGTAGGAAGAGGCCATTGAGATTCATCAGCAGGTCCCAGGAGGACCAGGAAGTTCCCATGACACATCAGACCACAGCTGCTCCAGTGCAGGTGATTGCTTTGTCCACCAGCAGCAAAGAGCACGCTGGGCTCTCACAGCAGGCATAGACTAGAGGGGCGCTAATGATTGGATTGGCTCTCAAAGCCTGCAGCCACTTCTACAGTAACCTGCACCCATCTGCTCTTCACAGCACAGAACTACCCAAATTAATTTCCGGCATGTTGCAGTCACTATGGCTAAGGAATCTGTACTTCATTAAACATTTGAGCAAGTTGAACAATAAGTAGAGATGTGTAGCAGAATAATGCAAAGCCTGGGCCAAAGAGCTAACAGGAAGCCCACTGTCAGCTGGCAATGAGGATCCCATTCATAAAGCAAATGCCGCACCGCATTGATCAATGCAGCCCAGTGGGACGGCAAGCCACTCTGGACGAACAAACGCTAAGCAAGCTGAAGACCTGGCGGTAACCTTGACGACAAGCGGGCAGGGTGAGGGTCAAGCCTGCCAAAAAATGTGGCCAGGCACTCTGATGAAATTAGCCACCGTGTAGATTATCAGAGCCACCAATAAAGAAGACAGACTGGGAGCAGTATGAACAATAAAGCAGCAATTTAGGAGGGAAGCTCCAAACCCGGCTCAGCTTCTGAGATAAAGCCATGCAGCTGAATTATGCATCCGGACACATGGAGGAGCACACTGACAGTGTTGGGAGGACCATTTAAACCCACCTTCCCGTGGGTTATTCTCAACATAAACCAGCGGCTGTCAGGTGGGGGGGCATCGTGACGAAGAGGAGAACTTTTCTTATTTGTAGTTTGTACATTATGAGAAAATACGGCTCTACGGGAGAATAGAGGAGCTCACTAAGTACCTTCCTGCATATTTCAGCTGAGCTGGGGTTTGTCATTCATAAGTCACAGGTCGTTTTTTTTACAGATGCTATCAGCCCGCAATAATATACAGAGAGCAAAGAGCGCTTCGTGCAGCTCTGTCTCAGCAGGGCTGCCTACCGCAGTAATATTCTGCAGGCATATTTTCTTCTTAAAATTATTTTAAATAAAATTAATGGTTACTTCTATCTGGAATTAAATGTCAGTTTAGATCTAACCCATGCAAATTCACTAGAATGAATGATAAAGATGACTGAAATGGAAAATAGATTTTCATTTCTTTTATCTTTGCAGATAATATGAGTACCCGGACACACCGTTACTTAGAAGGATAATGACAGCTATCTTCTCCTCTCCATGTGACTGTGTGGTGTCGTTAAGTCCCACATTTGCTGGCATCTACGTTCAGCTTCTTTGTGGGCTTTGCACTTGGGAGAGTCCAGCCTGGCCGAACAAACAGAGTTATGAAAATACATCTACACTACATCTAGTGAAACCCAACAGCTCACACTGCGACACTATGGAGAAACTGCCACTTACAGAACAGCCAGGAGACAAAAACCAATGCATATGGTCTGTGGACATCCAATCAGATGCAGCTGACATCCAATCAGATGCAACTGACATCCAATCACATGCAGCTGATATCTAATAACATGCCGTTGACATCCAGTCACATGTACAGTAGCTGACCTGGATAGAACACAGAAATGAGTCTACTGACTGAGTAACTTCAGTGACAACAGTTCTGACTCCCCATGACTGAGTCACTGAGCCCACTGGAGCAGTATCAGGTGACAAATGCATCAGGTTCTCAGACATTCTTCTGCAGTGATGAGTCTGACTCGCCATCCACCACTGGAAGCATTGCAGCTGCTGTGTAATCTCTCCAGGGGCTGGTTTGTGGGGGAGGTGCCGGCCACAAGGTGGTTCAAGAAAAGGGGGGGGGGGGTTCAGACAGCAAGCATCTCCAGCTGGGAGGAGACAGGAACCCCCACACCTGACAAAAACACAAGGACAAATTGCAGCCACTTTTGCTGCAAAATGCTTAGGAGCATGGCTGCCTGCCTTTAACGCTGAGCATTTATTTCTCACCAATCACTTTGAGGTTGCTAGGTTTCCGTTTCACCAGAAACCGGAAGCTTTTGTCTGAGCTTTGGGTGAAAATGCTATTTTTCCCATTTCACTTGAAGAACAGTATTTACTCAACCAGGTAACAAGTTTTAACCACTGACTTCACATTCAATATGCTCCCACACACGTCTCCATCCATCATGCCTAACAGGATCTCAGAAAACATTTTTTCCCCCAGTTTATGTTGTGCTTGGCTGCTGGAAGGTTGCTGGATGGTTCCTGAAGCCAGCCTTTGCCCACCGCCTTTACAGAAGTGCTTTCTGCACCCCGACCTCCAGAATTCTCTCATCTTGGCATAGATGCCAATCTTCAGAATCAAAGCACATTAATAACTCATTTGTGGCCATGTGATGGAGGGACCAGAAGAAGATCTTTTGTAATTATTGATAGCAGGAAATTCCATTTGGTGATGCAGTGGCCTTGTTGGGTGTCCCAGAAATTATTTAAACCGCAGCACTTTCTGGAATGACCAAAGATTAGTGAAAATCCAGGCAGGTTTTGGAGGAGATGCTGTTGCAGCCTGTACGTATTTATAACCAGGATGCTAAGGGTTCTCCCCAAGGTCTGTGTTCTCAAACAACATCTGTAGATGCTCACTGAAAAAAAATTAAACTCCAGAAGGACAACAAGAGGGCAGCAAAACAGCAACAGACGGGATGAGTCTGTTGTAAATGCATATTATTATGTTGGTAAATCCCTAAATGACCCTCAGTGTATAGAGAAATACTATTACTCTTTCCCCCTTGGTTTCTCTGCAGCACTAATACATGTGAAGGGTCTGGTCTCTCCTTGAAGCTCAGTAAATAAATGTCATGCCCTATCCCCTGTGCGACAGGCTTGTGGTTCCACAATGGCGCCTTGCCCCAGATTCACTGCCTGCCTAGACCAAACTGTCGAGCCTACAAGTACAAGGTGTCTCTGCTTCTCTCTCCCCCCCCCCCATCCTCCAGGTTCCCACCTCCCGTTACAGATGGTCCTTCCACACATCCATTCAGCTAAAGTGCTAAAACGCAGCAGACGGCCCTCCAGCGTTTGGACCTGAACACAGCGTCATCTTGCATACTTACGGACGCACATGAATGCATGCTTTTTGAAGCCAGCAGGTCTATGGAGCATCACACTGCATTTATAAGTGAAAAGGAAGCTTTTGGGGGGGAGCAGATCTCTGAAAGCCCATGTGGTCCCATCATGTGTGTGTGTGCGTGTGTGTGTGTGTGTGGGGGGGGGGGGGGGGGGGGGGGGGGGCGGGGTTGGACGGCGCC
>JAOYFF010000027.1:14408187-14428294 GCA_025773925.1 Cryptomyrus ogoouensis
CCCCCCCCACCCCAGGGTTTTTTTACAAAGGGTTCGGGGCGAAAAAGTTGGGGAAGGAAAGGGAGAATTTTCGTTAGGGCGGTCTTTGTGAAAAGTTGTCGGGGTCCAAAAAGGGGGGGGGGGGGGGGGTTGGGATCTCGGGGGCTGCTTTCAGTATGGCTCAGATGCCTCTGCCCGTGGTTGGGAGGGACCTTGAGGGCAAACCACAGAGTTTCCATCAAAGAATCATCACAAACCTGGTCTCTGACAGAGCAGGGAAAAACCATCTGGCTACACGTGAGGTCATCACCGTGTGCTGCAACACTAAGGGGAATGAGGTCATCACTGTGTGCCTCAGCACTGGGCCGCGACACTACGGGGAATGAGATCATAACCATGTGCTTCAAGACTGACCCTCAAAACTACAGAAAATGAGGTTATCAACATGCACCGTTCCTTGCTGTTTAGAATGCGGCATCACTGTTCCCATGAGCGTTTATTAATAATAAGCTCCATCCCAAGGCCTTTGGATGTTATAATTCATATCCAGATCCTCGTGGGAGCGATTAAGCAGCTATTTACGGTGTTTGCTCCTTCACGTGCCTATGGTACTCTTTAGGGCTCCGGCGCCGGCGTGTGAGGTCATCAGCCCGCGCCTGGCATTTGTCATCCCGGTGGCAGACAGGCTGAAACCGGGCAGACGGTGGAATCCGACGTGGCACGAATGCGGCGACTTTTTCTGACGCGTGGCAGGGAGCTGCCTCCCCTGACTACAGGAGCGCAGCCCACTCCATGTTAGTCAGCCGCGTGGAGCCATGTCGCCCCCCATCACTGCATATGGCCCTGTCTTCTCGGTGCCTCCCGACTGCCAGCACAGTCCCTGGTGTGTGCAGCCTCCCCCCCCCCCCCCCCACAGGCAACAGAGAGCTGACGGGTCTGGTGTGTGGGGGGTGTAAGTGTAACAGGGTATAGAGCTTTGTCATAAATAAAAAAAACTCAGCATTGTCACTTAAGATATAGTGACATCTGGGGGCTCATCAATCTTCTAAGAGTCCGTATGACAATAACAGGTCCTAACTATCCAATCAGAGGACAGGAGTTATGCTGCTAAGAACGTCAGACAACAGGCCTGACCATCCAATCAGGAGACAGGAGTTATGCTGCTAAGAACGTCAGACAACAGGCCTGACCATCCAATCAGGAGACAGGAGTTATACTGCTAAGAAAGTCAGACAACAGGCCTAACCGTCCAATCAGAGGACAGGAGTTATACTACTAAGAAAGTCAGACAACAGGCCTAACTGTCCAATCAGAGGACAGGAGTTATACTACTAAGAAAGTCAGACAACAGGCCTAACCGTCCAATCAGGGGATAGGAGTTATACTACTAAGAGAGGTAGATGTTCAGTTAACTGTTCAATTAGGGAACGGGAGTTATACTGCTAGGAGGGGCAGAGGGACAGATGTAGGTTCTAACTGTGCAGTCGGGAGACAGGAGTGACATGGTCCACTCTGTCATTGCTTTCCAGCCATTTAATGGCACGAAATTTGAGTGAAGGACTGGGCTGCACTTAGCTTACAACCCCAAGCTACGTGGCTCTTTGGTGTTGAATAAGAGGCAGCAGAAAGCATCTGTTTGCTTCAGAGTTTCTAATTATAGTTTAAAAGATTTCCTAAGAGCCATTGTTTGGCCGTGGAGAGTGAGGCTTTTAAGACTACATCCCAGCTTTGTCTCAAGTGAGCATTTCCCGCATATGGCTAGTGATGTGCTCTAGAGCTCCCCCTATCTGTGGACCCCCCTCCCATACACACACACACACACACACACACACACAATGCGCCTGGAGATTTTGTTTCTCCATAGGACACTGATTTCTGGAAAACGCTGTGGAACAAAACCACCCACTTGGAATGGGAAATGCCACTTTATCCCACTTGTTACCAGATCAGCCTCGATTGGCCCCACATCGGAAAGAGACTTATGGATTTTCTTAATATTAAACGCCACTCGAGTTCCCCCAACAGTCACCGAGGGCAGGATGTGAGGAGCACAGTCATTTTGGGTGTCTCTGTGGGCCTGGATCATCCCAGTAAGACAGCATGGTAATGAAGCAGACCTCCTCCCAGAGAAACAGAGGGTCTTTATTCTCCCTTGATCCAAAGCGCTGCCATCGTCTCCCCGTCTGATATCATATAGACCTTGAGTAGATTCCCTGATGCGACCACGAAACAGCCATCAATCACGATTCATCACCATTCCTTTTTTCCCTGTGTTCTGATTTTTACGGTCTGAGTCTCTCCACTTAAACAGACAGGTTTAAAGATCGCATAGGCCGGCGTTTACTGCTACATGCAGCGTGATGAATTCTGAAGGCTGGCTATTTGTGCCTTTGGCCCTGTGTGGAAGCACCTGCCATTCAGGAGAGCTCATGACTGGATAGAGACTGACCACAGCCCTCCTTTGCAAGTGAGGTGTGTTTAGACTTCTTACAGGGGTGGAATAAGGGCAGCGGGTCACGTGGTACTTTAGTTGGACCCATTGGGGGTCCTGCTGTTTTGCCCTTGAATTTAAGTGATCCAATGAAACCTCCAGTTAAATACATGTTCCCACCCCCCCCTGTCTCCTTTCAGCTCCACACTCCAGGGGCGTGATGTGAGATTGGGTGTAGCTGACACATTGTAAGGATTGATAGCGGCGTTTTTGCAGTTGGTGGAAGTGTAAAAGATTCACGAGCAGTGCGTGTTTAAAAATAAAAATAAAATAGAAGAACAACAGGTCCACCCCAAATCACCACCCAAAATTTCACAGAGCCGTTCTCAAACAAAATCAGTTTGCTGTCACATGCTGCTGTCAACGCAGGTGCGGTGAAGTGCCATGGGCAGGCAGAATGTTGGCACAAGCACGATAAGGACAAAGGCAGTTGCGATTGTGCCTATTGCGGTGCCCGCTCTCACAGTCCTAGTTATGTTCATGGGTGCCCTCCGTGCCACCTTTTAATGAAAGCTGAGCCCGCTGACGAGGTATAATTTCAGGTTAGATAAACGGACGCGCAGAGCCTCGGAACTAAGGGGACACATTACATCTGCGGCACTCTAGTTTAATTACAGAGTCAGATGCTGTACTTTTTTAACTTGCATTTGACTAACAAAGAAAACACTGTTGGTGCAAATTGCTATTTAAAGCTCTGAAGATGTATAATTAACTCTGAAGTAAAACAAATACCGCAAGTGTCTTGCGTTTCGCTCTACATTCATTTGAAGAGCGCCTTACAGTGAATCACAAAAACGTTCTCGCATCACACGGCCTGCCGCCTTCACCACGTTCGCCTTCGTTAAGAGCAGAGAGAGCAGTTATGGCTCAACCTTCAATTTATTCTGAAACTGCCGGTAGGAACGGCAACGCTCACTGGACACATCCATGCAAGTAAAATTCCAGGAGGTCTACAGATACCTGGCTGTACCCATTGTCTGGTCACCTGTTAACAGCCCACGTGGGAGGGGGGCATCTTCATATTCTGTCCACATAAGCTGGCTTGATGGGACTGATTTATAATGCCTGCAAGATGTTACATTTTTTCTTGAATTCAAGCATGTTATCACCCCATTGTTTCTGTACTCGATTTCCCATTGAGTGTTCTGAGCAAACCCAGCTGCCTTCACCGGAAAACAAACACAAACAGCTTATCCTCCCCTGGATTTCACGCATGGTCGATCTCAACGTATTCAGTGAAATCCAACGCTGCCGCTTTTGAGCTTTCTGACACACGAAATATCTAAAATCACCAGAATTCATGGTAAAACAACCAAGGCATATGCACCTATCGGCTTTCCAATAAACATCTCAGAGTTACACTCACTAGAAGACTCATTTCCGCATGTCTGTCATGTGGATTTACTGAAAAGGCTACACGGAAGGTCAAATAAATCTAGGCTGCACTGCACCAACACCCTCATTGTATCTGAGCAATCTGGGCCACTGTAAACATATCATGTAGTCGAGGCCCTTAGCATGTAGCTCGTAGCCTTTACGACAGCGTCATTTCAGGGGGATGATGAATATCTTGGCTGGGACTCATAAGCAATGGCAAAGCCGACGCCTTTAATGTCGTAAATTTCAGAGCGGTGCTCTGTCACATGGGAAAAATAGGGAAAACGAGCCTGATACTCAGACAAACATGTTTAATATTCCAATGAAGCCCCTTGTATTAAAGCACACAACCATCTAGTATACAAGCCATTATAATCTCATCTTTCACTGGACCATTATGTTTCACTTCACATAAACAGCAGCGTAGCCCGGAAACGAGGGAAAAAACAAAAATCAATGGTGAAGAATTACGAGCAGGTAATGGAAGTCCACTCCGCATCTCTGTGGCTAGCGGCCATGTGGAGATGTCCATTCCACCACGTGACTTTGAATGTTCCTACAAACATCAGTGGCTCGTTTTAAAATCGAGCCAGACCCCTGTCATGTAGGCTCAGGATTCACTGACTTCTAAGAGGTGAACATCTTTACGTTGTCTTATATAAAATGAAAACTGAAGAAACCCTACTAAATTGGACGGGATGGACAGGAGACAAGCCTAAACTAACGGAGAACGTCTCAGAAGACATTGTGTAAATGTGTTCTAGTATTAGGGATCTTTGTCCACGCTCCTTGCAGATGTTCTTCCTGTCAATGGAGATGTCACACTCTATGTCAAGCAGTAGGCAGTGTGGCTGTATTCATTTCTGTTGATTCTTATGGCAGACACGATAAGCAGATGTGGCTCCCTGATGATTAGCAGCAGTGTGCTAACTCCATTTGTACAGAGCGCACAATAGAGATCTGGCCGAGGAGAGAGAATGCTGAAGGAGCTTGCTTCCATGTCATCTGGGGCCACATTTTGTCTGAAATCTGACTCGTGGGGTCTGAAACGTTGTATTGCTTGAGATGATCCTCACACCAAGAAAGCCAATGAGACAGCGAGAGTCTTGTTATATCTTATCTATGATTTTTCATAATTGTATTTTTGTCTTATCATGGAACTCTCAAATAAAGAGACAGACCATATTATTGTTTTCTGAATTTAAATGTAAGATTAGGAAAGCATAAATGTCAACCCAATTCAAAAACATTCTGCCCAGGACAGAAACTCTGTCAACTGCTGATTGCTGATAAGGTCTAAATACCATCCAGGGGAGTCGTGCTTATTGCACCAACATAGTTATGTACGGTAAGTGTATTCCATGTTAGGATTAACACCAAGACACATGCATGCAGAAGTATAGCTCTGGATAGAATGAAGGAAAGAGTTTGACAAAGAAGGGAATTACTATATGCAGTCACAAGTCGTGTCTTACAAAGAAGATTCCTCATGCATTACGCTGCTGATTACTTATCCCAGATGACTGCATTTTCATTTATTAATTCATGTCTGACTCGGGCTGTTGTGATGGTATATTAAGAAGAGAGAATGATCAGCTGTTCCTCTGCACCATTTCTGTGATGCCAGCACTGCCATAGAATAAGTCTATTGTTCAGAACATGGACTTCATGAATCTGGGCACATTCCAGTTTTAAAATTAATGAAAGAGGAGAGGCCAGCTATTTAGAGGCTTAAGAAAGTATAAGTCACAGCAGCCATCAGAAATCATCTTAGGAACTATGCAGGAATGAATGACCCAATGCAATTCGTTCAAGGAACCAATATATGTCTAACAAATGGGAGGAACTATTGGGGAGAGTGTTCCTTTCCAAGATGGAAATGTGCAGTCCGTAGATGGTGGGGAGGAATACAGTGTCCGTATCAGGAAAAGGTGGGCAGATCTTGTGATGAGGTGCTGAGGCAGCCAGGCGTGACTCTCAGTGACCGACAAGTTGGACTCAAATTAGATGCACAGACAAGCTGTCAGAAGGCCTGCCAGCAAGCTGAGGCTGAACCTTAAAACAGGCAAGCTCAACGTCAGAGTTCCTGGAAGGGCTGCTGTTGTCATATGGCCTTTTCTGGCTGGAGTACACAGTGATTTCTTTTGTTAATTTCTGACAGATTTTTAAGATGAGGACATTTTTTTTTAGGAATGAGCCATGTTTTCAGTATACTGTACTCTATCTCCATTTTGATCCTGCTGGACCACAGAATACGGTTACCTACAAGCAATGGAATTCCGGAATCGAAGAAAATACAGAGGCGCATATGCTAATCAGCACATAGTTAAATAATCAATTACTTGGTGGTATTACAGGAGTGACCACAACTTGTCAAATGATTATGCACAGTTTTGCATTGTTAATTAAACAAAGAAGCCTTTCACAAAATGTGACCTTCCTCTTTATTTTGTCTTGCAGGTGTTTGAACCTGACTTACAATGGAAAACCTGCTGGTCTATCTGTTGGTTATCAGCATGGCAGTTAAAGCCCAGATTTGTCCGAAGCGTTGCGTCTGTCAGATATTGTCCCCCAACCTTGCGACCCTCTGTGCCAAAAAAGGGCTACTCTTTGTCCCCCCAAACATCGACCGGCACACTGTGGAGCTACGGCTGGCCGATAACTTCGTCACAAGCGTGAAGCGAAAAGACTTTGCCAATATGACCAGGCTTGTGGACCTTACCCTTTCCAGGAACACGATAAGCTTCATTACACCTCACGCTTTTACTGACCTGGAGAATCTGCGCGCCTTGCACCTCAACAGCAATCGTCTGACACGGATATCCAACGATACCTTCAGCGGTATGTCCAAGCTGCACCACCTGATCCTGAACAACAACCAGCTCACCAACATCCACCTGGGGGCCTTCAATGACCTCCTGGCTCTAGAGGAGCTGGACTTGTCCTACAACAACCTGGAGACGGTACCATGGGAGGCCATTCAGAAGATGATCAGCTTGCACACTCTCAGTTTGGACCACAATATGATTGACTTCATCCCAGAGGGCACATTTTCCCTCATGCAGAAACTCAACCGCCTGGATGTGACCTCCAACAAACTCCAAAAGCTGCCACCAGACCCACTCTTCCAGAGAGCTCAGGTTCTGGCCACCGCAGGGGTTATCAGCCCCACCTCCTTCGCGTTAAGCTTCGGGGGAAACCCTCTGCACTGCAACTGCGAGCTGCTCTGGCTGCGGCGACTTAGCCGTGACGATGACCTAGAGACCTGCGCCACGCCCTCCCACCTGTCCGGACGCTACTTCTGGTCCATCCCTGAAGAGGAGTTCCTCTGTGAGCCACCCCTCATCACGAGGTATTCCCACGAGATGCGGGTACTTGAGGGCCAGCGAACCACCCTACGGTGTAAGGCCCGAGGTGACCCTGAGCCTATCATCCACTGGATCTCACCAGAGGGAAAGTTGGTGTCGAACTCAACACGGACTGTGGTGTACTCCAATGGCACGTTGGACATCCTGATCAGCACGGTCAAGGATTCAGGCTCGTTCACCTGCATCTCCTCCAACCCTGCTGGCGAGGCCCACCAGACCGTGGACCTCGTCATTATCAAGCTGCCTCACATCACCAACAGCACCAACAACATCCAGGAGCCTGACCCTGGCTCCTCTGACATCTCCACCTCTACCAAAGGCGGTGCCAATGGCAGCAACCACACAGCTGAGACCAAGACCAGCCCGGATAAGCGGGTCGTGATAGCCGAGGTGACAGCCTCTACAGCCCTCGTCAAGTTCAACTTCCAGAGGAATATTCCAGGTATCCGGATGTTCCAGATCCAGTACAACGGCACCTATGATGACTCTCTCGTTTACAGGTAGGCAACCTTACCATTTCCCCACAAATTCTTAAGTGATTTTCTTCTTAAAAGTTTCTACTGTCAGATGCACTGAATCGAGGGATTATATTGGATGTATTTTGATACTTGTTTGCTCTTATCTACAGATAAACACCCATCAGGTAAACATTAAGAAAGCAGAACACTTTCTCTTAAGCTTCCAGATGCTGTACACTATGCTGTACTGCACACTTTTAAAGAGCTATAAAGGAAAGGTTACTATTTAAGCAATAAAAGCATATCTGAATTAGCGTAGCACCACAAAGTGACACTAATGCCCATCTGCAAGCAGTCAGCTGTGCATTTTTTACGCTGCTGGTGCAGCAATGAATGGAATCCAGCCAAAAAAAATTACTGATTCCATGGTGTTACAAGATATATTTAAATGCCCCTTAATCCATCACTCCTACCTGGCACAAACATATGGCTCGAAACATAATCCTGAGTCCAATTCATTTTTATCGTTTTATTTTCACCATAATAAAGTGAGTCTCCAGAGTCATGCAGCCCAAATCAAGGTCCCAGATGAGTATGGCCTGATTAGCCTCATGCTTTACAAGGCATTATCCTGCTCTAATCAAGCAAGAAAGATACTGGCTAGTAATAATGAAATGATCCAATGGGTGCAGCACAATTAAACATGTTAACTACCAGCAGTAGGAGGTGAGCATTTTGTTTACAAACGGCGGAATAAGCTGGCTGTGACCGGCATGGCAGACAGAGGAGACAATCATAGTAGCACCTCCTTTTAAATGTTGTTCTGCCTGTCATTGAAGGCTGACCCCTTTACAAAAGGATGCCAGAACAAGCGAAACAAACCGCACAGTGACAGAGGATGCTGAGAAGCAGGGAAAATACTCACACAGATATCGTCATTTAAATTTTTTTTTAACCCATGCATTAAGAAAGGGATAGCCATCAGTCAGCAGATTCACACATGCATGGCAATGTAATGTTTTATTATCATTTATTTCAGCTGACACTTTTATCAAAAGCAACATACAAAGGAGTAAACTGGGTCAGACAGTCCCTGGAGCATTTGGGAGTTAAGGGACTTGTTCAGGAGCCCAATGGTGAAATCCCTCTGCCCACCCTGGGATTTGGACTGGTGATTTTGCCATCAGAGGCACAGCATCCTGACCCGCTGAGCTGCACACTGCCCCCAATCTTTTTACAGGCCCAGGTCCTGGTCCGACATGCACAGAATCAACTCCCTTTTTTTGGCCTGTTAAAAGTGTGTGAATTAGGATGCCGGCAAGAACAATCATCTTCATTACAATGAACCTCAATCTTATTTACCATCATCAGTTATTAATGAAAGAAAAAGACCTACCCCTCACTCCCGGCAATCGAAAATTATTAAATCAAAGATTTTTAAAACAGGCAGTCGAACAAGTGCGTAGCCCCTGAAGGACACTTGGTTGCAGCCTGTACCAGTTAAAATGCTAAATGTTTATAAATAATGCACATGACAAATGACTCCCTTTGTCGATGTATCACAGTTCATGCGGCAGCGTCTGCCTGGGCATGACAGGCTGGGCGGTTATTGTGACAGGATGAGCCCCCGGCCTTGGGTGGCTGGAAACCACGGGGAAATGAAATCCATTTCTCAGGCTCTGATGAGGGAACGTCTGGTCTTAAAATGTGTCATAGTTCACCTTCTCCTCCTTACCAGAGGAGAGAGATGTACTGGTGGGAGAAGCATTACTGTGGAGATGGGGGTGGGGGGTGGGGGCTACAGTGAACAGAAACTTCTTATAAGACTAATAAATTATCGCAAAAGAGGAAAAGCCATGCACATTAGCGAGCATGCACATTAGCGAGCATGCCCTTTGGGGCTGTCAGGGCTCCGCCCCCTTTTCATGTGCTGTGCCTACAGAGTATTAAAAAGCAAAGAGGGCTAAAATTCACAGACAGCTCAGACCTTAAGAGGCCTCCTCAGCTGATTTGCCAGGCCTCCGTGTAGCCGAGAAACCTTGCAGTCGGGTGCTTGGCCTTAGTTGAATCCGAGTCATTGCCATATGGTTTAGTCAGGCGTAGATCCATCGTTAGACATCATCTTTAGACGCCATAACTGTACTGTTCGGGATGGGAGAGGCTGCTGGACGACCTCGGATGACACTGGCGCGCTACCTCATAGAAACGCAACCTCACTGTGGCGGAAAGTGAGCATTCAGCAAACTGACAACTTCCCACCAGCAGGAGGTGGCAGAGGGCACATACAGTGGTGCAGCAGGGGTGTCGGCGTGTGAATGTCAGCTGACGTGTTCTCTCTTATAAACCCCCAGCAGCATGCATGATTCCCCCGCAGCTCCCGCATGCAAGGCAGAGAGCTGGATACTCGGCACCACTGCTCATTACAAGTCTTTAGTCACTGGGGTCAGCCAGGTCATTTTATAAGTGGAATGATATTTTTCCCACGTTTGAACAAAGGGTAACTCTGACCGGCTGACAGAAAGAGCAAGATGACTGCATGAATCATGGGAACGGGCCGAGCCGTCAGTAACATGGCAGTTCAGACAAATACATAACACAGACATACAAGAGGTACACACCATGCATGTACTATTACACATATAACACACATGTAGAGGAGGTAAATTCTATTTCCACACAGGTGGAAATAGGCAGATAAAAACAGCTCTAACAGCTGATAAAAACAGCTCTAACAGCTAAACAGACTGCCATTGGACTGTTACGGAATGTCAGAGCTGTTAGGGAATCACATTCGGGTTTGTGGGGCACAGAAGAGGAATCTGGGGCTGTTAATCGCAGGTGGTGAACAGCACCCCTCCAGTGTCAGGCCCCTGCTAATGACAACTCAAACATAACAAAGAGAGCTTGAGAGGGTCGGCACATCTGTCCTGGATGCTGATGTTCAGCCTCTTTCTGCTTCCTTGCAGGATGATCCCTCCTACCAGCAAGAACTTCCTGGTGAACAACCTGGCAGCGGGCACTCAGTATGACCTGTGCGTCCTAGCCATCTATGACGACGTGGTGACGTCGCTGACGGCCACTCGGGTTGTGGGCTGCGTCCAGTTCACCACTGAGTCCGAGTACCTCCGCTGCCACTTCATGCAGTCGCAGTTCCTGGGCGGCACCATGATCATCATCATCGGTGGCATCATTGTGGCCTCCGTGCTGGTCTTCATCATCATCCTCATGATTCGCTACAAGGTGTGCAACAATGGCGAGGCAGCCAAGGGCGCCATGGTGACCAACGTGCACTCTCAGACCAACGGATCCCAGGGATGCTCTGTCACGCCCTCCTCGTCCAAGCAGGCCATGGCCCATGAGGATGACGTGTGTCACAAGGGGGCGCCGGGGCCGCCAGACACGCTGACGCATTCGTTCGAGACTTCTCAGCCGGAAAGTGCGGCGACCAGTCAAGGTAGGACACCTGGACTGTCGGGCTCCTCGAAGCCAAAGCGCCAAGCTGCGGCGGACTCCCTGACCAACGCCGAGCTGCAGAACACAAACCGGAATAATTCCACGGCTTTGCAGCAGTTGACGGCTCTGCCCGTGGCCCGCATCAAGGACACGCCGGTCTTCAGAAGAGCGCACTCCAAGGGCTCTCCCAAGTACCTGACTCTGCCAGCAGAGGGAGCCCGGGCCAAACGCAGATACTCCCTAAACGAGGACTTGTCCAAATATCACTGCTACATCGGCTCTCAGAAGTTGGGAAGCATGTGGTACAAGCGGAGTCTGTCCATGAATGGGATGCTTATTCCGCTGGAAGGGCAGGATGGCGGGAAGGGTTTTTCCAGCTCCGAGTGGATACTGGAAAGCACTGTGTGACTATTTACTGCCTCCATTGGATCTATCCCCCATTTTGTTTCCGTTCTGTCCAAGGGAGCTGCCAGGGAGACGGGGGCCTGCCTCAGTGCGGGCCAGGATTTGGATGGATACCTTCAGCCTCCTGTGGAAAGCGGTCTCCCTGAGAAATAGCACGGATGTCACACGGCATTGCCATCATTTCATGACAAAAAGCAAGCAAGAGAGGAAATGGACCCAGTCGCTTGGACTACCGTATGCTCATTTGGTCTGTTTAGTCAATCTGGTGCCTTCAATTGGCACCTCCGGACGGCCAACCCCTCTGCCGGGGGTGTGGGATCTGGCACAATTTCACACAAAGCATTCTTACCGAGGAAATACCCTTTTCCTGCATATATACAGACAAAGAATCAAAAATGGGAAAAAAACACTAAAACTTGTTACTGGACCTCGTATAAAATTGATATTTTTTAAAGGAAAATTCAAGCCTTCTTTTCAATGACATTGGAATTGCCTTTCTTTTAAGGCAGCGTAAACAAAAAAAGCTGTACAGGAAGACAACATCTGCTGTGTTGTTATGTTGTGTAAAATAAAACATGAAATACAAATACGGACATGCTGTAATGGTGGTGAATGTGCATGATGAGCCCCCCCCCCCCCGACGCCAAGATCCGTGTGCGGCCCCTCGCCAATGATTCAGACAGGTAAACAGAGCCGTCGAGGGGAGGAGGGGGGAGCCGATCACCCAGCAAACATCCTGCCTGCTCTAAAGTCCGTTCTATTCATTCCACTTCCAAAGAAAGATTCCCGTGAGGGATTCGCGCGCTGGCCATTCGAGTCCCGAAGGTGGTCGCTGTGAAAACGGGTCCTGAGGGTATCTCCATGATGTTCTCGCAGGCTTTACATTTCTGTGCTGCTTAAAAAACATCTGCTTTGTTGAGATAATGGTTTCCATTCAGTTCACCGTCACTATTTCAGGCTTCGTATTTTTTAAGAATGATTTAAATATACTGAGACCCTCACCCAGAATATTAAGAAGTTCAAATGAGCACCTGCCTTCAGAGCAAAAGAGATGCACACTGTTCTTTGTCACCCTTGAGTGTTATGACCTCTTTCTGCTCTGGGTAGATTGAGGTCCCGCCCTCTCTACCACATGACAGGGCTATGAATGTGTCCATCAACCCGCGTGGCACATAAAGCACTCACAGTCTAGCCATTCAGACAGCCTCGCTGCCAGATTACAGCGGGTGACAGTAGAGTCTTTAACAGCTATTGTGAAACGGCTCGTTAATGAGTAGCGCTGCGCCACCCCTGCCCCCGCGCCACCCCACCCCCCAGTGTCCAAATTCTGACAGTCCCCTCCAGAGAAAATTAAGGAGACCATCCACTGCCATCACTGCTGCCTCTCTCCCTCCCTGACAACACACCAGAGGACAAACAGAAGGTTTTGACATGATGTACTGAGAAATTCTCTGGGGAAATCTTTCCTAATTAAGTCCCCCCCCCAGATATGAAATGATTATTTAATTAATCGGTTTTGAGAACACCAGCCCCGTCGTTCGTGCTGACAGAATTCCTCAGACTCGAATATGGCGGCTCCATCGTGTAAGTTCTGTTTTAATTAGTATGTGGCCCTCTCATGCACATGGGACGCCTCCCCCTTAAATCGCCCAGCGGCTCAGGGCCGATCCAGGACGCCCAACAGCAGCCCCTGCAGGTGCCTCCGGAGCCCCCGACGCAGAGCCAGCGGCCCAGGTTCCGCCCACACTCCGCATCGCGTCGCAGGAAGCCCTCGGCAGGCCGGACCTCACCAGTTCAGCAAGGCGCCTATTTATAGACAATTATCCTATTAACACGTAAGACAGACGGATCCTGCCTGACACTCGTGTTTCTCTAGCCATCTGGCCCCATTTCCGCACCCGCTTGGGTCAGACTGTCCAGCTCTCCTTTTAGCTATCGTCGTTATCCCCCCACAACCCTGGATAAATGCCCCCCCCCACCGGTTCCCCTGCCCTAAGACGGAAGAGAGCTTTCCCTGTAATGATCCAGTGCTTTACCTCTATGCCACCCCTCTGATTTTCAGCCAGGCTGGATTTCACTCCAAACCACCTTATCCTGCCGACGCAGTCGCAGCAAGACGGCGTTGTGCAGCCCGACACAGACTGAGAGAGTGATAATGTAGACGGTCAGGCTCGGTAATTCAGCACGCTGGCCTGCAACTTAACATGGGGGGCCAGAGACCGGCTCGGGTACGGCGGAGAAAGAGCAGAGATTAGCGGGACTTCCGGATGATCTCGTTCGAATCTGACACCGAGTGTCTTGGCTCCCCAGCGTTCGGCAGCTTCAGCCCGACGCGCTGGGCTAACAGACGACAACGCGAGACAGCAGGAACATTTAGTTTCTGCGACCCGCCTGACAAACAACAGCAGAAGGGCAGCGTCTGATCAAAGAGGAGGCAAATTAACTTGAGGCCATCTTGGCAGGCGGATCCTCTCAGCTAACGGCGTAAGACGCCCACATCTGGTTTAGAGATTCACCTGTAACATGCACCCACTATCTCATCTCCGCAGAGAGGGTTCAGATCGGGGGCTGAATGCCTACGTCAGATTTGCTACTCTGGATATTTTTAAAAAGCACATCCACGTATGTCGAAATCCTGATCGCCTTAGGCCTGAGTGACATGTCAGTGTCATGAAATTCTGGAACGGGATGGCAGAGGAAAAAATAAATGAAATGACCATGCAGTGCTGGCGCCGTCGGCCCCGCAAAAATAATCACCCGAGGATGGCAAAAAACATCAGGTCGCTTCCTTTATGGGTGTCAATTTCTACCATTGCCACCCCTCACCCCCCCCCCCAACAACTTTTACTGTCCACACATCCAAATCGACTGGGGGTCCCTTACTCCCGCGAAACTGTGGTCTTGTCATTTTAGTACCATCATACCATCCAGATATTATACCACGGTGTATAGTATTTTGACAGTATTTTAAAAAGCATTGCTATTCTGGAATTAACCAGGTAAAATTTGCTGAGCAGGGATAGGGGATAATTTTGAACAAAGAAACAATATTACCTTAATACCTCCCAAGCCAAGCTGATACACCCCCCCTTCCCAGTTGTCCTTCATCTGCTTTCCTGAAACCAATATGCCTAAGGTGGGATGTCCTTTACACACACATGGCGCTATTTTGAATGTGACGTCAGGGTGAAAGGCGATGTGAAGCATCCGGCCTGGTTGACGATGTAAAGCCAATCCTCATTAGACAGAGGAGGCACTGAGCGGCACCTGTAAACACAGCTCAGTGACACTCCCCTCCAGGATGGCTGCGGAACAGGTGCGGCGCCCAGCCGGTCCTGGGCTTTGCCTGATGGTGTTTAGGTTTGGCTTCGTCAGCCTGGGAGGTGGTGGCCAGGCTAGGCTTCGTGTGACAGGCCTTCTGGTGGCCCCAGCCCGTCCCAAACAGCGGCAGCGCCAGTCGATCGGCAGGACGCCTTCCCCTATTTCCCTCCATCAGCAGAACGAGGCGTTCCCGCTCTCAGCCCGGAGCGTCTGAGGAGCGGGGTGATAATGACAGGACGAGCTGTGACTGGTGGCTCGACTTTCATTTTCTTATTCCCCAGACGATCTCACCATCCAGCCCCCTCTCTGTGCGCGCTGAAGGACTGTGCAGAGGTTACCGCGGCGATGTATCACAACTAGCGCTGAAAGCTCACCCCCACCCACCCTCAAAGCGAGACAGTGCAGAAGGGCCAAAAATAACTAATATGTTACAATTACTGATGTCTTTTAGAGGGATCTGTGGCAAAATGACCTTTATGCGGATGTTATGAAAGCTACCTGCTTATATGGTTTCAAATGTCAAGTTATTTTTGATGGCAAATGATAATCCCTTTAAATGTAAGCAGGCCTTTAAGCAGGCCGGAGCGGGGGGGGTACTGCTCTGAAGGCAGAGTAAGAGCCCCTGTATCAGGCAGCAGCCCCCACCCCAACAGGGAAATGACTGTTTCTGCATCCACACTCATGCATGACACGCACACACTCGCAGGGTGTTAGGGCCCGCTTCGGATCTGCAGGCCACAAGGGCACTAATTAGCGCATTAGCTAAGCACTGCCGGCCTCACAACCATCATGCATGGACCCCGGCGCATGCAAAAATATTTAAAAAGTCATCGCTTTGATTTTCAATAAATGCAAAGCAAGGTCCGGTTTGGGGCGAAGGTGAGGGCACTGGGCGATCGAGGAGATCGAGACCGAGATGCAGCCTCCGGAACCCCCAGCGGCGCATGTGCTGTCAAAGTGTCTGTAATCAAGACTTAAATTTAAGGGCGGATTTGAATGAACTGAAGGGTGTGTCTATCACTGTCTCAGATAAAGGTTACAATGTGAATCTCAATTCCTCTTGCCCCTGACCATAGTGATCCAGTGTTCCTTTTATAAAGTATTTGTGTTTTCCACAATCCCACGCTCCATCCCACAATGCTTTGCAAATGTAATTAGCCTTAACTACCGTCAAGCTCAGTCGCCCGGATTATGACTCGCTGTGAGACATCGGATTGATTTCCTGTTAGCTCACCTTAAATCGTCCACGATGTCTGGTGTTAACCAGGTCCACTGCTGGGGAAGCAAGGCGGTATCGACACCTCCCGTCTCGGACTTCTGAGAGACTGAAGTACTTACAGACATTGCTGGAAAATAAAGGAACAGGTGGATAATTTCTGTGGAGTCCTGAAAGAGATACTCACGCAGGGTTTGCTTTGGTTAATTCAAAGAGTAGACACTGCTTTTGATCTCCAGCATAGGAGGCACCCATTGAAAAGCTTAGAAAGCCTCAATTATCTGACCAGTGGCACGGTCTCCATGGTCACCGTACTCTGTTTCCCCAGTGGGGAATCCTTCCTGATCACTCACTGATGCATTCATGTTTAGTGTGATGCTCTACAACAGTCTTGCCAATCAAAACGTCAAAAAAAAAAAGACTATTTAAGGGTCCTGAGGAGTTTAAGGTCGTCCATGCTTTGCCTGTGAATATCTTAAAAGACGGTGGCAGGAATGAGCTGGATCTCACGTCCGTCTGTACGTGTCGCTTGAGCGCGTCCGTCTGGAGGCCATGCCGGGTGACGTAGCCTCTTGCCGGGTGATGACTGCGGGCTGCCAGGACGCTAAGCGTCAGGAACGTCAGTCGTCAGCTCGTTTTCACGACGGGTGAGTCACGAGAAAGCGGCCGGTGTGTCACGAGAAGTGCGATTGATGCCTGAGCTGGCCTGACAGAGCCGTACCCTGGCCATCCCTGAATGTCACCCAACCAAAGCTTTGAAGTTTTGCCTCCTCCTCAGATATAGTCTCCTTGCAGTTGTTTTACAAGCACCATCTCTGCTTTCAGATAATCCTTCAGTCCAACTGCAACAGACATGCGTAAGAACATCCGCACTGCCATCAAAAGCCGAATGGGGATGATGGTCAGAATGGACTTCATTTCCCAGATGGCACAGCACATGGCCGCCTCCTGAACTGGCTGGGGTGTCTTCGTAGATCTCCTTAACACAACACCGGGCAGTCGGATCATGCATTTCTGCTCTTCATTTCACAGGTGGCTCCTCAAGGTTGTATTTCCCTGGAGGTCCAGTATCGGATCATTCGGTGTGTCTGCGCATTATAACTTCCAGTACAGCCCATGTCCCGCTAAGTCTCATGTGTCTGAACTGCAGAGCATGGCTTTTATGCTGTAACACAATCCATTTATTTTCCAGCATTGTTTATCTATTGCAGGGTCATGGTGGAGCCTGTCTGGGGACTTGGCAGGGGGCACAAGGCAGGGGCCAAGCTGATTGGGGTGGCTGTATGAAAATGGATGTTGTCATGTTCTGCCTGGGAATGTATTTTATTTATTATTTCGAAGCATAAGACTGATATTTGTCTTAGAACTTTCCATGCATCATAATTAGCAAACTCATTAGTGTAAAATCAATAGAATTTCATTAGTGATGTTTGAGGCGACGGGGAAAATGAGGCTCCCCAAATAACAGATCTTCCTCAGCACAGACAGCCTTCAGAAGTACATGGCAATGCTTAGGGTCCCCGTCTCTTTGATGATAATGTTTCCTTAGGTAAGTCACCAAAGGGGGAGACGGGAGCATCTGCTGAAAGCCACTTTCCCTTTTGTCCAGCTGTTGTTTGTGCTGATTTTAAACAAAGGGAATCTCATTGTTATATATGGAAATGGCTGGTACTGTGAAATGCGAAGATCAAAACGGCGAGATCGGCAAGGAAACCGTCCACAAGCAAGCCGACTCCAGCTACCGGCTGGAGAGAAAACCGGCAAATGTCGGAGTGTGATTTTTATGCATCCTTAGTCTCCTTGTCTGCCTGGCTGATTGACCACACAAATGCAGAAGCCTCCCCGCCCCCCCTTTGCAAAAATCTACATTTTCGGCGACGTTCCTAAGCAGGCCTCTGGCCAGGGGCCAGAGTAAAAAGTGGGGCCCATTATGTGTGGAATAATGCCACCTTTGGATTTCCTTTGGAGCGGGCAGGATGGCGCGGAGCCCGGGGCCTGAGATCTGCTTTGCATAACACACACCTGCAGCTGCGGAAACTGCTTTACCTCCCCAAAGCCAATGCGTCTCCACGGCACACAGGGCAACTTCATAACCTGCCTAACGGCTCTCCATTTTGTTGCTCTGTGGTGACCCAATTATAATAGAAAATAAACTATTTTATTATAAGCCGATTAATCATTCACATGCTTTCCTTCTCGCTTTTAACGGTGATTCAAATTTGTCCATTTCAGGCAAAATGACCAACTGTATTTAAGTGAGTGATTATTGCATTTTCAATAAATAAAGGGCCACTTGGTGCTGCTGGTGGTGGTGTGTGTGTGTGTGGGGGGGGGGGGCTCTGTTATGCACTGATAGCGTGTGAGTTGTTCTGATCATGATTAGATGGAAAATGTTCTTGCTTCTTGTCAGCATCACACATGTAAGCATACACAAACATCATGTGACCTGCAGTCCAGTGTCAGGGACACACGTTCCGGAAGCAGGCTGAAAAGGCAGACTTTTTAACACAGCTTGGGCTCAGATGGTCTGCAGCCACATTCTCTTGAGATCTGTGCAGTGATTGTCTTGGTTTCAGCTCTGGAGGTCTGCAGCCATGTTCTATGGAGGTCTGCCCAGTGATCTCTTTTATGCTCTGTGTGTCAGGGAAACACCAATGGCCTTACCCACCAGGAACTCTGGATTTGGAGACTACCTGTTCGTCGTCCCTTTGCCATCACCGCTCGGCTCCTGCTGTCTCACTCCTCCTTCTCATTCCAGGAGCACAACGCCATGGCTGTGAGGACTTCTAGGTTATCACAGCCAGCAATCCCACAGAGCACTGCTGTCACGACTGATAACAGAACTTACAAAGAAAGTAAACTCAACCTGGCAAAGTATATATATTCCACTTTCTCACTTGCTCATGTTTTCATGCCAGAGAAATAAATCAAGATTGCAGCAGACTTATTTAATCTGAATGGACTGTGTGTGATTCTGCAACAAGGGAAGCAATCTGCACAAACATAACGAGGCAATACACACAGTCTTGCGGAGTCCAGACACAGTTTTACCGAATCAACAAACACCGTGTGTGAAACTTAAAAACTGTTAAAAACTGTCAACAAAAAAAATACATCAACTTAAACTGTAACTGTAAATTCAAAGGTAACAGGGTATTGTTTTCTACTTAAATTTGTACAGAGATGGCACCTCCTCCGCCAACTTGACGGAGCAAGCGACGCTCTTCGTCTCTGGTTATAGCTCCCCTGCCGTTGTGGGATATTGTAGCATCCATCAGTTGCATACTTCAGAAATTTGCAGAATGTAGTATGCCACCAGGGTACCATGCACCTACTGCCCCATCCATACTGAGGATTCTGACATACTGCTCACGTTGCGTACTACGTAGCAAACAAGTATGCGATTTCAAACACCCACAGTCATAATGAGTCATGATAAGTAGACACACACAGTTATGACAAGTCATAACAAGTTGACACACACAGTCATTATGAACCATAATGAGTTGACACATAATCATAATGAATCATAGTGAGCTGACACACGCACAGTCATAACGAGTTATAACAAATCAGGACGTATAGTTATAATGAGTCATAACAAGCCGACACGGACAGCCATGACGGCCATAACAGACCCTCTCAGCTCAGTTCACCTAATCCCGGCTGTAGCTTTCAATGGCCCCTGGTCACTAAGTATCTCAGGTTAACAGAAATAACTGGATGTGTCTGTTGCAGAACAAACAAGCCCTCAGCGCTGACCGGAGCCGAGCCTAAAGCCCCAGGATTCTGCCATCTGGTGCTGTCACGCCTCCGGTGTGGTATCTGAAATTAAATCACTTACTGCCATCACAGAGAGCCCTTTGTCACTGCCCTTTGTCAGGACACGCACCGCTGTCAGTGATCAAACACGGTGTGTGTGTGTGTGTCGGGGGGGGGGGGGGGGGGTGGCGGGGGGCGAAGACGGAATTTTTGCTGGGAAGGCCCCATTGCAGGACAGACTTAAGTTCCTTTGGCCCCCAAACCCTTTAAAAAAAGG
>JAOYFF010000027.1:14428394-14444712 GCA_025773925.1 Cryptomyrus ogoouensis
AGCGGGGGGGTGGGGGGGGGTGGGGGGGGGGGGGGGGGGGGGGGGGGGGGGGGGGCGTGGGGGGGGGAGTTGCCGTGAGCGAAGACTGAATATTTGCTGTGACAGTCCCATTGCAGGACAGACTTCAGTTCTCTTGGCCACTAAACCCTTTCAGAAACAGGGGCAATTAAGAAGCGGATGGTTCATTTAGCTACCCCTCACCCCCCCAGGTGATAACATAGACAGAATAACTGACCTGGGATTGGGGGGTTAGGGTCAAAACAATTAGGACAGAAAGTGTACCGGCCCAGGAGCAGTCGGGGTTATGAGCCTTATTCAAGGGCTCAATGGCAGCATCACTCTGCCAGAACCAGAATTATAACCGACAACCTTACAGTCAGGGGCCCAGGGCCTTATGGGGCCCCACAGTCTGCTGTTTGATGGACTCTTTGGTGGCTCAGTAAAGGCCCTTGAATCGCTGTCCTTAAAGGGGCTGTGTAGCATTTTATTTAATTAGATCAATCTGCTACCTCAAACTGGCTGCATTTTATAAACACATTTCATATACATGCTATATATGCATCTCTGTTGAGCTGAAGGTAAGAAACAAACATGTATGTTCCTGCTCGACCCCCCAAGCCCAACGCCGAAGGACCGTGGGTGGGATATTTCTGCATCCTCTGCTAATCCTGATGTGAGCGGCTGCCTGAATCAGTCTAATGAATAAAACATTCGTGTCCCAATCAGGAAAAGGACATAGTGCACTGGAACGGGCGTTTAATAAACTGGTCTCCAAATAATTTACTCTGCTATCCAATTAAATCAAAACATGATTTCTCTCTGTCCCCTCTGCCGTTTGCTAATCTACGTTGGAGCCTCTTATGCAAATGTGAGCTGAACCTGATTGTGATAATGCTAATTATAGTCTTCATCTGCATGAAAGCAAGTTCCTAATGAAAAGCTAAATAGTACCAGAAAGCTTTAAATCCAGCATAGTTTTTTTTTTGCTAGTTCATTTTGTTCTCTTAACCAGATGGACGCGTCCTGCCGCTTTGGCACAGATCACAGACCGTGAAGTGTGTTGTTAAAGAGGCTTGTCAATCGAAACCCGGTGGCCCGCAGTGGAGATTACATGTCACCTCCTTCACACCGGTGACAGCAGACCGGCGTTTCCAGACGACGCCCTCCTACACTATGACCAGTTAGAGACCACAGTCAGTGTCCGAATCAACCTTAAAATTCCCATTTAATTGGTCGCTGCTACTGTTTACCTCATTAACTCGACCACACTGGAAACCGCATTTAATTATTAGCAAACCACAACTATGCTTAACTTGTACCTTCTAATTGGATTCCTTAAAAGCAAAACGCATACTTTATCACATTAATTATGTATTATTATAGAAATCATATTTCAAACAATCCTCCAGGGCATGAAGGCGTTGTAAGGTATGCAGCAGGACAGACTGTGGCAGTAGGAGGCCCAGGAGAAGCAGTGAAATATGTAGGACCAGATTAGCCTTGTCTGAATAAAACTTACGAGTCAGAGTGCCCATGAATCAAAGGGGCATTAAAGTGAGATATATACATAAATAAATGAAAGCGTCCCGGTGTATCGTGCTTCTATGGGGTCTGGGAGAGAGCGATGTTTTATTTATGGCCGCTCGGCCTAACCGAAAGCGGTCAGCCCGTTCTTTCGTCCGACTCGTTTAATTATTGACAGTCCTCCCGCTTCAGCCTCATTCACTGTGACACGTGCGGCCGGCGTCAGGGACTGACAGGTGACATGGCGAGTCACTCTAAGAGCACATTCATGCAGATGCGACCCAAAGGCTCTTTAAAATAAACATGGATGCCGCGGGCTTCCCCGGCCGTGCATGCAGATCAGCTTTAATGAAGCTGGGAGGAAATGAGGAGGGAGCTGGCCGGCATGTCCACTGCAGCGCAGCGCCCTCCCCCAGTGTCAGGCCGGGGGCCACCCCCAGGGAACGGCGGATTCGTGATCTCTGGCCCACAACAGCCACATGGAACTCTGGGAACACGAGACGACCTTTTGCTGCGCAGCTCGATAACACATAAGGTCGTTATTTTGAATTAGATCCTCTGACTTGTCATGCAGGGCTGTGGGTTTTGTTGGATAAACTGTGATTATAAATCCAGGGTTGAAAATAATGAACTCTGGACTCTATACCAGTGTCACTATTAGCAAAAGGTAAGGGTACGTCACTATGGAGAGCGAGCTCTGCCAGAGACCTGCATTAATGCTTTAAGACAGCTGACTATTTACAAAGGGGCAATTCTAGGATTTTTTTTAGGTGGTGGGCATAAAAGAGGCAATAATTAATACAAAGGGTTTGACCTTAACTTTGCCCAATGATATATTTTGAATTGGTGACTGACAGGGCACTTCGAGGGCCAATCGGATTTCAGCTGGGGCTAGTACCCCTGTGGCTCCGCCCCTTCATATGCCTCTGGAAAAAGTATAAATAAGTCAAGGTTCCTTTATAGTCTCCCTCCACCATTTTGTCAGTAAATACACCAGTTAAGGTCTGCAGGCCCCTCAGCGTCCTGGTGTGGGTATGGACAGGCATCAGTGGTTATAAGCAGCCAGATTCCAGCTGCGATGCTTCCATCAGTCTGTGGATACACCATCCTCCAGGACCAGGACATCAAAAATAACTTTAACTTCACGGCAGGTGAATACAGAGGACGGCCCACCAGTGCTGGACCACAACGAACCACCCCTGAAACTCTGGGTCCTGAGCAAGGCTACTTTCAACCAGAGTCACTCATTAAAGTTGTCACTAAAGTGCTCCGGCAAATTCTTCAATATATGATACTTTAAAGCTCCTTAAAATTCCTACCTTGTGTCATTTAAACAGATAAGGTTTCACAATGAAAAGCATGTATTTATACGCTAAACCTTTTTAATAAAAACAAGGACGAATGACTTGCAGGGTTTTTGTAACGGAGCAGAGCAGTAAGACTGGCCTGCCAGTTTGCACGTTTATGACCGGAAGGTTCCAGCTGTTGATTGCTCACGAGAGCGTTACCTGGTGAACAGGGAGCACCAAAGCGTGCCATGGGAATCCTTCGCCAGTCAGAGGTGACGATGGGAGCTTCTGACCGTAACTCAGGAGCGTTTGTTTTCAATTTTAATATTGTTGCTGAGTAACACTGAGAATGCTATTGTTCTGTCCAAAAAGTCAAAAAACAAACTGAAAATAAAGTATTACACAAGGTATCCTTTGCAAATGGATTCCACACTTGTGGTTCAGTTTGGCCAGCCGCAGCAATAGAGGTCCCTGAGAGCGTAACAAATTTAAAGCGAATAACTCCGTCCTCTAGGTATCGAGGTTCCCATATCACTGCATCAAAACGCAATCCACTCACAGCTGCTTGATTCAGGATTCAGACAGGAGCTGAATAAAATCTCTTGGCCTTTTAATTACGGCGCTTTCGAGCTGGTAAGTTCAGAAACTGAGCTGCTCACGATTCAAGGCCGATCACAAGAATCTTATTCTGGTTTTGTTGTGCAATGCATGCAGCAAGACTGCAACGACACATGGGATGCCATTAAAGAGGACTTTTGGAGAAACATAGCCCACACGCCGGGGAGATCCCTGTCCTGTTTACCATGCGTGCTCTGATTCACGGTGCTCCCGCGGGGGACGGGTCGCACTGTAGCGTGTGAGGCACATGTGCGGCACCCATGAACCCCATGCCACCCTACAGGCTGAGCTCATGCAGTCGCTAATCACCTGTTATTAGTTATCGCTGCACAGCTGGGAGGCTGTCTGCCTGTTGCTCTTCTCTGCCTGGTGAGGGCCTCTCCACATGGGCTTTAGCGCAGAGCAGTGTTTCCCAACCCGATCCTTGGGTATCCCCAGACAGTCCACATTTCTGCTCCCTCCCAGCTCGTTGCTGGGAGCTTGGAGGGAGCAACCATGTGGACTGTCTGGGAGGGAGCAAAAATGTGGACTGTCTGGGAGGGAGCAGAAATGTGGACTGTCTGGGAGGGAGCAAAAATGTGGACTGTCGGGGAGGGAGCAGAAATGTGGACCATTTGACAGGGAGCTTGGAGGGAGCAACCATGTGGACTGTCTTGGAGGGAGCTAGGAGGGAGCAAAAATGTGGACTGTCTGGAAGTCCCCAAGGACAGGGTTGGGAAACACTGGCGTAAAGCCCTCCCCAACTTGGGGGAGGGGGGGCAGGACTAGGCCTCTCTGCTGGGGTTTGGTATTCAGGCTTCCCTGAGGATGATGTATGTAACCCTCATCGTCAGGTCAATCACACACAGCAGTGTGTAGTCAAGGACGGACCCTTCAGACAGCAGGGACTGTGGATTTGCTGCCTCGTCACCAAAGAGGAGCTGGCACTCCCAGCACGACTGTGAGCAGGGGGGAGGAGGAGGTGGAGGGCTGCCCGCTCCCCCGCTCCATATGCAGTGTTAGGGCAGCCATTCGCCCTGGTAAAACTATTAGTCCCCGGTCATTCACCACAGATGGGTCACATCCTGTTCCACCTTACCTATGTTTCAGCACTGCCTTTCCCCACACATTACCAGAGAGAGAGAGAGAGAGGGGGGGGGTGGGGAGAGAGAGAGAGAGAGAGAGAGAGAGGGTGGATCATATAAGAGAGGAAACTGTGCAGTTCCTTCATGCACTTTTTAGGAATCCTGAAAAAAAGGAAATAATAAAATAATCGACTGCAAACAAACAGTTCTGAAGTGTGAAGCAAAGAGATTAAATAATGATTCAGTTTGTAACAGGAGGCTAGTTATAACCATTCAGATGGGAAAACTCATTTCTCTGGCTCACCCTGTTCCCAATCCCCAGAGCCGGATCCGAAGGAAGTCGGAAGGCGTATCTGACGCGTCTGCTGGGCCGCGTTCGCGGTGCAGTGGGTCTGGGAGACCCCGCCTGCGTCTTCCACCCTGTAAGAGGCAGTGTGCTTAAGCTCAGCCGGGGAGACGCTATAACTGGCTGAAAGCCAAAGGGCTGCCATTTTATTTTCAACTCCTTCCGCATGGGGGGGGGCCTGTTTATGCATTGGAGCTCTCACGCCCCCCTTATCAGCTCCTGGGCAGCACAGGGGTCCTTCCCAATGCCACCAAACTCTGCCCTCAACCTTTCTAATGCTAAGAATAAATACAGCTATTAGAGTGGCACTTCCTAAAGGCTCTGTAGTACATTTTCTGTGCACTATTTAAATTCAAACAACACAGTCGACCAGGCAGCGGGGGGGCAGATTGCCAAGTTGCTGCTGGGGGGGGCACTAGCAGGAGATTTTAACAGGGTTTACTCTCTAACCAGGAGCCCTGTAGTATTTATATTCCATCTGCTTGACGTCAATTGCCAAGAGAAGGCAGGTCAGAGGCAGCTTGCAGACTCAGGTGTGTCAACGAGGGTCATGAGATAGAAGTGGAGAGGAAAGACCCACACAAACATCATGCGGGGAAGAAACAGTCCAGCAGGTATCTAAAAAAACTTTTTATGGAATGTTACTCCCAAGTGCAGTCAGTGCAGACAGGAAGCCGGAGATAGCGGCTGCAGTGTAGCGCTCTCCACAACCCATTCGGAAGTCCGTCCGTGTGGCTTTCAGAGCAAACGGCTGCCCACGCCTTATCTCTCACTCAGCAACCCCGCACTGGGCCCTCCCAGCCAAGCTGTTGGATTCAGCCTTTCACTTGACGCTCCTGCAGCACGCGGCGGACCACTGGGACCAGGGGACGTCGAGGAGAGCTTGCGTCGACAAAGCCGGCCATGTGGGGTTTCCGAGCTTCCCTGCTGCGAAACGGATGCAGGAGAAGCAGCCGGTGTGGAGAAGGCCCAGCACCATGGGGGGGGAGGGGGGCATTTAAGGGGCCGTCGCTCCCTCAGATGGGCCACCCCGCCTCCTCAATGCAAACGAATGCCTACTATTTAAAAACCTTTCATTTTAAAATACAAATGCATAATTTAGCCCAGCATAATTTGCTAAAATCAAAGTCACGGTCTAGCCTACATTCTCGAATCCTCACAAATCCACTTGATTGTTTGTGAAGTGAAAGTCATTAATTGTCATTGATGACATGCCACAACGAAATGCGTCCTCTGCATTTAACCAGCATGTGACATTGCAGCATAGCAGGGGGCAGCTAATTCAGCACCCAGAGAGTAGTGCTTGGGGGTGGTACCTTGTTCAGGGCACCTCAGTGGCCAGGGATGTGAACCAACAACCTGTCAATCATAAGTGCACTTCCCAAACCATTAGGCCACCACTGGCTGGGTGGATGTGAGCAGGGTTACGTTGTGTGTGATGGACTCAGAGTTGGCCATTTTCCCTCAGTATTTCAGAAAGTAGCTGTCTGCTTTATGTTAGTAAACGTTGTTGGCTCTGCTGAAATCGAGCTCAGAGAGTCACTATCATGCAACGGTGTGGATGGTACGTGTTTCCTCGGATTTGTTGATCTGTTAGTGTGTGTGTGGTGTAATGATGCACTTGTTAAACAACCGTAAAGCTGTGCGTGCATCGTTTTTTTGGGGTGAAGTCACAGCCCCCTCTCTGCATTTCAGATGCCCCCCTCTTCATTTTCCAGGTCTGGTGTGTAGGATCTGCGTCAGCATGAAAAGCTGCCTGTACCCTAACCCACCCGTGCAGACAACCTTCCTTGCCACGCCTACAAACACGGGTGAAACCCGCTTAGCGCTGTGGCTCCACCCCGCCGCTGCGGCGCCCTCCTCTGGCAGCATCTTGCCGTGCATTAAGATTCACATTCACGCTTCTTACCAGCGCTCTCCAAAGGTGTTGGACTCTTCTAGAAAGCATGGCTGCAGTGTCACAGCCAGATGGAGGACACTCACATGAGCCGGTGAGGCCAGCATGTGCTGATGGTAGCAATGGCGACTGAGAACTGCATTCTGGGTACTGCAGAGAAGCTCGACTGCACTTATCTAAACGATCAGACAATTATCAACGCACCCATGCTTCTGGTTAATTCTGCTTTGCATATTTATACCGAAATATGCAAAACAAAATGCACTGGATGATGTCATTTTCTGCAGTTATCTGCGCTGTGACATCCTCCCCCCCCCCCCAAAACCCCCATGTGAGGAGGAAAGAGGCAGCCTTGAGGGGGCACAGGCCCACCCATACTCACCCCCCAGGCCTGATAACAACTGGGTGAGACTGAAGCAAAGGGTCAGATGTTCACCCAGGGCAGACGTCTGGAATGGAGGGAGCAGGAGCTTCTGCCAGCTGAGGGACTTGGGCGCCATCGACAAACCCGCAGCTAAGGAATGACGCTCATACACGAGAGTCATGCAGAAAGGGCCGTCATCAGCAGCCCAGGCAGACAGATCCACAGTATCTGTGACCGCATACGCTCTCTGTCTTAACACCAATGTGGGGACGACCCCCCCCCCCCCCAGCCTTCTGTCCCAGCATGCATCACTCACAGTCCCGTAACTCGCTCCTGCTTAGCGAAACGCTCGGCTCATATCATTTGTGACACCGCACTGGAGTAAATCACTATAATTAGAGACTCTGCCAACCGGAACATTAATTACATTGCCGGACGGCAGGGCAAACACACCACATCTGATGGATCCCCGGCAACCGGGGGCGGGGATGGCTCCGGTGTGGCTGTCGCCGCGCTCCGGTGTGGCTGTCGCCGCGCTCCGGGTCTTATATGGAATGCTTCATTCATTTCTTTATATTGTCCATTTTTGTTATATGATAAACATACATGCCAAACATATATTCGCTGAACACGCTAAATAATGCTTATATGCGTGCCTGTTTCACACTGCACAGAAAAACATTGTTCCGTTCATCAGCTGACGGGGGAACCTTCTAGAATAGGGGCCGCCAGCTATTTTTACAAATTCCACTGGCAACACAAAAGACAAGGTCCAATACATCCAACAAATGCCAACTGAGAGTGGGGGTCAGGGGTCCCCCAATAATAAAATTTGATATGACAGCCAGGGGAGCGGAGGAATCAATCATGTGGCCGGGATTCAATTGTATTTGGGGCTGGAAGTGGACCAGAGTTCGACACTCGGTGACCACTGTCCTGGTCCATATGGTGGTCTTGCCCCTGTGGGTCTGGTCTGTAAAGCTGGATTGACAAAGATGCTGGTGTCACACATGGTCAAAGGGACTCTGCTTCGACACCTGAGCCACTATAGTAACCCCCACCTGATTCCTGGGGGAGGGGGGGGGGGACTGCCACACTTTAGCATGCAGCCTTTCAGAGCTTATAAACCCTTGTTTGTTTGTGGGTGGCATTGCTCTGGATTCCGAGTGGAAGGCTCATCATTTTATTAAAAACTGAAATAAGCTTTTATCTGTCAGCTCACTTACCGCCTTGCATATTGGGAAAAAGTCATCAGTGGGTCACACCCCAGTGATTGTTCATATCAGGACAACTGGCATCACACCTTCACTGAATACAACAAGGTCAGATACAGCGCTCTAAGGGATTGTGGGTCCTCTCTTATACAGAGACAAGGTCCCATTGGAAACAGCAGCCAGCAGGCTGGAAAAATGGGCGGTGTGGATCGCAGAGAGCCGGCGCCGTGACGGGGCGAACAGCCAGCGGGAAGCTGCGACACGCACACTTTAGTTAGGCAGCTGTTTCCATGTCGGTGAGTCAAGCTGCGCTCTCAAATGACTCATCGCGACCGGAAATTAAACTCCCGCGTCTGGGGCTGAGGTGAACCTGGTTAAAGCAGGTGTTTGCGGCGCATTTAATTACTCTGGCCCGACGGCTCGTCCTCAGAGGCGGAGACAAGCACGCTCCCACGTTTCGGACTCTTCCAGTCGCAAAATGGCCACGACGAACGGCACTTATCCCACTTCACGCGCTCGCTGAAAGAGCCCTTCTAGCCCAGCTGTTTTTCTTGTCTCCTTCTTGGCACCTTAATTATTCACTCAAAAACTATGTTTAGGTAGGAAGTCAAATCACCTGTTTCGACGGCTTTAATGGTTCGGAAAATAGAAGTGCTCTCCTTCGAGTGGGGAGAGATGAATCCCGCGCCGCCCAGCACAGCCGCGCGTTCGTCAACACCAAATTTAACACCAATTAACACGCAGCTACTGCAGCTGGGCCCAATACTCGCAGGCTGTTGACAGGGACGAGCAGAAACGACATCATTTCCAGTTCCTGTTCCAGTACAGCACTGACTTCCAGCTCAGTATCCAACCTGGAAGAGTGGAAGTAGCTCTTTTGTTCACAAGAGGAATGCATGGATTCCTTTGCAAACATCATGTCAGGGCATGACATGGCTTTGCTAAATGCTCTCTCCATCCGGCCCTTTAAGAACATAGGTTCACATAGCTATGGCCCACATGCAGAAAAACCTGTCAGCCAACCAAACCTGTCATGCAAAGGAACTTTCAAGGCAACCAATAATAACTTGCCTAACTAATCAGTCATAAAGGTAAAACAAGGAAGTGGACCAGGGATTGGGTGTCTTTTTCCAGGCCACCATTGTAAACAACATATTGTTCTTAATGACTTGAAGTTTTTTTAAAGTAACAGACGCATAATAGAAAACTGCCAGTCACATCAGCCGGCTCCATCCTGAAGCTCTCTCTACAGGAGGCGTATGAATCTTCCCCGTATTTCACGTTTTGCATGCGTCGCCGCAAGTTTAAATGCGCTTAATTAAGCAATAAACAAGTCACCTGGTTCTGTTTCAAAGTGGATGAACAGCATCATTTTTCCTGCTCTAGGCATTTTTCCAGCTTTCACAGTTTCCATTTAACGTCGTTTTTTTTTTTTTGCCGGTAAGATTAATAGCTACACCTGTCTACGGTGGGGGGAGTCGATCTCGGTCGTACAGAAATATGGTAATATTGCCTGGAGGGGGGGTTCAGCCTGATGTCCCCGGGACCCATGTGCTTCAGTCCACATGTAAATATGCAGCCATTAGTGGCCCCCCCCCCAAATAAATGAAAAAACATTAGCCTAAAAGCCCAGTCCAATGGTTTGCCCCTCCCCCACAACGTTTACCATCACCACTAGGTCAACGACTTTTACTGACACCAACCCTAAATTTAATAGTTCCTAACCCTCCAGGAATAGTTCATATCGAAGTGGCCAAGAGTAAATCCTAAATTTCCATCGGGATCAATGAAATATCTGTCTATCTATCTACCCCACCTGACTCAACTGTCTGGTGCTGACACTGACAGCCATCAATAGACATGTAATAACACAAACATCCTCCCACCTCAAGAGGGCAGTCTCTTACTCAGCCTCGGGGCACCACATGCATATAGGACATCTGGAGGGGTGGTGAGAAGGACGACAACATGTCTGACCCCCGTGGGTCAGCCTGGGATCGCCTTTGGCTCGTCTCTTCCCAGTGTTGGGTGCTGGTCGCATCACGACCCTCTTGTTAGCACTCCAGTAACCTGAAGGTTCGGATGCTGCTCTCCGGACGAGCGGTGAAATGCGCACGTTCATACTGCGACCAGAAGCACTGTGTGAAAACATCCACTCACCTGCCAACTTACCCCCACAGCCGGGTGACACGCTGTTAGTCTGCGGCTGCCCACTCATCAGCCTTTTCTGATAACAAGGTAAGGAATTATGTTAGCCAATTAGCATACAAGGGGGTGATAAGGGCCTGGCTGGGAATGCAGCCAGGGTAGTAAGGTATTAATCCAAGCCCACGTGATCACTTGACGGCCGCCTTGAGATGAATTATGATGAGTCAGCATCCTTCCAGGAGTACCACTGCCCCCCCCCCCTCCTTCCCTCCCAATCTCTGGGCTTTTTCCTGGTTAAGTGGAGAGTGCCCCCTCCTGGTCAGGCTGGAATAGTTCATGTTGAAGAAGCCCAGAGTAAGCATGACAGGTCGGTAATGCCCCGGCAGGCTAAGGAAATAAAGGGCGCGATGTGGTCATGTGGGAACGCAACCTTATTGGGCGGATTTGTCTCCCCAGACCCAGCAGCCTGACATGACGTATCACCTGCAGACTCTGCCGTCAACAGCCTGGGCTTTATTTTCAGATAAATATCAGAGCACTGTTGTCATACTCTTCTGAAGATATTATAAATGGGGCCATTCTTCATTTTAATCTTGTATATGCTGGAGGAGATTAATCTACAGGCCTCTTATATAAGTGTATAACAGGATTTATACCGTTATTAAGGAGAGGTCTGACGGGGAGAAAGACTGATAAACGCTGGCGATGGACGCGTCGCTGAGCCCATGCCCCTCACGCTCTCCGCGACGGAGTCGTCCGACACAGATCCACGGGGTCAGACAGTGACATCATCCGCAACTGGACCAGTTGCTGTCTCTGTTTCAGGTCCTGCCTGTTCTTAAGAAGGTATGTGATTGGTTCAGGGTGCTTCTCATTCTCTGATTGACAGGCACTCAGCCCCAATCCCAGCAGCGACTAGGGGAAATCAGACAGGGCAGGAGGACAAACAGGACTCTGACCCTGTTCTGGAAAATTCCAGCAGTTCATGTGCCGCTTGTCAGGAATAGCTGTGAAATAGGCATGCCAATGGGTCTGCTCCACCATAACGGACCCATCATCCGGGGAAAAATCCACCCCAAAAGAATATCCAAAAATAAACACCTCCTGGCCTGATCCGTGACCCACACCCAGTCCTAACCCTCCAGACTCCCTATAATATTCCTAATGTGTCTTTAGTATGCATTTTCACACAGATAACTGCTCAGCTGGATTTCCTGATGGGCAGATTCCTTGGTTAATGTGGACCCAGCATGTAGAACCTGAAGCTGCCTAATCTAACACAGGACTGCATTGTTCCAGCTGCACCTGCCGTTTCGTTGCCTTCCTTGCTGATGTCTCCTAAATCCAGCTCCGGTTCTGCATTTTGCCTTCCCCAGCCAACTAATTATAATTTTTTGGTTTAATACTCGTTTTTTGTAAGGTCATAATTCCATACAAGTTATTTTATAGTTTTGATGTCTTTACAACTATTCTAAAATGTAGAGAATAGTACAAATAAACCTTTCTACAGGTGTCTCCAAACTTTTGACTGTTACCGCACATCCGGCTCCAGTGGTCTTAAGGTTAGTCTACACCAGCATGCGAACAGCATTACTACTGCGAGAGAAATAAAACAAATTTATGGCTAAGTATTTACAGCCATACTGGGCCCTCCGCTTGTTATCGTCCCATTTCCATTCACCGAATGCCATATACACTCAACATATGAACACACAGACACACTCCCGCGTCTTTATTCAGCTTTAAATGGCCCTTCTGGCAGTTAGCCATGTGTTTCTATGGCTGTTTACTGGAACCTTCTGGAAAATCGTGCACTTACACTCGCTCATGCATCAGTACGACCAGCCTGCACATGTCTGGTAGCCACTCGTGCTTTTGAAAAGATGAATTAGCAGGACGTTCGTGACACTTCAGCGCTGATAAGTGGTTCCAAGGGTTATGGCTGCATGTGACAGAAGGATCAAAGAGGAGGGGCAACGACAGAATTCTTCTACATGATGAAATGTGACGTGCAAGTTACATGTTTGTGGAGATTTGATGCCCACCAAGGTTACTAAAGGACATCACCAGAGATATTTCAATAACACTTTACTTAAGGCCATGTTTTTATTAATTTATAAACACATTCATAACACATTATAATGCATTCATAAAGCATTATAAACATGGCTATAACTTTTTAAAAAGGCATACAATATAATAGCCATGTTTATTATGCATTATGAATACTCTATGAAGCTCTCATCTATAATGCACTATAGATACCCTCATAATGCAGTACAAAGCATCCTTAATTCTTATACTGAGCATTATAAAGCATTATAGATGAGAGCTTCACAGAGCATTCATAATGCATAATGAACATGGCTACAGTACAATGTGTTATGCCTTTTTATAGTTATATCTATTTTTATTATGCTTTATGGATGTATTAAAATGTGTTATGAATGTGTTTATAAATGACTAAAAACACGGTCTTAAGTAAAATGTTACCGATATTTCCGTTAAGTTACTTCTCAGAAAGCGAACCCAATATGGCCAACTGGCCTGATATGCTGAATGACACCATGTCATCTGGCGGTTTTTATTATAATGAGATATTAGGATTATTTTTACTCACTCAACACATCAAGCTAAGGACATAATTATATAACCACAACAAGCGGTTAGTCACACTTTAATTACAGTTATGACCACTATAATAAAAGGACTGATGTCATTAATGTTCTGTATATAACTCAGTGAATAATAAGTCCATTTTGTTACTCTTACAAAATGCATTTACAGTTATTCTGATGTGCTTAATTTCCAGCCTGTTTTCTTACAGCTCTCAACTCAAATACACATTTTAAGACCTTACTATCCAACAGGGATCTAATGTTTCACTGAAATAACCGAAAAAGCAGGACAAAGTCAGCACATCCAGTCTCCAGTGTCCTCCAGGAAGCACTAACACTTCTGCTTCTGTCTGCTTGGCAGCGATTAGAGAGCCGTGGTGTCCATGGTAACCTTGCAACGGGCAGAACTGGAAGCCACTCTGTCCGTCCTTTCAAGTCCTTCCTGTCAGCTCTTCCCGAAAGTGAACTTCCTCGGAATTAAAGTGGCCTACAAACGATCTGCTTCCCGGCCGGCCCCTCACTTCATTCTAACTGAACCCAGATCAGATTACGGACTCCGCTGGCCGACGGAGGACATGTCGGTTTGTCAAGAAAGAGCCGATGTCTGGCTTCAGATTTAGGAGTGGAGGGAAACACAGACAGCTTCTTGCACTGTTTCTGCAGATTTAACAGCTTTCAGGGACCGTATTCAACTTCCTTATTAAAGCAGGAGTAGTGTCCATGTTTGAAACATCACGTAGGTGAATGAGATCACCGAAATGTCAGACTGCTGCTTCCCCCGTCAGAAACACACCTGACATTTGCATGAGCTTTAGGGACTGACGTCAGCTGGATAAACAGCCCAGGATTTGATTTGATCAGATGAGATAAACTTTATGGATCCCAGGGGGAAATTCCTGTGCATACAGCAGCGCGGTACGTAGAGCACAGACAAACTTACATACAGTGCAGAACACACAAGGTGCAAGGATGCTGAACATAGTGCAAACAAGTAAACATAATGTGAACAAATTAAAGAGCACAGGGTATACAAATAGAATCAGAATCAGAAAAAAATGGTATTGATCCCAGAGGGAAAACAAAATATAATGGAATATTAATGAACCATATGAATGAATGAATGAATGAACAAATCGATTTATTGATTGATTGGTTAAACAACAACAAAACAACAACAATAATATTAACAACAGCAACAATTATTATTATCACAGGGAGTCATCATTCAGCTTTATTTTTGTATTTGCATGCACCCTTATTTTACAAGTTTCACAAAGCGAATGACTCACTGCACTGTACCCTGTTCGGAGATGGAGGTAGAATGACAGCAGAGGGTTATAGGTTTGAGTCCCTGGGGTAGCCCTTGGCCTCAGAAGTCCAGGGACAAGCAAGCAGCTGTCTTCTCTCGGCTGTTTTTGGGGGACAACCACGGCCAGTCTAGGCAAGCGTGACACACGGCTGGGTGTTTTGTGACAGTTATTAACGTTAAGGAATGCACCGTATCTGAAGGGTCGGTTCCCATCTGGAACCTGAGCTCCCCACCGTAAGGTCACATGACCCGTGGCATCCTCACAATGCTGCCTGAATCCTCAATTGGTCACAGCCTTCTCGGGGGCAGAAAATAAGGTCCCTCGAGCCACATTATTCATTCCACCACTGCGTCTCACAGTGACTCCCCCGCGACATCAGTAAAAACTGCTTAACGAGGCCAGAGAACGAGTAGCTTCACAGGGGACAGCCAGGAGCAAGCAAGCAAGAGGGAGCCTCGGGCGGGAGGAAGGCTTAGCACACAGAGAGCGCCGGCTTTGAGATCCCGACGCTTTTTACCGGGATTTACTGCAAGGCAGTGGCTTTGTGGGGACTCCCCTAAATCTGTCCCCTTGTTCCTTGACACGACTCCTTAGTCATGACATGACCCTCGATGAGCCCGCCTGTCATCTGCCCGGAGAACGGAAGTCTGCTATCACACATGAATCCCAAATTAATTTGGAAAGTTTCACATTTGGATAACTTCTCAGTAAAAGGATAAGCCATGTAAGTAATGGAGTAAAGGAGAACGTCCATCCATTTTCTATACACGCTCATCCTCTGCAGGGGTCTAGAGCCTATCCTGGGAGCTATCGGAGCAAGGCAGGTGTGGTGGGCAGGATGGTGGGCAGTAAAAATCCAGACCAGGATTTTGTTTCAACCAACCAGTTGAGAACTCTGTGACTGTGACTCTCTATGCTCAACTGGTCGGTTGAAACAAAATCCTGGTCTGGATTTTTAATTTCTGGACCTGAAATGTCCACCTCTGACTGTGGGAGGAAAAACAAGAGAACCCAGAAGAAACCCTTGACAATATAACACCAGACACATGGAGCTGGGGCAGAGACTGGAACCAGGGCCCCAGAGGTATGAGGCAACAGTGCCACCATGCCATCCGCAAAGAAAAGACTCTGATTAATTGACGTTAAGAGATAAATGCCACTGAAGTCCACAACATGGTCTGCTTTCATATTTTTAATGCTCTATCTTGGACCGTACACTGAAATGACAGTGATGGGTTCTTCAGATGAAGAATCGTTATCAATCCTTACTGTCTCAATTTGAAAAGCAAAGAAACTGCAGTGTTGGGCTCCCCAAACTTTAAATTTGATATTTCCTGTAGTATAATGCTCAAAGGACCTTGGCTTTGGGGTGAATGAGTCAAATGAGTAATTAATATAATACTGAGCAAGGTAAAGGCAGGACAAAAAAATGGTTGATGATTAATCGTAGATTTAAGTTGGCTCTGTGCTGTAGGTTCAAGGCCTCCCACCAGCGTCTGATTCAACGCGAGAGAAGGGGATCAAGCAGCTGACATTCACGGCCTTTTCTAAATAATTCTAACCTCAGCTCCTAACCAGCCAGCCTCTCGAGTGTCACTGTACGTGATCGACCCCAAACGCGCGGCACGCGGATGCCCAGCCCCGCTTCATGGGCACGCCGTTCTAAAAATAGCAGCGAATGTACAGCACATACGTTCTGGAAGCTACACTGTACAGGCTGTTTGGGAAAGACATTTATTCTTGCTTAAAGGTAATTGTACTAAATGGATTTCTTGTATCATGATGCTATAGCAGAGCAAAAGTAATTTTCCCATCAACAGGCTCTCGACAGTTGAAGAATTAAGCTGCCATTCAAAATTAAAGCGGCCCCCGTCTGCAGGGCGGGAGGGGGGGCATGTGTATATGAAGCTTATTTCGCTGTGAGCC
>JAOYFF010000027.1:14445051-14469363 GCA_025773925.1 Cryptomyrus ogoouensis
CCCCCGGGCAAGCAGGATGGATTTAAGGTCCAATAACTCAGTGACAAACACCTGTAGTTGGCAGGAATTAAGGTCACATCTGAGCAAAGACACTGTATCCTATGAGGAGTAGGAATCTGAAAGCCTGTGGCAGGGCCGAGATGACAGATAAAGAGCTCTAAGCTTCTTAATGGTGCAGCGTGCTAGGCTAACCTGGAAAGCTAGCCGCGTGCTAGGCTAACCTGGAAAGCTAGCCGCGTGCTAGGCTAACCTGAAAAGCTAGCCGCGTGCTAGGCTAACCTGAAAAGCCATCCAGAGAGTGCGCTACAGTGCTGCATGCTGGGCTCACACCATGTTTTATTTATTTATTTATTTTTTTCAGCACGCATTTTCAGAGACATTGAGCTCCAGCCATCATCTGATCGGATGCTACATCACCATGGCTCAGGCACTAGAGAAAGCTCTTTAAATTATGTGGCATGGTCGAACCATGTGACAGGAAACTGATGGAGAGATCAGCCCTCTTTGACTGATGTGCTTTCCCAGAGAGAGTGTCTTCCAGAGGCGAGAGAAAACGCATCCGGCAGCCTCAATACAAACATTTGTGTTCTTACAGAAGCATGATGTAGCTTTAATAAGAGCATTTATACTATTACAAAAGCATTACACACCCTAAATATGAGTACTAATACTGTTACACAGCCTCACTACAAGCACTGATACTCTCACACAAGTGCTACACAGCTTAAATGAGAGCCTTTACTGTAACATAAGTGTTACTCAGTGTAAATATGAGCATTTAAACTGCTACATGAGCGTTACACTTCATACTATTATGCAAGCATTACACAGCCTAAATATGAGCGTTTATACAGTTATTTAAGCATTGCATAGCAAACACAAGAGTCCCTGGAGAGATTAAAGTGATTATAAGATCTGTAAAGGGATTTGTTCTGTTTTACAGGAGTATTTTGGTAATGGTTGCCGGTCTGTATTTCCCCTCTGATGTTCTCTGTGCATGAGTGAGGCCTACAGCTCCAGGTGGTGCTCAGATACACAGCCAGCCATGTGACTAATGAACCTATTTACTGATTCATTACTGACTCAGTCTCGTCAACCCTGCCGCAGAGGACCCTGCGCCATTTCCAGCACACTAACCAAGACCAATCCTTGTCGATGTGACAACTTGAAATAAGTCAGATATTACTCTTAATTGACATAAAAGTCATGCTTAGAAAGACTTAGTCATCCGTCTTCGTAGTTGAATGTGGGAAGTCTGAAAATGTGACAATGTGTGTGAGAACTTAATAACCGGAGTCAGCCATGTTATTTTTGGTTGTGATATTTTGCTTTGCTTCCAAAACAAACAGCAATTAAATGTCATGCGGAGAAGGGATCAGCATTTATTTTTGGGCCACTACACAGAGGTTAATTGACTCGTGACATTTAAACGACTGAGTCACGTTTGTTCTCATTTAGAGTCAACCGACGGTTATAAACCACCAACCTGTCGCATGTGTCTGCGTGTGATGGATGCAGAGAGATTACCCCGCGTTAGTTATGCCTCTGAGTGACAGTGTTAACACCTCTCTTGTTAGAATTACACATCCAAACTCACAGGACACGTGTGAGACCGAAAGGGTTATGGTTAGGGTTAGGGTTAGCCAAACCCTAACCCAAGATAAATATATTTGCTAATGGGACTTTTTCTTACACAAAAATGTTCTGAGAGGAGAACAAAAAAAAATGATTAGTTCAGAGAGATAACCAATCAGATTGTAGAGGAGGTGGAACCAGCCAATATGATGCCTTGGTCCCACTTCTTCTGGTTGCTTGGTCCCACCTCCTCTACAATCTGATTGGTTATCACCACTCTATGACCAGATAGCATCACGTCCACTTCTGTTTGCGGTAACGATTCTGGGCAGTTCTGGAAACATGGCAGGCGTATTTCGTCATGTGGCATGAGCCACCTTAAAGCTGAGGGCACGGAAGCTGCCAGGCATACCTCCCCTTTACCCTTTCTCCTGAAGGGCAATCGCCATCCTGTCTCCAGAACTTACCAGTCATCTACATCACTGCTGAAGAAAATAAACCCCTGCAGGAAGGTTCTGGTACAAGTAAATTCTACTCAGAAAAAAAAACGCCTGCTACGTATCCGTCCACCGAGCTCTCTGTTCGTGTCTCGCCCCATAAACCTCACCAGCTAATGGCCCCTGGCTCTCTGACCACAAGGCTCTGACTCCTGCCTGTGATGTCTTCCTTTACCATAACATTGCTTTAAAATAACACATCCAGTTGTGCTGTGGAAAAGAATAAAACTCACCTCAGCGCTCAAAAAAGTCACGCAAAGGGATGTGGGGCCAAACCCAAAGAATATTAGATGAACCAGTCTCTAAACGCACTTGCATTACGTTAAAACCGGCATCTTGAATACATCTATTAAATATTTCATCGTCCCCGAATGAACATTCAGTCTTTGGATAAAATTACCACAAAACGAATTTTGGTAAGATATTCGGTGGGAAACAGAGGCCTGTGGTCCCCGCGGGTTCCTCTTCCTTGCCCATCAGTAACAGTCGAGTGGCTCAGAGTCACACAGAATCCGTGAATTATTTACACCGAACAGTGAGACTATTTTTCTAATATCACGTGCTAAATAATGTATGGGGTTCTTCTCGGCCGATCCCCAGACCCCCGCTCTCTGCACAACCTGCGAAGTTGCGTGCAGATTTTCCATGTTCAGCCTTTTCCGGCCTGTTCCCTGCGATACACCAGCATGGGCCACCGTGTCACCATGCGACCTCCTCCTTTTCCACAGACAGCACTCGCTTCGGTTCCTGCTGGCGTCTCAAACCAGCGGATCTATTTCCTGCGCTCTCAAAGAAGATGCCTTCTCCTTGGTTCATGTTTTACTCCTCATCCCAGACTTTTCGCAGCTCAGAAAAGACTGAGTTCTTTTAGTTTAGTACTAAGTCTGAATTGAACAACTTCAGAAGGCTGATAACCTGGTTAGCTCCCATTCGCCTCACAGCTAGTTACTGATAACCGAGATTTATATGAAATCCCCGTCGGCCGACTTGGAGGGTAGAGTCTGGTGAGCCTTCCATTGATTCGATTTAAAGCAAATCTCAGCCTTGCGTAAACTGTAAATATGGATGTCTCCATGTGGATATGAAATGCAATGAGATTTGAAATTCATATTTCAACAACAAATTCTACATAAACAAAGTGAGAGGACCCAAAGGGCAGTCAACTGCATCAGTCTGTTGCTGTGTCAACAACCAACTGACAAGTATTTCACGTTCCCCCTCGTTTGTGCTTTATCCTGACACTCTTCAAATTTGCCTCTATCTACTTGCTGTCAAACATGAAAGACAACCCCAGTTACTACTGAATAAGGGGCGGGGCCTTAGCACTGTGGTCCAGTTGGAATCCAAGCATGAGCCAGAACAGGGTGCTAGAGTGATTGGGAGTGGGGTAGGGGGGCTTAGTTGTGTGTGTCTGTACTGTGTCTCCAGTGTCAATATGTTTACCTCTCCTGTCCTACTGACATCTGTGGGTTTACTGAGGTATTCATCAAACGCCCGACCCACCCCCCCCCCAACAAATGCTGCAGGTTCAAGGGCCAACTATAAAGCCCCTGGGTTGAATACCTGCTACCCAGATGGCTGTTTATGGGCTGCATACTGATTACAGGGTCACTTACGCTGACCAGCATGGGTCTAAGCAGATTTACACGTTCAATGGGGGCAGGTAATATCTGAGGCGTCTCTAAAGGCGTCTCAGTCTGTGGCCATAAAAACTTCCCTTGGATGTCAAACCTAGAGGTGCACGTATTTCTGCAGTCTCTAAGAGACAGGAGGGACTGAGGATGCAGAGCTAAAGTGCAGGTATGTGTAGGGGATGAAAGGACAGACTGCGCTCAATATTACCTTCACGTCACTGACCTTTTCCTGTTCTGCACCTCTGCTGGAGGCTGGGAGTCACGCACAGCTCCACCGAAAGACCAGAGAAGACGGGCAGCGCTTCCCAGGCAAACCGCGGTATTAAATATGTCACTTTAGGGGACCAAAGCAAATGAACAAAGTGGAGAAACCAGACAGCAACACAGTCGTCACTCACTAGGCATCTGGACAGACAGACATTTCATTTAATGCTTCAAAACATAGTTAATCAGAGCCAATCATTTATGACACCATTCCACCGCGGTGCTAACCTTATTAACTGCTATGCACACCTTACACAGCATCCCCTGCTGCCAACACCACCTCATTAGCCGAAAGGGAAGTTCTGCACCGGAGTCTATCCCAGGCCAAGAGAGGTAAGGCGATGAGGCTGGCATGAGAACAACCAGGAGGCTGTCAGGGAAGGACACGAGCAAGTGGAGCAGTAGGAAAACACCAGAGGAGGTGACGATGTGCTCCTCCATTCGGGGAGTCGAGCGTGTCTCCATTATGATGCCAGAATCCAGCTTCTCATTTCCACACTGTTTAGGGCGTTTAGCGCGTAATATCAGCCACTTTGTCAGAGTCAAATGACGCATATCGAATTCGCAGAAGAATATCATGGTGGATAAAAGCTTAATCCACAAGAACGCGTGTTCGGCCGACGGTTAGCTCCAGCTCACGCCGGTAATTAATGTCAGGACCAGAAGTGCCAATTAAAATGGAAATTTTCATCTGAAGCATGTCGGCAGGCAGGTTCTGCAAACCCTGGGGGGGGGGGGGGGGTCATGGTGTATTGTGTTTGGGGAAGAAAGGGCGCTACGGGTTCGAGACAAAGTGAGCGTATCTGACAGCCTGAGACCCAGGTGGACTGGGGGTCCAGTCTGCCTGGGGTGACATCCTGCTCGGCCGATTAAAAACCTCACTCATGTGCTGGGGGGGTGTGGACAAAATGAGGCATGAAAAACTGTCCACACCGGCTCCCCCTGCTGACTGGCTGCTGTCATTACATGAGTGTGAGGAGCAGGGTACATGCCAGCATCACTGGGACCCTAAGGAGTGTCCCCAAGGCCTGGCCCTCTATAACATGCTCTTTAACCTCTGACCTTCTGCCGGGCAGGTGAGACAGGATCATAGGACCACAGCTGAGAGAAGGACCCATTTCACATCGGAGTGATCCAGAACTAATGACCCGTTAAACCTCTGGCTGTAAATTAGTTATAGATTATAAATGCAATCCTAATTAAATAAGAGCAGTTGGCGGTGATCTCTGGCATGGGCTCCAACGGCCGCCGGTGCCGTCATGGTAACCGTTTCAGTTTGTATTAGAAACTGGGGTACCTTCCCCCTCCCTCCTCGTGCTACTCGCAGTGAAGTGCGCGCTTTGCCTGCGGCCCCTGCGTGGGCGGGAGGCGATGGTGCGGCCCGGCTCCGCAGCGGTGAGCGCGCTTACGAGCAGCTGCACATCAGTGACACACCCCACAGCAGTGTGGGAGCGAAACCAAAGGCGAGACGGCATGGAAACAACGGCACCCGGGGAATGAAGAGAGAGTTCATTACAGCACGGCCTTTGTGTGGCGGGATACGCCTCGTCAAAGCCATGCAGAGCCAGGTGGGTTGTAGCCAGTGAAAGATCCCTGCAGGGCAGAAGTGGGGGCACAGTGACCAGGGGGTGCCCCAGAGCTCGGCCATGCTCTATTCTGTGCTCCCGGCGTTCCTTCGAGGCACCGGCCTGGACGCCTCCAAGTCCTAGTAGGACCCCACTGCATGACTGCTAAAGTGGGCCGACTAAGCAACTGTCTGTTTATCACCACTGCTCTCCTAGGGTCGCCGATCCATTCCTGTTTAAAACAATGAACACGCACCACATATAATTAATGATCAAAAATAGTACATTTTTAAATCATTCTGAAAACGCAAAAAATGTGAAATGTGAGAAAGCCGTTCAGTGGGTCACGGTTAGCCGGGCTGAGTGCTCTCTGGCTGTGGGTGAGCAGCGGCAGGCTTCGTTTGGGTCAGCTGAAGGGCGTCCTACATGCTTCCGGCCACTTGTGGCACCAGAACACGCCCAAGCAACAGGGGAGATGGATGAAAATTCAGTGAGCAGGTCTGATGTACGGATGGTGTTACTGTAACGGGGTAGACGGGGAATGGGTTTAAAAAGCATGGCTGCTTCTGTGTGATATGGACTTATTATCGACCAGCTAGGTCAGGTCTCCTTTTGGCACGGGGGTGGGGGGTCGATATAGTCAATATAGTAGCCCCCCACTCCCCACACAAACACACACACACACACACACACATTTATATTCACATCTTTGTGGGGACTCTCTATTAATTTCTATGGGGAAAAACCCTAATCCAAACAATGACGACCTTAACCCCTACCCAGCCCTACCCTTAACCCTAAGTAACCCCTAAACATACCTTTGGCATGTTTAGTTTTTTAGTCGTAGACACAGACTTTTATAAAACTGAGTTTCCCCACAACGTCAAAATAACAGTTTTTTTTCACATTTGGTCCACACAATGTAATATATACATAACCCCCCCCCCTATACACACACAAACTCACTCACCATGTAACATGCAGAGATCGACTTTCCCCCAGTTCATCTCGAGGGGCCTGGTAAATGTTTGCACAGCTAAATGTTCTCTGTTCTACTACAGGAAATCATTTAATGCATCCTCCTCAAAAACAATGCTGGCTATTCTAGAATCGGAGCCTGAACCCCCCGGTCCAGCCTGACTATGCTCCCTGGTCCGTGAACCTTCTGGCTCTCTCTGAAAGCACGGTCCCTTCAGGACCATCTGAAGTGTTCCTCTGAACTCTGAGAAGGGAACCACAGGGTAGGGAATGGAGGCTGTGTGCCAGGCGGTGCAGTCAGGACAGCGCGACACCCAGCTCCGGACACCAAGCCCATCTTAAAATACTGTGCCCCCTTAATGGGGTTATTAACACAGAATGAGGGCTTTCTGTGAAGAACAGAGGAACCGGGTCTCAGTGGGAGGTCTCAGTCCTCTAAAGAGCAGCAGTAATCCTGGCTGGGCGTTTTTGAGAGACACACTAGCCCAATTCAAATGTTCCCTAAAGGTCACATGCTAAAACTACTTGCTCTCTCTCTCTCTCTCTCTCTCTCTCTCTCACACACACACACACACACACGCGGATCAGCAGCAGAAGCGTCATTCCTGCAGCCTGGGTCTGGGTAAGCCACAGGTGACCCACGTCCTGGCACGTCCATAAGCCACATCAGAGGTTCTCCGCGTGCGGCCTGCTTTGGGTTGGTCAGAAAGTGAGCATGTCCATCAGTTAATACCTCATAAATCTGTTCCCCTCCTGAAACCGACTCATTGTGCACAAGTCAGGGGATTTCAAGGACCTCAAAACAATGGAGCACAATGGATACTAGTGGTGAATATCGATACTGAGACCACTAAGACCTTACTTGTGGCTTAGTCTTGCTAACTTGCCTTCCAAGAACACACTTGGGGCACAATGAATCATGGGATTGGTCTCCTTCAGCGAGGATGCAACTGACATATCCTTGATATTTCGGGGGGGCAAGACCAACATCTGTCCTCTGTACTTGTGTTCTTAGTATTGGAACTGGTCTTCGGCAATGGAAGATGGCATAAAATGGGAACACGAGAACACAAGTACGGTCAAGTACGCATATTGAGATTCACCCTCCCAAGCAGCCCTTGTTCTTCAAAGCCTTAATGGTGAGCTCATTCCACGGAGTCGTGGCAGTTTGGTGGAAGGCTGTCCTACCAGAGACAAGGGAAGCTCACCGGCTAACCCATCCTGACCTTGACAAAGGTTTTGCGTGTCAGGACATTAATTCTAGCTACATTAATTCTAGCTACAGTTTCTATTTAACCGACATGTGGCCACTGTGCAGATTGCCTGGTTTTAGCAGGTGTTCTTGATTTCATTACGTGCTCTCGGAAACCACATAAAGCGTACGTAACAAGGTGAGGGAACGCTATGTTTCCTGTAATGACGTGTTAATTGATGGGGTTTGTTGTGTATAAGCAGCATTTGCCGCTGCCGGGTCAGGTGTCACGTCCACCCCCAGCAGAGAGCACCCAGAATGCCGAACTGCTCCAACATCATGCTTCATCTTTGGCCCTTAACAACGTTTCTGTTCGGCAGAGGCTGCGGCTGATTGGAATGGGGGGCAAATGGAAATTAACTGTCCATCAAAGGGCGGCATCGGCAGCGTATAAGAATGTAGGAGGAGATGGAAAAGATAACAGGAAATGAGGTTCGCCAGAGAAAGACGCAGAGACAGGAAAAGCAAGTGGACAGAAGGAGGGAGGTGTGGAGACCAGCGTGCTGGGGAACCACCTGCCTGTACCAGGAGGGCAGCTTGTACCAGCTGGGGGCGGGTCCGGGGAAGGCCCCATGCCCCGCCCCTCTCCCACTCCGCCTCAACAGCGGGCGTCAGCAAGTCATGTGATTGACCAAGGCAAGGTAGCACAATTACCAATGAGGGAGTCAGGGTGCGCGAATACCCATATGTGCAAGGAGCATGACACGGCCGTGGATCGATCATGCAGCATCACCAGTCACACAGCACCTGCAGCTGCCCTCTCTGCATCTGCAGCGATGGGGACATGTAACCATGCCAACCAGTACATGCTAACAGTGGGGGGAGGGGGGGGGTATTTAGACCTGAGAAAGAGCCTAAGGCTGCTTCACGCCACACCTGTTTCACAGCTCGCCCGCCCCCCACCTCTGCCTCCCTGCCACAGTGAGGGAACAGAGGCTACAGCTGGGTGTAAAAGGAGCAGCACTGACACTGTGCTCAGGGTCACAGGCTAACAGGCTAGCGCTCATTTTGTGCCTCAGCATGCAGCCGAAACGACAGTCTTGCTGTGGGAATAACACATTAATAAGGGCTATTAATAAAAGGTAATTAACAAAGTGGAGGGGGGATGCTTTAACTTCCCAAGAGGGTAAGAATAAAGCTTGAATTTATCAGACCGCATCGAACCCTTTTACTCAAAGCAGAGACTTTAAAAACAGCAAATCTCCACATCAGTAGCCGCTGCCTCTTTGTCCTCGTAATGCCTTCATGTTATTAAATGTCCTTGGTCATTGAAATGACTGTAAGATGCAGAGTGTAACATTTTAAACGCACCTGGATATGCTGATTATAAAGGAAATGAAGCAGAGATCTTCAGAGTGGGGGGGGGGCGCTTTGGTGTCTTCCAGGATGCAGCTGTGTGACGGTGACAGGGTCAGACGGGTGACAGTCGCTCCAAGTTCACATGGAGCCCTTTTTGCCTTCAGTGCCGTGGAGGGTCTGGGAGGCACCACCAAGAACCACAACAGCTGCATCCCCATCACTCTCTGCCCAGCAGCTAATCAAAGCAGGAAGTATTGATCATTGGAGTTAATGACTTTGTAAATGACCAATGAGGAGCCTATAATGTGAGCAGACCAAATAGAGATGTGCAGGAATGTGTAGCATGGCCTTTGCATCCTGATCATATGATCCCTTGAGGACACACGCCCATATGGACATGCTCACCTGAGATCGACTGATCCAGCAGCATTTTAGACAGCTGTTCTCTCCATTGGACAGAAAACATTTCGTTATTATTGGTTTAAAAAGATGCATATGGAATAGTAGTTTAAAAAGTCGACATCAAGCTAACAGCTAACAGGCCTCACTGAGGACTGCGAAGCTCTTTCTACAAAGACGATCCACTCAGGGAACCATCGGAGACTAATGAGTTGTAAAGTATCGCCCCATTTTTGATCCGCCCCTCGAACAAGCGCTTAGGTAACACCAACCCAACGTTCCTGGCTTATTCCGCCTCCCTGATATCCACTGGCCCCTATCCGGGGGGGGGGGGATCCTCAGACATGTTCAGGCCGACAGTGAGGCTTAATTAGATTAAGTCTACTCAATTATGTCAGTGTAATTAATCTCAGAGTGATTATGAATCGCGGAACACAGACATGCTCTTCTTAATCAGCTTCATTGTCACCAGCTTAAATCAGACAGCAGGAGGTTCTCCTTTCATCCAGAACCATGAATGTCACAAATTCCATCAATTCTATCAATGAGGCCTTCTGGAGATCGCAGCACACAGTCCCTACAGCTATCATACTGGACCTACTGGTCATACTGGGAACATACAGGCCAGCGATGGATCTGGACAGGTTTCTTCTTGTTCAAACAATTTACAAAACAGGAATAATTGTTCCCAAGACACATCCAGGACCTAAGAGCCATTCAGCCAATCGCGTTATGACGTCTGTCCCTAACCCTCCTAAATGATCCTGGGATGATGCTGATATTTCACATCTTAACAACTGAGTATAAACAGGAGCTTCTGTAAAACTGCTATTTTTCTGTTTTCAGAATTAACAGCCAAACACTCAATTAGGATGTTTAGTAAGCAGACAAAAGTAATCACGTTCAGCACAGGAGCAATCAAGTGCCATTCTACAGCCTCTGTACAGCGTCTGATTTCTCAAAAGAAAACCAAGAGCTTTAGACCGGTTGGAGGCAAGCGTCTCGGACCGACCTCCACAGAGCAGGCACCCGTTTTAATTTGTCATAATTGCTCATTTGGCTGATGATTCAACGTTGACAATATTTTGAAGAAAACTGCATAAGCCGGTCAGGTTACGAGAGCGAAACAAGCACTTAAAATAACAAGCATTAAAGCATGAAAAAACCCCTAACGGCATTAGCGTCACACACACATCTCTATAATGCAGGATTACAAGTGGGAGAGGAAATCATCAGCCGCCCTTGTCTGGTGTTGAGTGACATGCCGCTCGTCCAATAGCAGCCTCAGTGATCCATATAAGGACACATACTGATGCACAATGGCTGTATTTGCAGACGACTGCCCTCCAGGGACACATGACCAATTAAATGGCAGAATTACCTCTGAATGCAAGATCACAAAGGATGAGTTCAGGTCAACTCGTTCCAGTCCATGTCAGGTTATTAAAGATGCTTCAAGTCAACGCTGACCCTCTCTAGTCATTCTCAGTTGGTGATGTTCTTCTCTGGGTTCTTCTGCAGGACGTGGTGGAAAACATATACAGCCAGTATATTCCTCGTGGGAGAAAAGTAATGCTGAATTGTTTCTTCCTGCCAGGGTCAGTGCCGAATGGGTTACACGGTTGATTCCCGGGAAGCACAGACCACAGCCATGAACCTGCACCTCTGTGGAACAGCCTCAGCACCCCAAGGCGAGTCCGCTCCTAGCCTGGATTTACTGCTTCTAGAATAAGCACCATCACAGGGCTGTTCAGTCATGCTAACTAGGTTTGCTAATGCTTTTGGATGTCAACAGAGCAGTTTTTTTTTATTGTGTTAAAAACGAAATATACTACTTTGTAAGATGTTGACATTTTTCACACACCTTGTTCATGTGCTTGTTCTTGGCAGACTTATAGCAGGCCAGAGAAGAGAGACTGTGACCATGTGACTGGCCAACCGGACTGATCTCACGCTGACATCACGGCGGCCTGCAGACAGCAATGGGAGGGGCAGCTGGCAATGACATAATCTCCAAGCCGTTAATGTCACGTGACTCGCCAATATGGGAATGCGGGGGTCAGACACCTGTGGATGCCCCTCCACCCTCAGGAACAGCTGGATCTCCTGATTAATGGCTCCCGTTGCCCATGTCCATGCCGACTTGCACCTACACAAATCACACTGAAAGCCACACCGCCTTCCCTCCGGATAAACACGTTACATAGAGCTTCGACAAGGACGCACTTTCAATTACTCCACGGGATGCCATAGCTCACGGAGGTGTTAATCACCCGCTGTCGCCGGGACTTCAAATCGCCTGCTCAAGCGGGTCGTTACACCTGACATGCGAGTGACTTTCCGAGACACATGGGCTCTTAGTCAGGGAGGTCGCTACCTTCACCTCAGCATGGGAGGAAGCAGGAGCCACTGACGTGTCTGTGTCTGCTTTTCCTTTAGGTAACTGTGGAGTCACAGCTGGGATCACGGGGTCAGAAAAACCCATCGTGACCCACGCTCCGCCCCACTGCAGGCTGGACCAATCCGCATCAGAATCTAAGCTACTGCAGGACAGACCAATCAGCTGGCCACGTTTTTCAGCACGCCCTGTGCACCCTGAGGGACCTGCGGCCCTGCACAAAACAAAAGGAGATGGAAAAAACCCAGTGAATTTTGTGTAGCTCACACAGACATGCAGACTCGGTCACTTTTAATGGCAGATTGGGTTAAGAATGTTTCCTAAGGGTATGAGAGAAACGTCCTTCCTACTGCTAAAGCAGAACAGGCCCCCATTGACGAGCCGTTCTGCAACCCTGGTGCTCAGACGCCTACAGGAATGCTCAACCACTCAAGCCATGTTGTGCCAGCAGAGAACTAAGCCACTAGGGGAGCCCTAGAGCCGCAGCTAGGCCTGCGAGCTCACACAGAGGGAGGAGTGAGCGAGCCATGGAGGGGGACCTGGGTAACAGGGGCCTGCTCAAGGTGGAGGCTATATCTGGCTTCACAAAAGAACACACCCACACCTCCCAGGGAAGAAAGCAAGAAAATCTAAATCAAGTTAATGGAGCTGCAGTGTGTGCAGGATGCCATCATGGCGAAGGCTTTGTGAATGTACCAGCGCCCAACTCTCAGCAGTCCTGACTCTGGTATTTCTTTAAATAAACTTCGAGATGGCCAAATTACCCAGCATCCAGCAGGGCCCGTCCCTGACAGCAAGCAGTCACGACTCAGACTGCAAAGAAGCAAAAGAAAACAGTGCCATCTATCGATCCAGCGGGAGAGGCGACGCGTGACTGTGTCGGGAGCTCACACACACACACACACACACACATGCGCCCAGGCGGATGGGGAGCCGGGCTCTGCGGTTTCGAACAGAAGCAATCTGCTCCATGGAATAGCAGACCTGGGAGAGGGGAGTAACACCATTGGCACAAATGTCAGATGGACGGGCCTTCAGGAGCTATCAGTGCAGACACGTTTGGTGCGGCCTGCGTTTGAGGCTGCAGCTTCTAAAGTGGGCGGCAGCTGCTGCAGCCTCACACAGCGATCGCAGCCACCTCAGATTACGGAGTTATCAAATTACGCTCTTGTTAGTAGAACGGCAGACACTGAATCATCCTTCCTCCCTCAATTAGCAATTAATACCTAATGTAATTAAGAGCGCAGGGGCCACAGAATAGCAATGAAACTGCGCTTTAGTGCTGCCCCCTAGTGCACCGAGGGTCTGTGGCGGGACGGACTGAAGGGAGGACCACGGATGGTCCACTAGCAGATGGCGCGTCTCTGTCCATGAGACCGCAGGGTTTCAGACTGCGAGTAACCTGTGCGGCGGCATGTATCCCACAACTCCCGAGGTACAAAATTAGCTGTGAAGTACAATCAGGTGTTATGAGCATCCAATTTCACCACGATTCAGGTCTGATGCAGCTCCTTAGCGGTTCAGCTCCCTCTGAAATGGCACGAGTCATGGTCATATAATGTTATCCAGTCCAATATGGCAGAAACGGAGAATAATCCCTCACACAGAGCTTACTGCTGTTGTCCGGAGTGGTCCAGGACTATTCCAAATACGCCAGCGCCTAGGACACTTTAAACAAGGAGAAGATGAATTTAAAATAATAATGATTTTTTAAAAATGTATGTATCTCCACAACTGTCTCAAGAGGACCTCTGAGCGATTCCTGCAAGGAAAACATTCTGCTCTGCCCTTTTAGGGTGATGCTGATAACCACATCCGGATGTGGCATATAGTGTCAGTAGGAACTAGCTGGATAAATATCTGGTGGCTGATTGGGTTCACGACGTATTTAAAGTTCACAGAAAGGCCCAGGCCTGTGTTCCGGAACCCTGCTGCGCTGGGAAATCATCGGAAACGGCAGTGATTTGGGGGAAGTCAGGGCCCCCGCAGCGATCCCTGCTGTGTAGCATGCAGATGTCACTACTGGGCTGAAAAACAGGTGCCTTTTTTTTTTTTTACAGCGTTTTGACATCTTCGGATATTCATGCTCACAAAAAAACACGTTAATGCACATTAGTATTAGACATTAGCAATTGGGTAGTGATTAGACAGGAAATGACAGTTGGCAGTGGGAGTCCCGGTCTCAAGGTGGGATCGGCACTGGGCAGGAGTGGGATAAAGGCATGAGTGACCAGGAGATGAGATGGAGGAAGATGGAGAGAAAGAAGCGACACTTTCCCCTGCCTTCCGAGGAGGTGATTTGGGAGTCTGAGGGTCCTGGTCAGAGGAGCCACACTGAGAAGAGGAGATGAACGTGGTATCACACTTGCAGTTTATACCCAGAGGCTGAAAAGGCCCGATATGCCTTCATGAGGAGGAGAGACACCCTACCTCACACCCACTGCATGGTCTTCCAGATCTGTCATCTGCAGCAAGCGACCAATTAGGAGATCCCACATCTCCTCTGTAGATGCAATCCATCGGATTAACACCTGCCAATATGCTCAAGTCAGCAATGCGCAGGAAATATGAGAATGCTGAAGAACTGATTCATTTGCAGCTTATCGAGTAATAACCCAAAGCCAAAATAGATCCAAATCCTGTCTCCAAGTAAACCCTATCTGAAAAAGTGAAGCAGGAATTCAATCTCTGGTCTTCGCCTCGCCCTTGGAAGGGGTGGGGGGGGCGAGGTGTGGGCGGGTGGGGGGTCCAGCTTCAATCAGTTATGTCCAGACCCAACTCAGCCATGGATACATACAGAGATGAGTCAGCAGAGTTAGTCCCTGTATCCCATGTGCAGATTATATATCTGTGAAGTGTTAGAAGTTACAGGAGTGTCAGTGATCAGCAAGATCCGAACACGTGGGATCTGACCACTACACTGCAGGTATGTACTCTAACTCCGCTAACCTGCATGAAAATTGGGAGCTCTGGTACATCACATGACATGCGTGATGGCTTCCTGACATCGGAAATGACTGGGGAAATGAGAAAAGTCTTAAATGATGGGATATTTGACCAGAAGAGGCAAAGCTAATCTGTTAGCTTATTCTCTGAAACGAACTGAAGTCTTTGAAGGATTGATCTAAACTAATTAAAATGGAGATTAATTGCAGCCATAAAAATACCACATGAAAAAGTTAATTACGGCAAGCAGTAATTGACAATAATAATTTGAATGAAATAATGGGAAAAAAACACAAAGCGTTTTTAACAGATCAAAATGTTTGTCGTAAACAAAACACCCACCAGCTTTGACACGCTGGGCTCATGTAAAAATGTGTGGAAAAGCAAGTAAATCTACAGCGACCCCAGAACAATGAGCAGTAAACACCACCATGCTTTCTCATTGGCCGACAGATAGCCGATTAATTAAGCACTAATAGGCAATGCCTGCTGTAGCTATTACTTCATTAGCACTTAATAACTTGATGAACTTAACATGCTGAGGATATTAATACTTGCAGAATTCATTTAATTTTCAATGTGTAACATCTAATTTGTCTAAGTCCTTCTATATTTAACGTTTGAGATGAGTGCACATCCCAATGAGTTGATCCTGTAGGGCCTGTGATCTGCCCTCTCGCCAGCCACAAATCCTGCCCAGCTCCGGAGCCAGAATGAGGTACATGTGGCATGAACACCTTGGGGAGACAAGTGGCCATATTTTCCCAGACGGGGTTGTGAGGCCTGGCGTGACGCTGGCCCTGACATTTTGACAGGCTAAGCAATCCCATCCACCAGGCTCCGAAGGTCGCTTCACGGAGCCAATGTGCGGCCATTATTCATGAGCTTTGGAGTGACGGGGCCTCTGTTGTTACAGCTGAGTGGCCGAGCCCTATAGACGGTATGACGGTGAGACAGTGATGGGCTTACAGGCACTCTCTATGATGGTGACACAGTGAGGGGCTCACAGACACTCCATGAGGGTGAGACTGTGACGGGCTCACAGACTCTCTATGAGGGTGAGACGGTGACAGGCTCACAGACACTCTCCATGAAGCACGTACATTCACACAAGACAGTCACTCATGGAGACAAGGACATGTTTCGGTTTCTCATCCTAAGGTCACTGGCTTTGCAGGATTAACTCTTTATTAGGGATTAATTAACCTCTATGCAGCGTGTTTTTGAGTCTGTGTGGTGTGCATCTGTGCGTGTTTTTAATAGCTAATCAGTCACAGTCACGTACCAATGCCCCAATCGACAGGAACACAAAGTCTGAGCAAAGACATCCCACACAGCCTCACACTGTGCAAATCTCACGGATTAATTACGAGCCAATTAAAGCCTGAAAGACTAAAGTTATACAACCTCTAATCTGCCTTGTATCTCTACAATATATAACAAAAACAATACTCCCCATAATCTTAACATCTGCATCCCATTCAAGACCCTGTGTTTCCTGGAAAAGCAGAAAGCTTCTCGGCTAACCGTGATGGAAAGGAGGTTCGGTAAAATGCATGGATGGGGAGTTCATCAAAATGAACATAAAATCACAAATGAAATGGTGTATGTGGTATGAGGAGGTTTGGCCCTTAACCCAGTAAGTTTAACTGATTGGCAGGTTAACTGAAGGATATTGGTGATGGATACCAGATTAACATACGGGTATAAAGGGGAAGTATCCAAGTATCAATACATAACGTTTCAGTAATGAACAGCTGCATCTCCCTCACACGCCTGCCTCTCGTCGGTGGACTCACCCGCCATCTTGAGACCAAAACGATGACTCAGACCCTCCCCCCCAAAGCTGCAGCCAGAGATGGCGCTTTTGGGCCCCTGACATGCAATCAGTCCGGACGTTGTCTGAGGCACCGGTGTCAGTCAGGTGACTCGTGTGAGTCAGCTGTGCACTGTTAGCGAAAATCGCACTCTGTGAGGAGACTTTCTGGAAGCTGTCAAAGAAGAAAGAAAGCAACTGAAATGAAAAATTAGAGTATTATGTCAAATAAACAATGAGACAACTTTTAAGAGAAGTGTTCAGCTGAGTAGCCTGTCCTCAAATCTCTCCAGGAGTTTAATATTTGTGAATTAGTCAAGCCACCAAACTATTACCGTAAGAGGAAGGACGTTTTTTTAATTAAACTCTTACCATCGGAACAGAATACATCTCATTTCCTGTCTGAAATGTAGCTTAGAGGAATATTAACCATGGTGTCCCACCCAGAGGAAGAACAGCCAGGTCACTGACTGTGGGGAACACGGCTCTCTGGAAGAACAGAACATCGAGAAGAGGACAGATCGAACCCACTCAGAGTAGAGCTGGAGTGGTATCTCTGAGGGAGACAGCACAGCAAAACACAAAATGTTCACACCGGGTCTTACAGTTATTTTATTTAGTCAATGCTTTTATCCAAAGGGATGTCTAAGAGAGGATTAGAGGACAAAAGTCAGCCAGTCTGGAGTAAGTGAAGGTTAAGGTCCTTGCTCAAGGGATTTGAACCAAAAACCTTCCGATCACTGGCACCTAACCTGTTGAGACACACTCCACCCCCATAAAAAATACTGCTGTATGTTGGGGCGGAGAGCAGCTGGAATAACCATATATGACATCTACAGTGGAGCGCGGAGACAGTGGAAGGACGTCCAGAGGCTGGAAAAGCCCAAAACGAACATGGCAACCAGCGCTAATCCATGAAGGAAGTCTTAGCGCTGTTCAAAGTGGGCACATTAATTCTGTGGTGACAAACAACAGTGAACAGGCACACACAGACGTGTATACACACACGCACACACACATACACCCTCAATTGGGGAGGATGAATTGATTTAATTCTGCAGACAGCCGGGGAAAGGCTAATACAAATTAGAGAAGATAAATCATGAAATGAAAATCTATTAGATGCTGCTTCGGGGGGGTGTGGGGGGTTGCCAGCTATGCAGAGCTATATCAGAACTGCAATTAAATCAGTGTTCGGCCATATATCAGCAGGTGCTGACTGCAGCCACCTAACGAACAGGGATCTCAGCATGCATCCGGGCCGCGGTATGGCAAACAGCATGGCGTGTTGGGGTGGGGGGGGGAGCAGCCAGGGCTAGGGCCCCTCCTGAAAAACCACTCTGGCTGTCACCTCTGCCGATTTTCGGCCCGCTCCCCAAGCCGCGCCTGAGATGTTCCTCACAGATGGCCTTCGCTCTTCTCACACCTGGTCATTAAACCCATACGAGCACCTGGCACGCTTAATTAGGCAGCCTTGGGGTCCATCTATCCCCAACCTTCACTGGAGCGGGAGGAAGTCCGCCGCCTGCTGCTTCCACGGTTCCTGGTTTGGAGAAAAATCCGATACCATGCTTTTTCAAATTTTCAAATTTACTTCAGAAAAATTGAGGGCCTCATCCTGCACCATACCTTCCTGTAACAAACTGGGGGCAACTCTCCTCTGTAACAGATAAGAAGCTTGTTGTTATGCAGGCTAAATGGATCTCAGATGAGAATATCAGCAAACAGATACTGAAAGGAAGAACTCGGGTCACATGTTCTCTGTGTGATTCTGACAATTACAGCAGGTGGTTCTGGAGCTGCTGTGACCACACATTCGGTCCGGACCTCCACCACAGTAGCACCCTGCTTTCATGGGGATAGATCAAGCCCCCTGCCTCCAGCTTGGGCCCCCTTCCCTCCCCCCTCTGCATTATCAGAAGGTCCCCTGAGCCCCCGTTAGCCTGTGGATGCTAATTCCTGTCCACTTGACCTTTCTTGCAGTTTCCCAGGCAGGTGTGGGGCGGCCACGGCGGCAAATTAAAGGGATTAGCAGAGTCGTCTGGCGGCGCAGCCGTTATCTCCTCGGTGCACGTGCGATTACGCTTCCTTGGGGCTGTTTACCAGGGTGCAGACCTCGAACACACCTCCTAATGCTCATCGTTACCTGCTAATCCTGTGCCCCGTCCTCATTCCCCTGGGGGGTAAGTCTGGCATCCCTGGGACTTAGCGCACGCTCCAGCGTTAATCCAATCATGTTGACAGGGGCTTAGCGCAGAACTCCAGCAGAAGCAGCTGTGTGTACCCCCCCCATGCCTGACATTCAGGGTGTGTGAGAGTAGCTGGAAAGCATGTAGGTCAATTCGAGATCATCATGCATGGGTACCAAGACTCAGTATGTTTCGCCCAGGGGTGGCAAGAGCCCACTACCTGCCATCTCTGTCACCTTTACCTATCACCAGGTGACTTAACAAGGGGAGCCACGGCTGCCAGGGGGCAGACACACGGGCCAAGGGGCTTGCACTCGGGCATCAAAGCACTGTGCGTAAATCCCACTGCGTTCCAGCCTAATTTGCATATAACAAACCCTGCTGACATCGGCTTAGTGCCAGCCAGAGCCCACAGGCTGCCCGATGACGGGGCCATTACCCGGGCGGGGTGGGGTGAGGGGTGGAGGACAGGCCTCAGAGGAGACCCACCTATGCTGAGCGGAAGCATGTCCACCTGTACAGCTGCCTGGCTGGAGCCTCACTGGGGCCACACCTGGGCTTCCACCAGAACATTCCGCCTGGCCCCTCCTGACAGCATGTGGCAAAACACAGCCAAAGGTGGGATCCCATAACGACTCGATGTCCCCCAATCAGGATCCAGCCAAAGGTGGATGTTGTTATGCAGGCTAAATGGATCTCAGATGAGAATATCAGCAAACAGCACCAGTGTGAGTCTGGAAGGGGGGTAAATCTTAAGCACCAGCCTCCACTCAGCAGTCCTGGTAGGAAGACATCGGAAATACGGCCTTATTAAGCGGAGTGTATAATGTAGAGGCTATAATGCGCAGATTTATTACAGTTTATGTATTTCATAGCCATAAACTGGCATTCTGGCCCTGTGTTCAAACACCCAGCAACCCTCAAAAGCAGCACAATCAGTTTGCGAAATACGGGTGGGGGGGGGCGGTCCGGGGGGGTCAGAGATCCCATGAGTCCCCCTGAAAGCCTCAAAAGCAAAATTTTAAGATGGGGACCCCCCCGATTATTGACGGGTATTTCGCTCACTGAGCACAATCATGTATGTAATTCATATCACAAGTGCTTGTGCATTGCATTTTCTATGCGTCACTACCATAATTAAAAATAATAAAGTCTACGTGCTGGATGATTGGAGCATAAATTGGGTTTTATGTGTAATCACGTTTATATTGTAATTGTTTACTGCCATGACGCAGTGGCATGTAAATCTTCCCCAACCTCAGGCTCCAGGTTCTTGTTGAGTCAAAGGCGCCATTGCGGGGGGGGCAGCCTGACACTTTCAGCAGGAGCAGAGAGACTCACTGTAGGCTATATGTGCCCATCACATGGGGCCCCGGCACTGATCAACATCACAGCCCCAGAATGTAATCAGACCCTTTTCTGCAGAATGTACCCCCCCCCCCCCCCCCCCAGTCACACAGGACCAGCAGGTGAATGCTGGGTAATCACAGAAACACATAGACCAATGCAGAAAGCCAGATTCACCCCCCCAAACCAAGCCCTGCCTACAAACCCCTGCCACATTCACTCATCTTCTGAGTGTGGCTTGCCTAAGATGCCATCTTCTGACTGAGGCATACCTAGGGCATCATCTTCTGAGTGAAGCTTGCCGAGGGCGCTATCTTTTGAGTGCAGTTAGCTTAAGGCGACATCAGTGCAGTTGGCTAGGGTGCCATCTTCTGAGTGCGGTTTGCTAAGGGTGCCATCTTCTGAGTGAAGCTTGCCTAGGACGCCATCTTCTGAGTGAAGCTTACCTAGGGAGCCATCTTCTAAGTGTGGTTTGCTATGGTTGCCAACTTCTGAGTGCAGCTTGCCTAGGGCGCCATCTTCTGAGTGAGGTTTGCTAAGGGTGCCATCTTCTGAGTGAAGCTTGCCTAGTGTGCCATCTTCTGAGAGCGGCTAGCTTAAGGCGACATCTTCTGAGTGCAGTTGGCTAGGGTGCCATCTTCTGAGTGTGGCTTGGCTAGCGTGCCATCTTCTGAGTGAAGCTAGCTTAAGGTGTCATCTTCTGAGTGCAATTGGCTAGGGCGCCATCTTCTGCGTGTGGCTTGGCTAGGGCGCCATCTTCTGAGTGCTGCTTGGCTAAGGTGCCATCTTCTGAGTGCGGCTTGGCTAGGGTGCCATCTTTTGAATGCGGCTTGCTTAAGGCAGCCCTGACCTACCCCAAATGGACCAGTCTTCTGAGGGGACCAGTAAATCTGGAACAGTAACTACCACACAGAGGCTGGTTTGGAGGCTGCATGGGAGGGGGCACAGGCTGTCATGGGGCCCCCAAAGTACAAGAGACCATCGGCATGTTCAAGCCGCCAGGCAGAAGGTGGACAACCCAAGGTGGTGTTCATAAGGCTCATAGAGACACTCCAGCCAGTAATGGTGCAGACAGGCATGATCGTCTGTGGAGCCACACAGATGCCCACAGGAGCTGAGAGACTTGTGGCTTGGCATCTGTGTCACCATGGCAACAGCACCAATGTATGCCAGCAGCACCAAAGGGATCCCAGTCTCCCTCATGCATCGGAAGATGTCTGTACTGGTTCTGGGAGAGGTGGGCTGATTGGGCCCCAGAAGGATGGCCCTGCCGGCCGATCTGCCTTTCTGGAGGTGAGAAAGCTGGATGGCTCCATAGCTCCTTACTTAGAGGGCACATTAAAATGATGAAAAGGCTCCAATCGAGAGCAATCCCCTGAGAAATCGACCTGGATGAGTCCTCCAGAGAATGCTGCACCGTAAACACAATTGCTTGCTACACAAGGAATAAATCATTCTGCTCAGGAGGAAGCTAGCTGAGCACGGAGTGAACGGTAAACCCTGCCCCCCACCCAGGAAGCGGAGTCTGTGAAAGCTTAGTGCCATATGCGAACGACTCGACGCATGTGGGGACCATCTCCGGCCTAACAGTGGCCTCACAGTGGCCTCACTCTCAGCTTTCTAGACACATGGAGGGTGCAGAAAGCACAACATACATCTCTGTTTATAGTCAGCTGGAAGGAGACGGAGATGCGGCCGCATGGAGATGGAGGTGCAGCTGGAAGGAGATGCAGCCATGGGGAGAAAAAGATGCAGCTGTGGCTAGTTGGAGATTCAGCAACGGGTTTCACCAGCCCTTCTCATCACACCTCCTCTAATGCGGCCAAGATTTTCGTAGAGGTTCTCTATGGTAAGGTGCCCCTCTCCAGGACTCCCCTGCCCTTCACCAGCTCACACTCCATCCTCCTGCTAAGGCAGGGCTGGGGGGGGGGGGGGGCAGTGTCGCTATCCCTGAGTCATCACATCATGCCTCATTTGATGCTCAGCAACGCAGAAGTAAAAATCACTGGGTGTCAGAGTCTGTGGCTCCCCAGGGTGGTACCGGTTCAACTCAGGTCATGGCTCAGACGTGACCGGCTTACTGCAGAGGTTTTCTCAGGGATTCCAAAGCTTCCAGAATTCAAGATGGGAACATCTCTCCATGCTTCCTACAGTAGATACCGGGTCCGTGTGCTTGCACGCGCGTATTGGTGAGCCAGCAGGGGAAGACAGAAGGAATTTTCTGCCAAACAAAAATCATTTTCTATCCAAACGAATCCCAAAAATGGCGGGACAGAGGACGTGGTACCTTCACAAAGAGCCTGGTGTTTACATAAGCAAACCGGCAAGCGTCACATGCGATCACACCACCCTCCTTAAACATGGCAGGTCACCGCATCTAGATGGCAAACAGGTCTGGGCATGAGTGAAAAGGCAGAATAAGGGAAAAAGATGGACGGTGTTCACCATGGAGACATGAAGCATGTAGCTGAGGTCATCAGGGTTTCAGGAATCCGTTTGAATACGGTACATATCGCAGGTTTAGTGGGAGCAGGGTCCAGATTGTGATTGTAAGCGACAGACTTAGAGAGAGGTCTGAACACAGCACAGCCTTCTCCAAACTAAAATAGCCAGTGAAGTTTGGCCCTTCACCTCTGATAGATTATAGCGAAAGCTGGACGAAATATTTCATATTGCTGCTGCTTGACGCCACAGGCTGGTTTGCAACACAACCTCAGGAATTCCTGGATTTATGACGGCAAACACAAAGAAAACATGTCCGGATGTAGATGGAGACAGCTGGGCTCACAGTCACCATGCAGACTGATGTTATCCCTGATCTGAGCATGTAATCCCACACCACTACTTCCTGTATCCTCTCTCATTTTGTCCATGGCTTCAGGAGGTTTTCCGTTAGGTCGCTAACACGTTCCATCCCAGAATCCTACCTGGGCTACTCCAGGCTTTGACTCTCTCCCCAAAAAACAACACAAAACACACACCTAACTACAAAGTAAAGTCATTTTTCGAATAATACTCAATTAACCTCACCCTCAGCACACACATAGAGAGAAATGCGTGAGTATGGACCAAATTATTTATTTATTTCCATACGAAATGAGATATTTCTCGTTATTGCAGAAGGATGGCGTACAACATTAAAAAGCAGCTTGAATAAATTAAATTGAGACTGAAATTAAATTAAACTGAAGAGACAGCTCAAGTGCAGCTGCATACAATAATGTGTAATAGCCTATGCCTTGGGCAGTTATGCCGAATGGTGATTTCTTTATTTTTAACTGCGTGATCCTAAAAATACTTCCTGGCTTATAGGCCACTCCATTAATTTATTTCCGTACAAAATGAGACGTCACTCATTGCTGCAAAAGAACAACAGCATTAAAAGTAAAGCCTTAAATCTACGGCTGAATGATATTGGAGAAAAAAAAATCACAATATCTGAAATTTTTTGATTAATATTATAATATTTTTAAAACATAAAAGGAGCTGAAAATTTACCCAGAAATAAACTACTCAAATTGAACTTGCTTTTATGTACCAATAGAGTCTTTACTGGGAAAGGTACAGTAAGCCTGTAGTTACATTCTGGTTTATAAAGAACAAATTTCACAGAACATGAATTTCAAGATAATTTTTAACGACGGCCAGGACAGCGGAGAAGTACATATAAAATTAACAGCAGCAGCATAATCAGACTTTCTCACACTTGTTGCTGTGGGTTGTGTCGACAGCGGTTCCACACACAGACTTTCCGAGGGGCAGGTGCTCGAATGGGGGGGGCATGCCCAACCAGTTTGGGGGGATAAATTTTGTGTTATCACTGGCTTTTGAACAGGGGTACTTAGAAACACTAAAGGGGACTTTTAATCATTCAGGCAAACGGGCCAGGTGCCCCATGCTTGGCCAACAGACACAAAGCAGTGCAGAAAAATCGCTTGCTTTTACGCAATATCATCTGTATGGACTCCAAAGTATTTCCATGCAGAGAAAGAAAAATGTCTCCTGGTGATTAACTTCTGTCTGCCTGTTCAGCTCACTGGTGAGAATGATAGTGACTGGCTATATGCGGATGCAGAGTTCAGCTCACTGGTGAGAATGATAGTGACTGGCTATATGCGGATGCAGAGTTCAGCTCACTGGTGAGAATGATAGT
>JAOYFF010000027.1:14469463-14484847 GCA_025773925.1 Cryptomyrus ogoouensis
GTTCAGCTCACTGGTGAGAATGATAGTGACTGGCTATATGCGGATGCAGAGCTCAAGCAAATACGGCAGTGGAGAGATGCAAACTTCAGAACAAATAAACTGCAAAATTATTAGAGCACAGATAGATCGGATATAATTATATTGCTACTAAATTAAATGTAAAATATATTATTATTTGATTTTAAGATTTTTTAAAATTTTATTTTATACACATTCTCAAATATTCAATAATAAGACTCATCCCAGCTATACGGTGCCTCCTGTACCTGCCATTCCGAACTGGACTCTACATCACTGTCAGAGTGGGATCGAGACAGGGTGCCTTTAAGCAGTTCCTTCTCTCCAAACGGAATTCCCAGGCAGAGTGCACAGGATGTATTCACACGGTGCTCGGGGCGTGAAATCCATCATCCTCTCGCCTCTGAGGATGCAGCAACTTGTGATGTATAAAGTCGCTCATTTTGGTAGGTTAAACGGCGGGCGACAGTGACGAAACTCAGTAGCGCCACCACCCGGCTGCAGGAGCCGTTTTCAAACAGCGCCCCTGCTGGTCATGCGGTGAAACACCCCAGAGGACGATTATAATCCAGACATACCAGCATAGGCTAAACCAGTCTGGTGAACTTTGCAACTTAAAAGTCAAACAATATACAGCAGAACGACATTGAATTTGCCGATATCTTTGATGTAAATCAATTTTGCTATTGATTTGATATTTAAATGTTTTTTTGGATAGAAAATAATGTTTATTTGTGGCCTTTCCACAGTCAATACTACCCGGCCAGGCTGCCACTGCCTGTTAATAAACGTCACGTCAAATTAATCTCACTCTCGATTAAGACAAAAGGCACTGTTCTCCCAGCAAACTCAGCTATCGATCCCTGAAGAAGGATGATCTGGCCCCAGTAACACTCGCTCCCTTTTAACCTTGCCCTCCGACGCAAAGACACAGCGGAGATGGGGAACGCAGAGCCGTGGAGAAAAAAAGAGGCCGGTGTGAAATTAGATTCCGTCTGAAGAGGTCGCCTTGCCGGGTGCCGCCTCATTGCTGGGGGATCATGTGACCCCGCCCACCAATCGGGCAGCAGCGAGAATGCCGGCCGTTATAATTCCACTGCCCAATAACTAGGACAAGTGACAGGCTCAATATTTCAGCCACGCTTACCTGGGAGTGCAGAGAGCTGGGCCTGACAAACGGAGACACTCTGGCATTGCAGAGTCACAGGCCAGTCTCAGAACACCGGGGCTCTCCAATTTCTCCCTTTAATTACGATTCACAGCGAGCTCACACAGAAGAAAATAGGCCCTTTAGAAAAATAGGCAATCTAGTGCTGCCTATAATGTCAGCTGCACACATCTGCCACTAGTTTCAGTAGCGAAAATTCAGGTATAAAAGCTAAGTCAAATTGATTTATGAGGAATAATTGGTTTCTGGGCCATGAGATGTCTGATTGGTGGGAAATACAAGGCATTCCCGAAACAGATCAAAGCTTCATCGAGAGTTTGCTCACGATCGGTGACTCGGTTGTTCTCGTCAGAACGGCGCTGGATTTCAGTAGACCCTGAGCCAAAACCCTCAAAGGATTACATCACAGGATGTGCAAAGAATCCGCACAATGCTCCAAACGGTCACATGGAAGTCCCAGCCAATGAGGAGGCCCGAGACGTACAGGCACACCAGAGGGCTCAGATGCTCGAGGACCTGGAGGAAATTAAGCTGTTAATCCTGAAGCCCTGATGGAGTTCATTCCCCTCTCCTGCACCTCCACCCATTCAGAACGTGGAAGGAGGCAAAAGGTTCCGTGCTTGATGACCGGACTCACACCGTGACCTCGCTGGGAGCTTATCGGTCCGGCGCTGCGCTTATCTTTCCATGTTCTGATACGGGTCTTCCTCACAGTAATACAGCTCGCTCTTTCCAGTGCCACGCCACTCCTGGGCCATGGCCCTGACCGCTGAACACAGATGCTTGTCGGGCCGGCAGCTGCTTCCTCGGCAGCCTTTAGTCCATAGAAATGATACAGCAGACACACATGTAATGGGCCCATGACCACAAAGGGATGGAAAAAGTCAAAGTAACATGCCACTATTTCCCCCTGAGCAAACACAGTCATTGCTCTTAGGTATTTGACTTACTTAATGAGTGCTGAATCCAGACCCCTTCAGTAACCCTAAATCCAAGACAGGACACACCTCAGGCAGGTTGGCTGTCCGTCATCGGGCAGAGGGACAGCATGACAATCCAGAAATTCATCAGGCAGGTCACTGCCAGTATCTCCAACAGTCATGAACACAGCAGTACTCCACTCTTCTTTTATCGCCCCCTGGAGGCAGAGGTGGAGTCCCGCCCCTCACGGCGGAGTGAGTCCTAGCTGTGAGACGGAGGGGTATGAAAAACATGGACCCTTTCAGACTGATTCTGAGCACTGCTGGGGACGAGCGATAAGGCCAGGGGAAGAACTGGCGTCCCCAAGGCCCAACGAGCCCCACATCGCTCAAACAGTCCGCTGAAGCGACGGCAATCCAACGACCAGGGCTGCGGCGCCCCCTACCTGCCACTCTACAGCAGCAACTTTAACCTGGATACTCGCATGCTGTAATCACAGGAAACACAAGGTTCATTCTGCCGTGTTCTGGATAATATGCATAAATAAAACATTAAGAGAGCAGCATTCTAAAGTTGGAACACTTTAAGAGTACTCCCAGGACAGACGTGGAAAGTGTGTGTGTGTGTGTGCGTGCGTGCGTGTGTGTGTGTGAGAGAGAGTGAGTGAGTGAGAGAGAGAGAGAGAGGCTGTGACCGTGATGAGTTTTCTCAAATGATCCTACAGAGCTCCATTCCTGCTTTAATGATGTTCTCATTTGTACCAGCTTCCACAAACAACTGACACAGTTTTGTTAGACTGTCATATCATCAGGACAAAGTGTCTGCACATTTAACCATCTCACGCTAACCTACCCAGGCACCATCTAACTTTAATTACACCTCTAAGAGTACCTTCCCCAGCAGACAGCCCCAGATTGTAGATAATAATGTTTATAATAATCACATTACGTTTGTGACCAGAACGACGCAACATTTACACAGGGCAAACTCACAGCCGGCCTGTTGGATCTGAGAGGATGCAGTTCACAGGTGTTCATGAGGACAGCATATCCACACACCACGTTAGACCCAACTCCGCAGATCCTTTTGGGATTATCCTGTAATATTGACCACGATGTGCGTCCTTAGAAAGCCCAGCAGTGAATGGAATCATTTTCTCCCACATGGGGTCGTGTGTGGCTAAGTAGATTTTGACTTTGTGCCTGTGATCGGAAGGTCACTCAGTCTAATTCCATGGGCAGCAGAGTGATGTCACCTTTCGGCCCTTGAATAAGACCAATCAAAGAGCAAAACTCAAAAAACACTTCCAGAAACATTTTCATGGACTTTGTGAGTTTCGTTATTTCAACAAAAGCTCTTCATAAGCAAGTTATGGTCCCCAGTACTGTAACATATGATGAGGAAGCCTAACTTTAGGTCATTGGCGGTCTCATCTCAAAACCAACAAAAAATTTGCTCTTCAGCTACTCATGAGCATACACCCTCATTGGATGAAAGCGTCTGTGAAATAAATAAAAGTAAACTGGACGTTAAGCATCAGTTCATGGATTCCAGAATGACTGTATTGGTTTGATTTTGGCTGACGGTTTGCTGGGCTTCCTGCACAGTGTTTGACAACCAGACAGTAAAAATACACAACGCAGCATGATCACTGGAGACAGAGGAGAGATGGAAAATATTCACAGGAAGCGAATTGGCTAGGTGACGGCAATAAATTGATGTCCCCTGCAATTTAATCATTCGGCGGAAAAATGAAATTCTGCATAAGGAGCCTGCATTGTGTGCCCTAATCAAATTAGCGTCTTGCATTTGAAAGGATCTCATTATAGGAAAGCTGGAAATTTGATCGGCGATTGATTTATGTTTGAAGAGACTAAAGGACGCTGCTGACTAACCTGATTACCTCTGGCTTGAATAGTCATGGAGCAACGGGATCGTATCCATGTCCCTCCGGCGTGGCCCGCTCTGCCGGCCCACCCCCCCCCACATCTCACCACACACACTGACACACTCGCTACAGTAACGAGCAAACCAATCACCTCTCGGAAAACCGGGCCCAGGGCAAATGGAGCAGGAAACGTGAATAAGGCTGCACTGGAAATGTGTGTACTTCCTGTGTGACCGTATTGGGTGGGGTGGGGGGGGGGGGGGCAGTCAGCCCTTAAATTTTTACTACAGGGAGAATCTGGCCCTCATTTTGCAAATGTGCCCAATAGAAACGCAAGGCCACCTGAACGCCCTGGGATGATCTGGGAGGCACAGATCTGATAAAGCCTATCAAAAGAGCGCGTCTGGGATTCACGCTAAACAGAAGCTGTCATGTTTCAGCTGCCGTGTAAACATTGATAATTAAGTCAAAATTTAAACCTTGATTTAGCTCAAAGCAGCTGCATTCTGGGCTTATTGGTTGCTATGACTCACACACGTTAGCTTCTGCAGGTGAGGGCTGTAATGCGGGTTCTGCAGGTTAGGGCTGTAATGCAGGTTCTGCAGGTGAGGGCTGTAATGCAGGTTCTGCAGGTTAGGGCTGTAATGCAGGTTCTGCAGGTGAGGACTGTAATGCAGGTTCTGCAGGTTAGGGCTGTAATGCAGGTTCTGCAGGTGAGGACTGTAATGCAGGTTCTCGGAACCCATGAAGAAATTCTGCACCAGCCACAGATGGACTGAGTCGCAAGCTTGAGTTTCACGTTATGCGCCATGCAGGTTTGACAGCTACTTTATCTTACTTTTGGCGATGAATAGAAGCCAGCGGACAGGGAGACACCGAGGCGAGCGTGACCCCCCTGTACTCGGCGGACATCGCTCTCCTTACTGGCCTGGTGGCTCGTCCCTAACAAGCCGGCCTGTGAGGAGTGATCTGGCAGAGCCGCCCACCGGAACGATGACTCTGGGCGGCGAGGCGTGATGATTTATGAAGAGTGCTATTCATCCCGCCGCGGCTCGTCCACACGGCACTTCATCTTCATTTTGCCAGTGGCTGACCGCTCAGGACAAGACAGCCGGCCACGCAGCCAGCCAATGGGAGAGCGGGACCTGCCAACGTGACGTTTACAAGCTGGGTCACTGCCCCACTTAAAGGGAGTGTGCTACCCTTCCTGTTTAAAGGGAGTGTACTACCCTTCCTGTTTGCTTTTAACAACCAGTTTCAGTTGTAACCAGGGCAGGTTCTCATCCCTTAGAGAAGGTCCAACCTTTAACCAACTGCTGGAATCTGTCGAATGATTCTTAGCTTCCATTCAGAAGCGTTTGAGTATCCCGGCACCTCCTTCAGCTCCCACCTTGACCTCCATTATATCCCACACCAGCTGAGATGTTTCATCTGAATCAGGACAGGAGTTGCCAGATGTTCTAGCAGGCCAAGGTGGGACCTGGAGAAGGTATTCAGGTCTACTGCTGACTGGCAAGCCACAGCATACCAGGAGATTAAAGCCCAGTTTGGAACAGACCATCCAAAGTTCACAGTTCCACATCAACCAGGGCTGAAGCGATTAGAACTTATCTAACTGCTGAGAAGTGTTAGCTCTGCACCTGTATGGCACAGTGGTATCTGGTAGAAAGGATGAAGATCCAGAGATGTTTCAGGTTCTAGCCAAGCTGCTTCTGCCATGACACCAGGTCCAGGAAAGACTAGGATCTCCGACACCTTCCCAATAGCCTTGACCACATGGACTCCATCACATTTTGGGCATAGCATTCCAGAGCACTATGCCGTCCCTCAGAGCTATTTCCTGCTTACAATTGGTTCTTAGTGAAAAATCAAACAATCAGCAAAGACAAGCCCCCCCTCCACCCCCCAACATCTCCATCTGACCTGTCACCGTCAGCGCAGATCAATAAGCCCTGCAACATTATCGACACATTTCCAGAACGTTTCATTGACTAATCAGGATTAGTGCCACTCTGTCCATCTTCCTAAATTAGAGGCGATTATACTGACATCCACACACGGATTTCGGTGCCCCCTGCCTCACGGATGCAGATTGTCGACTGACCCCCTTCTATATTGGGTTGCGAGCAAACTTCAGACTGGGTCCACAGACAGCTGGGTCATTCCATATTGATTCTACACTGGGATTCACGCAAAACAGCAGCTGTTATACTTCAGCTGCCGTGTAAACAGAAATAATAAAGTCAAAAATTAAACCTTGATTTAGCTCAAAGCAGCTCCATTCTGCGCCCATTTGCTGCTGAGACTAACAAACTTTAGCTTCTGCAGGTTAGGGCTGTAATGCAGGTTCTGCAGGTTAGGGCTGTAATGCAGGTTCTGCAGGTTAGCGCTGTAATGCAGGTTCTGCAGGTTAGGGCTATAATGCAGGTTCTGCAGGTTAAGGCTGTAATACATCCACAAACTGTGTGGTCAGCACAGCAATAAAGTGATGGTTGCACACTAGTGGTCATGACAGGGTGGTCTGCAATGAGACCCAATCAGGCATGGAGATGCTCTGATCCTCAGCTGTCTGTGACCACGAACATGCAGGGTGGAATGAACTGTCCAGCCTCCCATTTGGATCCCAAACCTCTCTGACACTCTATATATGAGAGCCATTATACACAGAGCACCTTTTTACACATTATCAAGACACATGATCCTGAAGGCGGGGGGAGGGACGGTTCTGCACCAGTGGCGTCATAATAAAAGTCAATGCCAGAGAAATTCTGCATTATTAATTCTTCACGTTCGATTTCACAGAAGGTTCCGGGCCACATCGGTACGCTCCACAGGGATTGGCACTGTCTGCTGTGAACTCCCGCTGCTCATGCCGTGGTCTTGGGTTAACACCTGTGCTTGTTTGTCAGAGAGCTGATACCGTGCGCCCCCACCCCCCCCCCGGAAGGTTACCGGGGAGACCAGCGACAGCTGGGGGACACGGCGTGACGAGAGCCACCTGACAACAAGGATGTCAAACCGTATAGCAGGGTACGCTGCTCCGCAGCCTGGTTCGCCTCAAGGAGCCGCCACCTGACCCCAGTCTCCCATCACACCGTACAAGGGTCAGCTGCACTATGGTATGACAGAACCCGGTCAGAACCAGAGCGAACGCCCTCCCTCACATAGGAGGCTCAAAGCGGCCTGAGCTTCAGAAGTTACATGTCATCCAGCAGGCCGCCTGGTACCGACACAGTGAAATGTGATAAAAGCAGGATTTACAATCTGAACCGGAGGACTGAAGTAGGCCGGCTCAGAACAATCCAGCACTTTGTTATAAACCCTAACCTGCAGGAATGTCTCCTGGGAGCCCCTGCAAAGTGTGCTGCACATCCACATGAGTGCTCTGTCTATGGAGTCTGACCGGGCTAAATGAAGGACAGGAAATAAGTATCAAACCAGAGGAGCTTACACAGAAATCCCCCACTTTCTCATGAGCGCATTTCATGCATACCTACTATATATATATACCTAATTTCCCCTTTCCTGTCATAAACACTAAATCTTTTTCTCCAAATTAGAACGCCAGCAGTCTGAGCCAGTCTGGGTGTCCCTGGCTGGCTCCACGAAGGCAGTTGCCGGAATGTGTCAGGTGGCACCAGGAGGCGAGTCGTGACGATCTGGGACTGTGATTGGGGTATGTGACAGCTGCCTGGTCACCGGCCAGGCAGGCTCGGGTACAGACCCCACGCTGCCCCGACCGGCAGCACCGGAAGCCTTCTGGTTAGCGCTCTCCACTTGTAGACTTACGCGCCGCGATGTTGCACGTTTAGTGACTGAGCACGAGTCAGGAAAATAAAAGCAGGCAGCTATGTGAGAGGATGCTGATCGATGCATTTTCTAATTCCCTCAGCCTGCTGACGCGCTGCTTTGGCGTTTGTCGGTGCCTGACGCGGCGTTTCGGGCAAGTGCCGTTCGTTTGCCGTGCCTGATGGGCTTGGCCTCCCGCACGGACATTTCTGATAGGTGCAGCCGGGGTCCAGCTCCACCCCTAAACAGATCCAGGCCGTGCACGCCCTGACATCACTCTCATCCGGGTACCTCACAGCCATAAACATGTCCAGCGCCAGGACCTGATTTGAAGAAGAGCTGGGCAGCACCAAGGACCCCAGCTGTCACTAATTCACTTCTGGCACAACATAGACGCCTCTAGAGGAGGTTGATTGCTGTGGCCAGCCTGTCAGACTGCTTTCTGGGTGCCAGTTGATTGGGTGAGCTGCCCCACATGGAAACGAGACTCTTAATTGGTGTTTTGAGTAAAAGCCACCTTGCCACGGACAGAAGGCCTTGCATAAGGCAGCAAATAAACAGGAGGTGAAGGCCTTAAGCCAGGGTCACTCAGAGCACCTATGCCAGGGCAGGGCAGCTAGATGTCCAAGTGTAAAAGTGACCTGATCGGAGTGTCATGTCTCTCTTGTGACTGGTCCCCATCTGTTTGAGCATTCCTGGTTCCCGTATGGTGCACAGGAGACCCAGTCCTCTTTACCTACCAGTTTTTGTCGCAGCCCAGCTGCCCAGAATCCTATTTTCCAAAAAATGTGACAGGGCGGATCGACGGATTTCTAGCGGCGGGTGAAAATGACAGGAATCAGAATCCGCACCGATCGATCTCTCAGTCAGTCTGAGGCTGTCGCTGCGCTCGTCGCCCAGGGCGGGACGGTTACAGATTAATTTCACACGCTCACCTGTGTGACAGACCCTTCCCGCCTGGGCCTCTCCACAAAGCACTTAATTGATGGCTAATTTCATGGGAACGCGATGCTCCCAGGGTGCACTGCTGCCACACATGACGACTTCATTAAAATCGAATCAGCGGGTCAGGGACTGACAGGCTTCATGGAGTTTTAATTAAAAGTGGCTGCCATTGTCAGGAGTCTTGGTCCATCCCGGCACTGTCGCCTTCTGCCGTCAGCGTACCAATCATCACCTGGAGAAGCTCATAACAGTCAGCACAAACCTATAACAAATGGACAGGTTTTATTTCCCCCCCACCCCCCCCACCCCGCACCTCCTGCAGCAAACATACAGCTTTGCAAAGACAGCAACTTCTCCCAGCCTGTAAGGCCATCGCCACACCCTCGGCATGCTGTGAACGCAATGGCCCTATGGGGGGCGTCCCATCCGAGAAGCAGGGCCCTGGATGTTAGGGATGAGGTCGTGCAGCATGTACCCACCCACCCCAGCTGGGTCTGAAAACAGCTGAACAAGCTCCTTTAATGTTTATAATTGCCATCAGGAACCACTGACCTGACCGTGTCTGGAACTCTCCTGCTCTCTGTTCAGCCGGTCCTGAACACCTCATTTCCAAACCAAAATACTGTCGTTCCATTGATACGTTGTTCCCTCAGACCTTCTTTAGAAGCATCCCATGACCTGCAGGACTATACCTTCTGGGGTTTGACAGCCCCTTTAAGCTGCTGAGCAGCAGTCAGATACTCCAGAGAACCATCAAGTATCCTGAGACCAATCCTACGTTCTACTCATCAACCATCAGAAACCATAGAGGATCAGCAGATGTACATTGGAGGCTCTATGCACCACTTCCTGTCTGCTCTCCAGCTGAGGTCATGGTAACTGCGGATTAGCAAATTACTGCTACGTACAAACATGTAATTAGCGCCTACAGCTACTCTCACTTACGTCTTTCATTTCCAGGGCTTCTGGTTAGCCACCTCCTCTGAAAACAAAGGAGCTGCATTTCCTGCTATTGATTCCTCCTGATGTAGTTTGTACAGCAGTGTGGAAAATGTCCCGATACAAAAGAGTGATGGAGAAATCGCAGCACCCCCTGCTGGTGAGGTGAGTAAACACCCCCAAGATTGAAACGGGCCTTCCGTTTAACGGAACTGTTAAGTGTCACTGCTGGGTTTGTGAGCTGTTGCAGATTTTAAACACCCGATCCAGTAACTGCTGCCACTCGAACGGAACAAACACCTTTTTTTATTGCCCGCAGGTGAGTGCGATGGCCGTACATCCGTCACGCAGGAGTAAACAACAGGCTGCGGAACGGCGGGACAGTTCCCGGAAAGACCTGAGTGACTCGAGCTGCTGTGATGTCCTCCAGCTCCAGCTCCAAAGCGCCTCTGCATGTAAAACAAAGCTTCTGTATTCAAGGACCACTGGGTTTTATTGATTCCTGTTTGTTGTTCTGCATGGAAAAACACATCTCCAGCCTCACCCCCCCCCCCCCGCCCACTCATATCAGACTATACCGGGGTTTTATATTTAACAGGAAATGTCTGCCGGGGCCTGGAATCGATACGAACTCCGGGCCCAATGAGCCAATCCGAGCCGATACAACGGGCCCTTTGCCGACTCACTGGCACAGTACCGGGAAGGTCCGTTAACGATTCCTTCGGCAACCTTCTGTTCTGACCGTCAACAAAAACGATCACGGGCTTCTCAAAGTCGAGGCACAGGGGGCTGTGGGAACCATATCTGATTTCCTGCGGAAAGAGGAAGAGATGCTCGTCTGATACCCAGAGGAAAAGAGAGCCGGATAGATACTGATCCAACAAGATTCCATCTGATAAGCGACCCCCACTTTCGGCTGAATCACCCCAGCACTGCTGGTCACAGTCCCCTTTATGGGAATGCAGACAGGCAGGAGACCAGCTTAACTTCTACAAAGCTCTGCAACTTACCATTTACACAATGTGACAGTGTATAAAAGAACGTGAATAAGCCACAGCACTGACTCCCTCTTGTTGATAAAAACGTTTTTTCATCCAACAGCCCCCAGTCGAGATCCGTGGAGATGTGTCAGACCCATAGCGACAGCGCAGGTTTGCACAAGTAACATCACCACCTGCTGTTTGAAATTAAAACAGAAAAAAGCCGTCCATCCAACAGCGGCGTTGGAAGCGAGAAGCTAATTTCACATTTAGAAATAAAAGAATGGCAGAGAATGGGAACGACGGGAGCTGTGTAATTATACGTGTTGAAGTGCTGGAATGGCCGTCAGCACACTGCCAGGGCAGACAAAAGAAATCAGAGCCGAACAGCAGGGGGCGCCATCGCCAGCAAATCAGCATCGAGCGGCCATGGTAAATTCCTGTCCGGGTGATGGGGGCGCTTGACGAGGCCGGCGCCATCCAGACCATCTCAGGTCGCATTCAGGGAGCTGCAGTCTCACCTGTAATGGGCTGTAGTGCTGCCAGAAGACTGGTGTGAAAGTCCAGCGTTCCATCCATCCATCCATCCATCCATTTTCCAACCCGCTTATCCTACTGGATCGCAGGAGTCCAGCGTTCATTATCCCCAATTTAGAGATCTTGTTCGAAGACTCCGCCCCCCCTTTTTGTTTAGTCGAACAAAGTCTTTGTGTATAAAAGCAACAATTCATCGCCATTGATCAAAGACTCATTATCAAAGACTCACAAAAGCAGGCCGCAATTGTGAAACTCATTACGGTGTGTGTAATCTGCTGCTCCTGCTTTCAAAGGAGGGGGTCTGTGCTCGGGAAATCAATTGCTCTCCGTGTTGTTCTCTCTGGGGCCCTGCGGGGACGTTAAAGGCAGAGCGCTGGAGGATAGGCCTGGCCGCGGTCGGGAAGGCGGGGCGGTTCAGATCACACCGTGGGGACGTTAAAGGCAGAGCGCCGGAGGATAGGCCTGGCCGCGGTCGGGAAGGGGGCTTTTCAGATCACACCGCGGGGACGTTAAAGGCAGAGCGCCGGAGGATAGGCCTGGCCGCGGTCGGGAAGGCGGGGCGGTTCAGATCACACCGTGGGGACGTTAAAGGCAGAGCGCCGGAGGATAGGCCTGGCCGCGGTCGGGAAGGGGGCTTTTCAGATCACACCGCGGGGACGTTAAAGGCAGAGCGCTGGAGGAGAGACCTGGCATACACACACACGCACACACACAAACACACACCCACACACACAGACAGACACACGTCTAGGCGTACCTATCTAAATGGGCACCTTTCATTCATTTCTACGAGGAAAACTCCAATCACAATGCCTACCCTGGTCTACCCAGTATCCAAACAAAATAGAAGATTTTTGGCTGTTTTTGGTTTTTTGATTGCAGTTACAGATTTTTATAAAATTGAGGTTATCCAAATGGAAACCTGAAAAATGTCCCCAAAAGTAATGAAGTTTCATGTTTTACTCTTGGGACATTTTGGTCCCCAAATGTGATCTATGCAACCCTCCCCACACACACACACACACACAAACACACACACACACACACAGCTCCATCACCCCAAACATTCCATTCACCTCCAAACACATTTATGCCTTGACGAGAAATGCACTCTGCGCCAGAGTGTCAAACCTGCAATCTCAGAAATAATAATAAAAAATTCCTGCACATTGAGTAAAGGCTCTTCTCTGTGAAAGGTGTGTACATGCAGGGCTCAGCGGGATCCCGGAGTCAATGACAGGCAAGCAGGTCAGCAGTCAGCAAACGCAGCCGGCAAGTCATTAAAACTCTCCAGTCGATCGCCAAACAGCTGCGGCCATTCAGGCTGGGCCCTATTCACAGGAAAAGCACGCAAATTTCACCGAACGGATCATTCCTAACACGCCCTACATATTATCCTGAGGAGAACGGCATTTTCTCCTTTAGTTTGCTTAGCCAAGCCACATTCAGTAACCTCAGGCATTGTCATCTAAACCATCACGGATTGGTGGCTTGTTATTTCAACAGCGCCCAGGAGGTTTTCGGAAAACCTGGGAAGCTTCTGTAAAACAGGGACAGTATACCGCCCCACGAAGGCAGAACACAGTAACTACACTGACACAGACACTGGGAAAAAGAGCCTTACGGTTTTTTTCCACTGTCCACTCATAAGCAGTATGTATGTAAATGATGAGTGCACTTATTCAAAACCAGTTCAGCTGATATTTTGTTACAAGATAAATACGAGCTCAAGAGACCCAGTTTTGGTCATAGTTCAATTTTGATAAAATATACAGTAACGGTGCTTTGGCTTTGTGCAGCATAGGATACTTTTCGCATACAGACACTCAGGAGGTCGGCGATATCTGCCGACTTACTTTAACACCCCTTTGGAGTTAATCCAAGGCCACATGACCTTCACTCACTCCCGTCCCTAAGGGCCGTTTTGAGTCCGATAGAATCCTCCGACCAGTGCTCTGTATCTGAAAGGAAAACTCGCCCTTCCCCTCAAACGAAGATTCGTATGCAAACAGCAACTCAGAAGCACTCCTTCAGCTCCAGCCTTCACTAAGGGATGCCGCAGGTGCCCAGGCTCGGTGCTCCAGAAAGCACCGTCCGACCGGCAGAAAGCAGTGCTTCACCTCGCCACTTAAAGCAGGAATCCCAGGGGGTTGGGGGGGTATCTCTGAGAGGCCTGGTGAGGCGCTCAAGGAGGGCGAGAGCTCAGCTTCAGGTCAGGAAGGAAACGTGCGTGTCACTCGGTGGGTTAGACGGCTGTGCATGTACTGTAATCAGAAAGTCACAGGTTCAATGGGTCAGTGTGGTGATTTTTATTAATGGGTCCTTAACCCTCCTGGTTGTTTCTGGGACTGTCTGATCCTGCTTTCCTCCCAAAAAAGTACTCTTTGGATAAACATGTAATGAGCAGGGTTAGTAACGAGGCCAGTCCACTGGTGAATCTCCACCGAAATCAGACAGCTGTGCTCCTTTACCAATTTATATCTGTCACTTGGAAACAAAGGACATAGGGGCTTCCTGTCGACCTTGTGATCAGTGGCGCACCTTCCGGAGCGAGAGCCATCGGCCACTCTCTCACCCCGTGACCCATCCCCGGGGCTCGGGGCAGGCAGCACATGCAGTCCGAGAGCCGCTCTGAGCACGCTCCGCTCAGCCTGGGGCCGGTACGGGGCGGCGACGCGAGATCCAGCACCCACACAGCGCCTCGGCACAGTGTTCGGGGCACTCGAGCGGCGAGGAACAACGAGGCTGAACATCGTAGGAACGTAGAGTGTGAATTATTCATGTCCCAGAAGCCCTGGGGGCTCCAGCGCGAGGGAGGCGTTCCAGATGCAGCGTGAAGCGGCCACCCCCTCTTAAGGGAGCACCCCCCCCCCACAAACACACACACACACATCGGCTGTCAGAGATGCCGCGTACGAAATTCACAAATGGTGATAAAGAAAGCAGGGAACTATGAACAGCCCTTTACAGCCTTGAGCCATAGCATTGTAACCGCGGTCAGCCCCAAACGTGGTCGACTGCCAAGCCGCGGTCAGCCCCAAACGTGGTCGGCTCCCCAAGCCGCGGTCAGCCCCAAACGTGAAGGTCCAGAAAGTACAAATCCATGGCAAGGTTGGTTTCAACAGACCAGTTGAGTACTCTGGGAATGTGATTCTTTATACTCAGCTGAGTATGCGCTGATACACCACACTGCCTCACCCACCACACGATGAACCTCCTCATGAATCGGAACCCGAGTGCAGCCCTGTGGCGGGCGATATCTCAGCACCACACTAGTCTGGATGGAATGAAATGGTGTGAAGTTTTTTTCTGGTAGCTGGAGTGCCAATCTGTGAAACAAAACCTGGATTTTTACCTTTCTGGACCTGAATTTTCCACCTCTGTCAAAGGGAGTAATGAACACGGGAAAAGCCAATTAGCCCACATCACCGGATATTAATCCCCAGTGTCTCCTTTCCCTGCCAGCTGTTTGAGGGGGGGGTGGAACAGGCAGAAGCACACCGGGATATACGTTACAGGTGGTCTGGGATTGTTTCAAGGTCACGGCATATAGACAGACAAGTAATCGGAGGGAGATAATCTGACTAATCTAACAGACAAACGACAGCAGGAACACAGTGACGTTTGGCACAAGCTTTGGCTGGCTAAGCACGGCACCATCAGCGCCCCCTGCTGTCTCCGGCATCCTGGTGTGCAGGAGCATAATTATGGATCGTTCTGGTGTCCCGGTTCATGTCGCTCTCTCTCCTGTGTGGGTCCAAACCACCTGTGAGTTGTGCAGAACCTGCCGGAAAACCCAGAAGGCACCGACGGTGTGTTTAATGAAGGGTGCGGCCTGGCGGGGGCCGGGTCCCATACACACACTGCACGTGACAAATCTCCCTGCGTTACTACTCACGAGCAGGGGATCATGGGAAGACAGATAATAACGGCTGCCATGTCACCGCCGCAACAGGTCACATAGCATTCAGCATCCTACTCTACAGGCAGCAAAGAGCAGGACGTCAGGCTGACCCAAAACACAGTGCATCGCCCCCAACAGGTAACATAGCATACAGCATCCTACTCTACAGGCAGCAAAGAGCAGGATGTCAGGCTGACCCAAAACACAGTGCATCGCCTCCAACAGGTCACATAGCATACAGCATCCAACTCTACAGGCAGCAAGGAGCAGGACGTCAGGCTGACCCAAAACACAG
>JAOYFF010000027.1:14492767-14505766 GCA_025773925.1 Cryptomyrus ogoouensis
CTGGTTCACTCAGTCCACCACTCTCAGTCTCAGTCTCTCTCAGTCCACCATTCTCAGTCTGCACCACTCAGTCCACCTCTCTCAGTCTGCTTCACTCAGTCCACCACTCTCAGTCCACCATGCTCAGTCTGCTTCACTCAGTCTGCCTTGCTGAGTTCCTCTCTCAGTCCACCACACTGAGTCTGCCTCACTGAGTCTGTCTCAGTCTGCCTCACTGAATCCATCTCACTCAGTCCAACTCACTGAGGCCTCCTCGCTCAGTCCTCCTCACCATCAGCATTCTCATTCTCTCCAGCTCCAGTCTGACGAAGGCCGGTGACCAACAGCTTTGCCACACAGTACAGATATGGGTGAAGGTGCCTCCTGAGTCTGTCCAAGACCATCCACACTCATGGCATCGATGGTGTGATTCGATGTGCCTCATGGCGTTTTATCAAAGGAATGAAAAAACATCCTCTCACTTTTAGAGAGCTCTGCTTGCACAGCAGAACTCCAGAGGCTATCCTCATTAATTATCAAGCAGGTGATACAACCCCCACTGTCCTTTTTTCAGGAGCCTATCCCAGAGGCCATGAGGCATAAGGTGGGGGACAATCAGGGAGGGGCACCAGGAAGAGGCCAACACAAACGCAGGTCTGTGAGGCGCCCAGGAGCAGCCCCAACGGGTGTCATTACATCTGCCCCAAATCGATGCCAGCGAGCCCCCCCCCCCCCATACAGGCCCCTAATTAAGTTAAAGCTGCATAACTCAGTAATCAGCCACAACTGGGATGAGGAAAGGTGTCGCATTTAATTCCTCCATCGATCGGATCAGTTCCCTAGAGAAACGCTGCAAACAAAGAGCCGCCCCCTCATTTGCTGGACATTAATTGCTCTGTTTATCGCTTCCCTGCATGAAGACTGTGGCCGCGTCATCGTTAGCGTGGGGGGAGGGAGTCCACTGCCTGTGGAGCTCCCCCGAGGATCGCCAAGTCCCCCATCAGCGCTTCAATTTGCACGGGGGTCACAGGGGGGCGACAAGGGGCCCCGCCACCGAGGAAATGGCACAAAGCGAAAGACAACAGCTGATAGAGCAAACCACTCCCCCACAACCCCCCCGGGGCTCTCCTGTCATCCACGGAAGGAGACATTTTAATTTGTTCAGAGTGCAGCCTCCCCCTGCGCTGCAGAAGCCAGTCCTCAAGCATGGATTTCTTTATACTGATCCCATATCAGCTGCCCAGCACTGTGGGAGCCAGTCCTCTGGCTCAGCTGTCTTTATATTCACTGATCCCAGATCAGCTGCTCGGCCAAAGGAGTGGTACCCTATCGGTAGGAATCTCACCAAGGCCCCACTTATTATGGGGGTCTTGTTCAGGGGTGGGGGAGTACTTCAGCACCCTTCCCCCCCCCCCTCAACACAAGCTGAACTACAGCTGCAATTTCGGGTGTTGGAGTTTCCATGGAAACACCCCTCTAAAGGGAACGATTTGGCCAGACACGCACAGTCTTATGTAAAAACGTTTCACCGACTTTGCTCTGTGCATTTTTGTGTGTTTGTTCTTTTCACTAAAATCTCAGAGAACGATAAAAGGTGTGTTTTCTTGTTCATGCCATTCAGGTGTAACCCTCAGTACTCAACAGGGGGCGCTGGAGATTCTGAAAGGTTTTACCACTATGTGGTACTGGTCTCAGCCCCCAGTCATCCAGGTGGACACAGAGGGGAAGGCCAATCCAAACCCTCCCATCATTCCTGTACATACATATGAGGATAAAGGCCCACAGGTAGCCAGCTGTTTGGCACTCACTGCGGTAACAAAGTCACCTTTCTAACCCTAACCCTAACCTTAACCCAAACCCTAATTCCAAATTCCAAATCCCAAACCCTAAACCCTAATCCCAAACCTTAAACCCTAACACCTAACCCTAATCCCAAACCTTAAACTCTAACCCCAAAACCTAATCCTAAACCCTAAACCCTGAACCCTAATCCCTGATCAGTGACAAGGGCAAAGTACAGCCATATCCGCTTCTGGCTGTAAAAATACCAGCTCCCAACACCAAGGAGAATCACAGCTCCAACTGTCAGCAAATCCACAGAAAACCCAGAGCGGAGCGATGGACAGTCACCAGCTGTGGCAGGTACTGTGTGAGGTTAAAATTAACAAATCACACTAAATCGCTTGTAGCTGCAAACTTCTCTACCGGTTAAAGGTGAAGGGAGCAGCACACCCATCCTGGAAACAGTAGCCTCGCTGCTCACATCTCCAACAGTCTCGGAGAAGAGGCACACAGCGCCACCAGCTGGCAGAAAAGGGAATTGTGCAATCTGACATTGCCCCACGCAGGAAGCATTTTAATAGTGCTGTCCAAACATGCCTTTATATCGCTAATACACACCATCACTACAATTGTTTTCTTGTTACCCCCAAGGAGTATTTCTGTATTATAGAAATATTCTGATCAAAGTATTTGCCTCAGTACAGTCCCACGCTTGCAAGAGTATAGGAAAATGCAGGCAGGAAAGACTCCACTAAAATATGTCATGTCTGCCTTGACACATTTAATGTCTAATCAGCACCCCCCCCCCCTCGGCCCCCTAATATGCTAAATGAAAGTTAATTTTAAATACATTCTCCTGACATTCGCCGTTATCAGTCACCATAAACCGGACACTTTCCGCAAGTTTCCGCACCTACAGAACCGTGATGCTCGTAAATCACTGTAGTCTGACAAAAATAACACATTTGCCCACTAACTGCTCGGTACCAAACGTGATGGGCTTTGCTTGTTGGATGGGTCGTACTTAAGGCTGACACACTGCAGTCAGTTAACACATTAACCCTGCTCATAAGCAGGATTACCGCCATACAGGAGGTCTCACAATTAAATCACTTACTGGACGTAATTAAGGCATTTGATAAGAGGTCTTGACTCCTCATAGAAGCTGCTTATCTATTTCGGTACAGAAGCAGTACGATATTCGTTCCTTAATGAATGTTCCTTCTGTCCTTTTGAAGCCTTGATATGGAGGACAAGCAGAGAGTGCCAGGAGGAGCCTTGGCTGCCTAGAAACCTCACACAGGTTCTGACAGCTTCCAGGAACGCCTCCATGGGCTGCTCATCTCCACCTGACTGGGCCAGTTCCTGCCAGATGTACCAGTTCTGCTCAGACCCAGTGACTGTCTCCACTCCGCCCCACCTTGCAGAGAACTTCCCCTCAGAGGAGGACCTTGAAATGAAGTTGTCTGCCCCCCGTGGCCTCATTCCACTTACTGAAGATAACCTTCTCTGGAGAGATGTCCTTGACCACTTAAATCCATCTATTTTCAAAAAAAAGCATACACACATGCTGGCAGAGGTGAGGGGCAGGGCTGGATAAATATTTGAGATGTTTTAATGTGTTTGACTTCCTAAAGGCCTGATATTGCTTGTGTGTTTCCAGCCAGCTGTTGATTTCCATTGACAGCGGCCACCTCTCTCTCTACATGACCAGCGTGGCCAATCGACCTGTCATGATATTAATGTTAAAAATTTCGGTATTGATTGACACACCTGTCACACCTCGCTCTGGAATGTCTCTGGCTTTTAATCTCCCTTTCCATCTTAATTGACCGATTTCTTTATACACGGCACGTTAGACAAAAACTGGATGTAAGGCTGGCGTTTGGCCGAGTTCAGCTACCAATGGCCGCTTCTGACAGTAATCATCCCTGTATGCTACATTGACTAAGTTAAGTGCTCTCTACATCACACAGATTTCCTTTGTTTACCGAACTGTTCCTGCAGATCCATGAGGTACAGCCAAGTGAGAACTGAAGAACACCGCAAACCCCTTTCAGAACGGTACTTTTCACATCTAATTTATTTATTTAACAGAAACTTTTATCCAGAGCAAAGCACCTTTTTTTTGAAAAAGCAAGGTCAGACAGTCCCTGGAGCAATTGAGGTTTAAGAGTCTTGCTGAGAAGCCCTACGGTGACATCACTCCTCTGACCCTGGGATTTGAACCAATCACCGGCCAAATACTCTAACCCACTGAACCACACACCGCCCTTATGTAATTTACAGTACGCACAGATTCTACCTGGATCCGTGTCTTTTCCCACCTTACCCACAGCCGGAGGTCAGGGGAATGCAGGGCCGGCACTAAAAAGGCAGGTCATGCGTCGTAAAAGGTAAAATGCGACCGCATTATAAAGCACAGAAAAACCTCAGCGAGCTGTTTCTTCAAGGCGCATTCCTCTTATCTGACAACAGAATTAGCGCAGCGATGAGCACATTAGAAGGAGAGCAGGTGTGCTCCCCAGATAATGTATGGTGCCGTTTAATGAGTCGTTATCGAAAGGATATTATCCTCAACGTTTAACATGTCCCTGGCCTTCCGTTCATTTTCCGGGGATCACGTCCCGATGGATGAATTAGCGACACGTTCACTTTCCAATCCATCCCTCCACCCCCCCCCCCACTACCACCTTTGTCTCTCCGCAAAGTTTGTGCACGGAACAGACTTTCAGGCACGATCTTTAATTAGCGCCTCCGCAAATGATGACAGACCAGATGCCGCGCTTTCAGGGAAGACGCATGGCGCGGGGACGGCCGGTCCATCTCGCGTCCCCCCCTGCACCCTGCACGCACACGCCGTCACACGGGGGACATGGATCGGTCACGCCAACGTGTGACCTTCCGCCTCACTCCTCCTGCTTTTAACTCGCTCGCCTCAGGGAGTCTGAAGAAAAGCTAAAAATAAAATGATACCAACGACGGTAACACATCGCCGCGCAGGAGATGCGGCGAGAAAAAAAAGCCGGGGAGCAGCACGTGTTCCGCGGAGCTGCGGGCGTGTGATGAGACCCCCCCCACACACACACGTCCCGCCAAGGTCGCCGCCACATTGGCACGCAGCCCTCGGCTTCTCGCTCGTATCTATGCACAATGGAGGACGATCCCCCATCCGTTTGCATGATGTATCCCTAAGACACGGCGGGATCCGAGCTGCTGGGACAAAACCGGGGCGTTACGGTGTTAAAATCCTATTTTGATGGCCGTTAGCACAGGTGCAGTGCGAGCTGTGATAGAGGGCACCGCCCTGCAGCCGTAAACGGCTTAGCTCGGTACAGGAGCGTGTCTTTGAACCACGTCAAATCCTCCATGACGGGAGACGCTCTCCTGGTCCTCACCCAGACACCTTCTGTGAAGACGTGAGAAGCATCGTATCTGCAGAGAGGCACCAGGTCCCCAGAGTTCAGCACTAAGAGCTGACTGACACGGTTTCTTTCTACTTGCATCCTTGTGAAGCCCCTTTGCACTTCTAACGTGTCCCCAGACATCAGGAACAGGTCACCATCACCCAAGGCTTGAATACGCATCGGAGGGGTGGCTGTTCAAGTTTGACCATCAGACCCGGAGTTCTCAATCCATCCGAGCCATCCGAGGCTATGGTCCGATAGATCGTTACCGGGCTTTGAAAACAAACACCATTTCATGTGACCCTGTTTGTAACATTAATGAATGAAGTACACGAATGGCCTCCGAGTTAGCGCTTTGGGTCACTGCCCTGCTGGTAGGTGACTTTTCATGGCACATTGACACTGCAGATTGACATTGGTGTGCCTCCACTATTTCTGCACTGAATCATCTACACGTTAAGGAGTTATTGTCGTTATCATCCCGACCGGTAGGGAGCATTTGCTGGAGAGCAGACCTGTGATGTTAACCCCAAGTGGGTCTTTGGGGATTACACAGAGCAGAAACTCGACACCCTGCCATACAAGCAGGCAGGATTTGCATTTTGTGTATACTAGATTCTGATTTCATTCTCATCTCAGCCATTTAATTCCAGCTCTGTTTAGATCGTCCTTTGCCTCACAGTGACATCACTCGTTATTTCCCTCCAACCTAAAATAACCCGTGTCTGATCGATTCCAGTAAACACAGCTCTCTCCATATTCTGGAAAATGAAGCTTGGCTACACTCAGGGGATCTTCCAAAGTCCTCCTCATGCATCTGCTTTTCAAATTATTTATCTTCGAGTAGCTTTGTAGCTTACATGGTCATCAGACGCATGGTCTGGCCGCAGAGGGCTCACAGACAGCTTTGCCTTTGTTCCGAAATCATAAAACCGCATTGTAAATCACTAGCTCACATGTCTACCGGCCGGCTGACCAGCCGTGAGGCTTCCTAAGGTCACTTGCGGCACCTTAAGCTCTGCTCCAGCAAACAAGTTTAAATATTACTGTAGTTAGAGGTCCATGGTTTTCTGCACACATTTTAAGGAACAGACACACTCAGCACAATAAAAGGGAGAGTCGGAGGTGTAACAATAACCTGTTTCTCTTTTGAAGTTCACCATATCACCTCTCAGTTACTAATCAGTCTACACCTGTGATGTGACAATCATGTGATTCACTGTCTCACCTCCAGCTTGAAGTTAATCACGGAGAACTGAGGCCGACCAAGACCTCGCCTCCTGGTGGCCAGGGACGTCATTGCATGATCGTGTGAATTCATCGTTTCTGAGACGCATTCTACAGCTCAGAACCGGCACACAAGCTCTGCTTTTTATCAGATATCTAAGTGGTGGCCAGAACATGCAGGTGTCAATATTTCCAAAGCACAAACTGTGTTGCTTTGGATTTAAATACCTCCTGCCGGGGTACTAGGCTGTTCTGCTCTCACGCTTCTTCTGTAAGATTGAGGGACAGCTATAAACAAATGGAGTACAATTGACCCATGTGACAGATCAGACATGACACAACCAAGGCGTGACCAAACGCTCAAGAGCTCAGGCATGTCTGCAAAAAGCCGTGCTGGTGATCTACAGCAACGACGGACGAAGGTCAGATTGAAATTATGGGCACCATCACGGCAAAAATATATTACAGGCTAAAGCGGATGAGCGATATTAGGAAGTAATGGCTCACACCTCGGGATCAGGCTGTGGCCAACAGTGGGGAGTTTTCCTTGAATTTAGGGTAGAGGCAGTGAGCAGAAGGGAGGAGGGCTCTCAGTCCTAGTCAGAGATAGGACACTCTTACAGCCTTCCCTGGAGGAAGCTCACGCACACCTGGGGCCAACCAGGTCAAGAGTGACATTGTGACACAAGGGGACGTCAGGAAAAATCAGGGACGATGGCTGCAAGTGGAATGCACACAACAGTAGGTCAGCTCAGCATTTTAAAGCTGCCCCCCCCACCGCCCCCCCCAGGCCAAATGAGTAAAAAGCCAGGGTGCCTGCCTCAGTGTAACCAGAAGCATGTCGCTCGTGTCCCTCAGCCAAACAGCGGGGACACAGAGGCCTGCTCTAAGGCTCGAAAATTCTCTTACCTGCAAGCCCTGACAATTTAAAATCTATTTGATCAAAAGAGCATGAAGACAATAAACCAGCCCTTTATTTTTTATGGTTCTAACCCCAGGGCACTCTCTGGAACTTGGAACTGATCTCATTGGTCCACATGGTGCATCCAATACGACGTCAGCTTGTCTGTTTCAGACTTGATGCAGACAGCATCAAGGACCCACAGAGGGCTGTGATAACAAAACCGAAGCATCACCTCAACACACGCGCAGCATTGCTTTCAGTAAAGAGCGACAGTGCCTCCTGCTGGTCCGGAGAGTCACTGCCACAACAAAGTGAGCGTGAGTCAATTTGCGATTTTTAATGGGTTTATCTCTGCTATGCTGGAGCCAGTCTTCATATTATAATTATAACCTCAATGAAAGAAGTCTCCAGCAGATCTCCATACCTCTGCTGGCTTTGTGGTTTGACGGGAGTCCAGAGTAGAAGACGAGGAAGAGCTTTCGGACATCGAGGTCGGACAGCCATGTTTGCTGCTCCTCAAAGAACCTGTCAGAGAAACCGCAGGTAGAACAACTGAAAAATGGTGGATGGCATGCAGCTAGTGACGATACAATGTCCTTCCCAAAGTCACAGGACGGTGGAGCAAACTCTGCAAACCAAAACATAAGCAGGGTACAAGCCATGGAGGACTGTGCTTAGAGAGAGTTACTCGCACAGTGGCAAACCCGCCTGCTGATGTGAAGCCAGTGCGGATGCATTATGAATTAAACGCGAGCGTCTCAAAGGCTCAGGCTGTAAGGCTCAGTTTGGAGAGGAAGCGAGAAAAAAGGGACCATGTGACCTTTCAGGGCCAGATTTAATCCTCGAATTTACGCTCCTTGTTTTCACAAGATGCTTAAACTGCACCATCAAACAAATACCCAAACAGGGAAAGAGCACATGGCTTTTCAATTTCAAACAATTTTCAATTATTTTCTCTGAAATTAAATCAGCTGTTTTCACAGAGCAGCCAAAACGGGGGCGCTTATGAAGCTCGTAATTTAATCATGTATTTTTAATCAGCCCAAACCACAACGCCGCACTCCACCGCATGACTGATCAGCCGACGCTCGGCAATCCACTCAGACCGCGCTCCCGCTCCACCTACGGGTCAGGTTGGCGTCGCTAATTAAATGGTGGGAGTCTTAACGAATGGCATCACAGCCAAGCGCCACTAAGCCAACCAGGACTGTACTTCGTGCTGCACATCTAGAATGTTGCACGCCAGGCCAACTCAATGGGTTTGCCCAGGTCTAACAGTGTTCTTGAGGCCTTAAAGCCTGCTGCCACTAGTGTGATCGGCTGCCCTTTGTGTGCCTGAACATAATTTCCAAACTGGACAAAGGGGTGAGAGACTTCTACCTGAGGCAAGGACGTGTAAGGGTTGGGATTCATGTCAGGTCCCAGGAGCAAGCCTGGAGAGCAGCAAGGGGCGGGGGGGGAGGGGGCTTGGGGACACCGGGCCGTACCTCTACAGGTCTGCTGAGCTGAGTGGGGTGGATAGAGGTCAGTGGTGTGGGGGTCTCCCTGACCGTTCTGGGGGCTCTTCTTCCCAGGAAAAGAGGCCACTTTTGGCAGCAGCAGACCAAACAGCAGGGAGGGGAGACAGATATTCCAAAGTGGGATCGCAGGAGTGTTACAGAGCCACTGCAGAGGTTTCTGCTGGAACGACCACTCTGGAGCCAGGCCTCGAACAGCAAACCATGCGACTTTCCTCTCTGATTCGGTGACACGTCGCCTTCGTCTGCGCGCAAAGTTCGCGCCCTTTGGTCTGGGCGGGGTGGCCCACTTCAGGCTGTCACCGCTTTCTCCTTAACAGCGGGACGAAAAATCAGCTTTGTTCACGCGAAACCAGCGATAACAACAGATTCCTACAGGAAGTCAAGAGCCTGTGATTTGCATGGTTGGAGCTGAAGTACAGTCCCCCCTGTAAATTCAGGAGCGCACGACACCGCGAGATGGATTTAGTGTCTTTAGAATGAAAAAATATGGGGATGTTTCCATGCTCCCTCATCTTCTTCCAGAAGACTGTAATTTCAGTTTTGTTTTGTTTTTTTTGGTTTTTTCGTTTTATGCAGCGTTTCCGCATACAGGTTACACCTGTCCGTTTCCAACTGGGACCGAACGCCCAGCACCGTGCTGATAATTACACGATATCAGGAAGGACTCTTACAGACAGAAGGTGCGGCTGCACTTATCAAGCTAAACACGTTACGAAGGCAGATCCGCGGAGCTCTCCGCCCGTTTCCCAGGCAGAGGGAGCCGAACATGTAGGAGACAGAACTCTCTGCATACTGATGAGGCAGGGCCACTGTCAGTCCTCTAAGCGGCCGGCAATGGCAAAGGGAAGACTGCAGGGGCCACTGATGAGGTCAAAGGGCTGACTCACTCACGTCTATAGGCAGGGAGTGTGATTCATTGCAGCGTGTTAATTAGCTGCTCCCTGTCTTGGTGACGCCCCAGTTCACAGGTGCTGCCCCGCCCATCGACTTCCAGCACAGAGGACGACTCGGGGCCCAGCGTGCATGGCGCCATCTGTATGGACCAAATACAGTCCTCAGCCGGGTTTTGGGTACCACCTCCAGCCCTGGCGACAGATCTAGCAGCAGATGGGGCTTGCGGAGTGCGGCAGCACGTGGGGTGAGGCAGCGGAGTACCAGGCAGCAGTTTATATGCCCCGTGTAATTGGCTGTGGCTGATTAAGCTCATCCATGAGGCGCCCCCTGCCTGCAGCAGAGCGCGGCCACAAGGCCAGGGCACCGCTTCTGGGCTAACACCCACCTGCTGGTACCCAAGTGAGATTCGAAACACCGCCCCTCACAGAGAGGGCCTGTACAGATACAGAAAGCCCCACCAGGAGAGATACCCACGGCTTTTAAAACAGTGATGCACCTCGACCACACGCTCAAACCGCGCTTGGTCGTCATGGGCTCACAGGCCGTGACCGTGAGCCCGCGAGTCGACGTCTCCCAGAGGCCTCCCATTTAAGGGACCAGATTCCTTTTCCTGAAGATCTGCAGATAGAAGATGACATGTGAGGGCGGGGGGCTGGTTCGCCTCTAAAGAAGTTTGTGGTTCATTAGACGGGATGGAAAACGCCGGGTTAAAGCCCCCACCCTGCTGTTGTAATTCTACAAAGCAATCGTGTTCCACTTTCCCCGCTGCTCAGGTTCATGCAGCCCCTCGCCTAAGATGTCGGAGGATCTTTCGACACTTTCCATTTCCACGCACAGAGAAACAGAGAGCCCCCCCTCGCCTCCCAGATTAACATTTTACTCTTATCCGTAACGTAGGTGGACACCCGCTGCAGACGCAGTTTTCATCTCCTACCCTGCCAAAAAAAAAAAATTGCATCAGTATGCAGAAAGGAGCAGGAAACAGCAAAGGTGAATTGAAACTTCATTTTTTATTCATGTGAAGAGAGTCTGGGTGGAACGCGCCTCTGTTTTGGGATGTTGTTCTCCAAATAAACCCCGACGGGGGACGGTATGGCGAGCCCCCACCAGGGAACCATTCCGATCACCTCTGAGATTGTGTGGCTCTCATCTGCCAGTTCTGGGGATGGGGGGGCAGCGACAAGTAGGGGAGGACTTTTCTGTGATTGTTTCACATGTGCCCTGCCAGCCGGTGAAACAGGGATACCCCCCTGCCGCACATTGCCCAAAATGTTCAGCGCAGGACCAGGAGTGCATTAAGGTAGAGGACCAAGCCCAAACAGAAGGTGGATGAACACTAAGTGGCCTTTGTCTTTGTGTTTTGAACCCCCGGGGGCTGAATCCGGGTCAGTACCAGCATCAGGCACATCAGCGGCGCCGCCCTTCTGGCCAGTGCAGGTACTGTACTGTGACAACCTTATGAATAAGCCAACAACAGTTCATGCAAGAGCAATTATGTGGAAAATAAGGGCCCGATGAGCTGCTGTAAACCATTTATTATTATTTATTATGAATCCTCCTGTAAGAGGACAACAGAAGTGTGGGGCCCCTTGAAGATTAAGCCTGAAGCAGCATTCTGACTGTAAGACACGAATCCAGAGCCATACAGGCTAACAGATCAATTGTTTTTCCTCTGAACATCCATGTTCAAACAGATAAGATTCTATTTAGCAGAACATAAACAGGCAGAAATATAGGTTAGCTGATGATATTATAATATTCACTCAAAAACTTTATAATACTGATTAAGCAGCAATTAATCAAGTTTTGTATCAACCAGTGATTACATCCTAGTGCTCTGTTAAGCCAACAGTTAAAAGGACTTGCTTGCAATGTTTTCAAGCTTCACCCATGTGAGTACGGACACCTCAGCACTAACGTTCGGGAAATGGGACCTCGTTCACACGCAGAAGCAAGTGAATCAGGGAAATTCTGTTTCTCGGCACAGCCGTCAAACGGGCGGAGCGTGAAATCAAGCGACGGTCACGCATGGCGGAGGAGGCCGAACGAGTGGCTTCGCTAGCCTGGGCACTGCCTGCGAATGCTGCCAGGAGAGAGACGCACGGAGTCACTTATTTAATATCAGTGATGCAGCTGAGGAGGAAAAGCACTGCAGAGAGACATTAAAGAGGACGTCAGCAGGCAGGCATGCGCACACTCATTCTCATCACTGATCTAATTTTCAGGTTTATTTTCACATGATTCCGAGCAGCGACTCTGTCCTGTATCCTATTTGAACAGCTGCCCTTGTCATATCCAGTTTGCGAGACCGACCCAAGAGGGCAGGAAACCTCATTTTCGACCTCCTGTTTCCGGCCTAATGGGAGGCTGGCTTCCTGGACCCTCTGCAGAGCCTCGTCTTAGCTAAAGGTTAGCAGAGAATATTACACTTTAACCCCCTACAAGCAGGCACTTGGCACCAGGGCTGAATCTACCTTTTCAGGGGCCCTAGGCAAAGCTTTACTTGGGAGGTCCCCTTACCAAGAAAATTGATGACTATTTGACCTCCTCTGCAACACAGGTAATTTGGGGGCCTATTCTGCTTTAGCTAGAGCTGGCCATGTTTCTGCCTGCACATAAAAGCTTTCATTTCATGTATATCATGTATATAATTTTTATGACTTTGTCTGGCCCCTCTGTGCTGATCGGGCCCTAGGCAGCTACTTAGTTTGTCTATGCCTGCATCCTGCTTGGCACTAGAACTCCACCATACTGAGGAGACAGGACCCTCTGCATCTCATCCAATGACAGGTAAATAACAGAAGAGCTCCGTCATCATCTGCAACTGCCACGACATGCCAGGACCACCATACACACCGAACTTCCAGAATCTTCCATCCAATACGGAGCAGAATCATTTTCTGGAACGAGAAATTTCCACCTGTGAAGAGGCAGGCCAGGCGTGACGGTCCAGCTGCCAGGAGCGGCGTTTTTGTACGTGAGGAGCCTCGCGATGCAGAGAGCCACAGGAGAGTGTCTAGGAGACGGCCTTCCATATTTCACGGTTTCTGCGGAAATCAGGCCCACTTTTTGTTTACATTGTTGGAAATTATCCATTTATCCCACTGGGTGTTCCCCCACGCAATGCGGGCGAGGACACAAGTAGCTCAACATGTTTGGACAAGTTAATTACCATACTTACGGGTCTGCTGGAAGTTCAGCATCCCGCGTGCTGGCCTATGTGCACGTGTATTTCCCCTATGCTATAGCCCTGCCCCCCCCCACACATAACACCCTTCTGAGCTTG
>JAOYFF010000027.1:14506522-14527912 GCA_025773925.1 Cryptomyrus ogoouensis
CCGTCACGCCTGATGGAGCCCCAGCCGCAGCGGCCCCGTGGCCTTTATGAGAGCAGACGGGCGCACAGTCCTGCGGGGCCCTTCAATTATTCAAGTGGCCCATCCCAACACTAATATTACACTTCCAAAAAAAGCTCCTGCACACCTGGAAATAGCTATGCAAGAGTCTATATCTACAGTCCGCTCACCTGCGGGAGGACAGTTGGGGGCTCAGCCGGTTTCCATGGGGGGGGCAAAGGGGACGCCCCCCTACAGGAATGCAGGATTCACTGCACACACTGGACCATGTAGGCCCCTGTGGCTGTTCAGGGTCAGAGAGGGTTTTTAGACTGGCCCAAGGACGGTGAGGGGAGGGGCCGAGGGTGAGGATTTTGTGCATTTCAGCCTCAGCTTGGAGCCAGTCGACCCCCAGCTGAGATTCCTCCCCGAGAAGCTTTTCTGAGACACGGAATATTGTTTATATATACTATATTTCACTAGCGAAAGAGTCCCGGTTACTGCTGGGTCCTGCTTCAAACGCGTGTGTGTTTCCGTCTGCCAGCCACAGTGTGTGGATGCTCTCTCTGAGCACAGGACACTCCCCACAGCGACACACAAACAGCCCCCGGGGGCCACCCTGATGTCACAGCCTGTCAATCACCGGACGCTCGTTACCAGCCACAGACAGAAATAGTGCTAATCGCTTTGACCTTTCTGCGGCAGATCGGGATGCCGGCAGATCCCCTGGTCATCCTCAGGTGGAACCAGCCATGTGGACAGTACCGGCTGCGTCCATCAGGGGGAGCATGTGGGACCTGTCAGGACTGACCTCGCGTGACCCAGAACCTCGCAGTCGCTTTCTGGAGCCACTTTTATTCCCAAATCTGTTTATTCAGTTCCATAGACGACAAGCCCGCTGACAGGTCACACAGGATATCTGCTTTCGGGACCAAGTTAAGAACTTCTACCTCCCTGCCACAGTGGCATTTACACACTGTCAGAGGGTGGTGCAGCTCCACTGACCTTCCCTAGTGACCCCAGAGCAGATATCCTCCAGTAGATCCACCACCCTCAGGGCCCCCTGCCACGATCAAACGGTCAGGCTGCACAGGGGGGGCGGCGGGGGGGCAAACGTACCTCCTACTCCTCTTATCACTGCCAGACAGGCCTGGGCAGAGGGCGGCCTGACACCCCGCTGCGCCTGGGGGTGGGGGCTACGAAACGCACAGACCGGGGCTCCAAAACCGCCTTTCTTCTGCGGGGATCTGCGGCCTATCAGAGCCGATCCGCATCAAGAGGACTGACTAACGGAACCGCATTTAAGGCGGATCCGCGACTCCTCCAGCTGGATCTATCCCACATTATCCACCTTCTTTGTGCCAGGATGGAAACAGGGGAAGCTAATTAGGGCCTGACGATATGTCTCCTGCACGCAGCTTCACAGATTTGCGGGGGCTGTCAGCAGGAATATTTCAGAGCGCCGCTAAAGCACTTTCCCGCAACGTACTCCATGCGGCCTGCGCTCATCACGCGTCCTTCTCCACATTAACTCTTCAAAGCCATTTCCCAGCATGCATCAGCGTCTCTGATAAAGCCCCAGGTTGAAATGAAACAATTTCAAATGAGATTAAAACTACAGTGAAGACACCAAAATAACATTAACAGATGACCACCCCTGGGTGTTTATTCCCAATTTTTTCAACACGTTTTCCCTAATTCCATTACTCTATAATGGGCCAATTATCTTTTTAATTTACTGTGTTTATCTCCAGATGTGCAGAAAGGATTAGACAGAGAAAAAGCTGAATCAGCCGACCCTCTACACAATGTTGACAGGGGACAGCGTCGGGGTCGGAGGTAGGCAACTCTGCATGGAGGTCTCTGTGACCCCCCCCGCAGCAACATGGAACCAATCCTTTTCCCACAAAAGGTTCAAACAGGAACCATAAACCCAAATGTGGCAGTGGGGGGTTTACACAGGGTCAATAAATGGCAGGCGAGAGCCAAGGGCATGCTGGGAAAAAAAGCTGGAGCCTGTGGTGCTGTAGAGCATGAGCGGAGACCGCAAACTGCCGATCGATGGGGGTCTTTGCAGCGTCAGCCAGCAAACCCATTCTAATGACACCTGCAATCCAAGCGTCTTTAAACACTGGCGTTATGCAAACGGGCTGGTTACTGTTTACAAAACATTCAGGAAGGAGAACATCCTGGATGTACAATCTGGGCTGGGAGAGGAAGTCTGAGGCTAAAGGAGAATCAATGCTGGGGAGCCACTTGGGGGCGACGCAGGGTGATTGAGTCCCGAATGAGGTCATCTAACCCGCCTCCTTCCCCACCTGAAAAATACTGACTAAAGATGGGTTGGAAATTCCAGATGCACAAGAGCATTAAAGGCCTTTAGAGCAGCCAAGCCAGACCACCTCCCCGCTGCTCACCCACGGATGATGTTACGATCCACACTCTTTTGACTTAGCAATTCTTCTACAAAGATGGGGCGTGGCCTACACATACAAGCGACACCCCCCACAAGAACACGATGATGAGTGGTACTGGTCCAGCCGAATCAGAGCCCACCACCCTATTTATGAGCTTCCATTCGGGTGGAGTGTAACAGTCAGCCAGAGCTCCTACTTGGACAAAACTCTGGCCAACCCATATGAAGGTTCATGAAAAAAAGGTCCAGAGACAGACTGAGATTAAACGCTTCATAAACTCTTCTAATCGCACATCGAGAGGAAGAATGCAGATCTGTCCATTGGCCAACAACAATAATAACCATCCCCACTAACAACTCAGGAGGAGAGGGTTTTTAAATAGGGAAGATGTATAGAGGAACAAGGCCACAGTTACAAGATGAAGCAGGTGGTTGACATTCTGGTCCTGTAATCTAAGACTGAGGCCAAGTGCCAGCATAAGGGGAAATGGCATGAGCCTTCCTCTAAGGCAGTGTTTCCCAATCCGGTCCTAGGAGACCCACAGTCGGTCCATGTTTTTGCTTCCTCCAAGATCCCCGCCAGACATTCCAAGTTTGTGCTCCCCATAGGGAGCTGGGAAGAAGCAAAAACATGGACTGCTGTGGGTCCCCAAGGACCGGATTGGGAAACACTGGACAGGAGGTGGGTGAACAAGCAAGGGTGTCTCCAGCTTCTAAAGGGGTACAGACTTTGAACAAGAGCAAGGATGTTTCCCAAAACAGCTTGAGAAAAATGGATATGACAAGCTGTAAAATGTTAGTACATCTCTTTTTTGGGGCAATGAGAGAGCAGATGGCCCACAGCAATGGTTATGTTTGTTTGGTGTTGATGGACAGTCAAACAGAAGCTCCCGCGTGATGTGTGGGTTAATCCACCTCGATTAAAAAGAGCCAATCTGGCACCTGACATGGAGAGCCTGTCAGGTCCACAGAGATGGAATTAATCATCCAGATTGACCAGCCCAGAAGCTGAGGGCCACTCCGGTGGACCCCTTAAAAGAGGGGGATAAGCCCAGAGGAGCAGATTTCCCCGATCAGCTATGTACGAACGTGCAGTTCTTGGGCGGCCACTTCAGTACCAGAACGGAGCAATAGCTGAACATGTAGAGATGCACGAGAGCCTGAAACATGGGCTATACTTGCATAACATCTGCTCTGTAGTGCTAATGACATCAGAGGGCTGCAAGTCCGTTACGGTCCCACCCTAACATAGCAAAATGTAAGCTAAAAGCTCCTCGTTGGATGCAGAATCCAACACATCAACCTCAAACAGCGCGTCAACGACTCCTGACCTGCGCCTGATTCAATTGCCCCCTGCCCCAGTCACCGGGGTCTCACAGTGGCACAAACCGCCACAGGGGGGTGCAGTGAGGTTACATTAGCTGCATGTTAACACAGCTGGTCAAATGAGTCCCATTAGCCAAAGGCAACACAATGGCGGGTAGCCTCCAGTGGCGGTTTCCCCACATGGCCACTGGATGTACGATACCCATGGTGTTTTCTGGCATTGTGTATTGCGGGGTGGGGGGGTTAGCAGAAAAATCATGACCGGGCAAACCCGTCACCAGCCAGCTCTACAAGACAAGCCATGGGGAGCGGAGATGACGCTCCATCCAGCCACGATACCTGCTGGTAGGTCCATGGCTTACGTGGGACCCAGGAGAAGCCTGGTCACTCTGTGAAAATGGCGGGTATGCAGTTGCCGTCCTCCTGGATAGTCCTTCTGAAGGCTATCTGGCAAGCCGCTGTCTTCGGATCACCCAGACGGTCACTTCATCTTCTGATGCCCCGACCTCCTGTCACATTCTGAATTCATAGCTTTACCTGACCCATGGTTTGGGAGCAGGAATCATGCTATCAACAGGCGCAATCAGAAAAGGTTTTCCTCTCTAAATTTTATTCATGCTGGAGAAGGAGCTAAGGAACAGAGGAGAACCTATGAGGTACAAAGATGAGCCCTGGTCTGACAGTAGTGGTCGCTGTACTGTAATCAGCCCTTGAGCACTCTGGGTGCAGGTGCCTGCACAGTTTGTCCTGTCGTCTTGCCATACTCCTGCCTTTGTGATTGAGGCCCATAATAATCCCACGGGCTCATTTTAACACATCCCCAGGGCCTATGATTGTTTATTGATCACTTGGAGCCACGTGGCTGGGATGACCACAGGCTGGGACTGGCGAGTTCTGCATAGACCAATGGAAAGGGATCGATATCAGTATGGGGCTGCTCGCGGGAGCTGACACAAGAGCCAGACAGCTGAGCTCTTGGAGCACAGCCTAGGTCCCTCCCTCCATGTACCTCACACAACTCCAGGACCAACACGGCCGAGAGGCAGTATTCAGTTACTATAGCAACCATGCACTCTAGAAGTGCTATCAGGAGCTGAGGCTGATGGGAAAAATGCTGTTATGGTGTGGGTAGACCAATCAAACGATTAGAGAGCCAGCTTTCTTTCTTACCTGGGGGCCACAGCAGTAAGCTGGCAAAATCCCCCGCCCCCACCCTCCTCCCCAGCTGTGTTAAGAGTGACAAAATGACCACAAACATCTCTGAGAAAGATGAAGATGAGGAGGCAGAGTCGCTCTTTGTCAGTGTCACCTGAACATGGCTGACATTGTTTGACGTCAAAATGACAAACCCCGTGGATGAACACAAACGCCATGGAATGACAACCCCCCCACCCACACTTCCCTCTGGCTCTTCATTGGCCAACAGCCGCGGTGTTCGGGTCCTCGGGTGCCGGGTACCATGCCGGCTGTGTTACCATGGTAACAGCCGGCAGTACCTTCACGGCATTTGCGTTTCTGACTGAGTTCGCAGAACGGAGGCAGAGAGTACCCTCAGTGTAGAAATGCTCCCAGGGAGCGGTACACTCCTCTTTTTAGTCATGTGACACTGTCTTTAGATTCCTATTGGCAGCAGACTATTGGTACAAAGTCATATCTGACCTAGAACCTTGTGTGATTTAACTTAATTTAATTAGAACCACTTGAGACAGATTTATACTTTCTACTCACTTCTGCACCATTTCTAATTCCACACGTGGAATCAGATTAATTTCGCTACCAGTCATTATTCACGGGTATGGTCTCCTACCATTTGCCCCTTGATATATGTCATTAAGCCAGTCTGTTGCGATTCAGCCACTCTGAAATCTTTCCCACGTATCCAGGGCCCGTACTGGTCTTGTTAGTATTCCTTCATTCATTCAACCCTGTGCACAGCACACTGTTTCCTGGACTGAAATGTTATTAAAACCCCCTGAATGCTGCATTTTATACATTTATAGGACTATAAAAGAAGGATGAAAGCTGAATCTCAGCCAGCCAAAGTCTCGACTATAAAAAGCTCTACAATCGCTTGAAGCCCAATGAAATAGAAAATCTCCCCTCAGGTCGTCAAATGGAGCCAGAGCAAAAACTGCACCAAACTGGCAAGCAGAGCGATTTCTCTGTGGGCGGGGCATCTGCCCCAAGGCCTGCCCCCACAAACTGCTGACTTCATACCTCTGCCACATGACAGCTGAGGGTGGGTTTCTCACAGTTAATCAGCAGAAGTTGTGACAATCCAGATTTGATAAGTATCAACTGTATCATCAAAAACAGCTGAACTTCCTAAACTGACCACATATTTGCATAACTTCAGCTATTTGTAAAGTTAGAATAAACTTTATTTTGGGGGAAAATGTTTTAAAATTTTAACTTCAGTAAGACAGTATTATTGCCCCAATGAGGGCAGACCAGCTGCAGAAAAGTATCCCACAGCATCAGCTGTGGGTGTTTAAACAGTTACCATGACAACCAGGTGGCATAATTTCCTGCACGCCCTGTAAGTACCGCTGAGTAAACGTTGCCCAACTGCCATAATTAACTTCCCATAGCGTACACAATGCTGGCTTTGTTCACAGTATCCATGGCTGTAGCCCCAAGAGAAGATTCTGGAAATGTAATGATCCACTCAGCAGGCTTATAGGAAAAACTCCATCATCCCAAAACTAAGAGGAACATTCAGATAGGTCTAATTACTGAGTCTGACAAAAACAACTGATGATACCATCAAATCCACCACATTAGCCAGGCCATTCTAAGTAGTCATTAAGTCTGGTTGGTAGGGTTAGGGTTAGGGTTAGGGTTAGGGTCAGGGTCGGTGCCCGTCCATCCCTGTCATATGTGCTCGGTCCCCATTTGGCCAGCAGGTGTTGCTGGCCATCCTGTTCCCTCTGTCATTGTACTAGTCCCTAGAGTGTTTTCCTTGTTCCCTGGGCTGCTGCATAGCTCTGTGGGTTGAGCATATGGCACCAAGGCTGTCCCTCCTCCAGTCATAGATTTGAGGCTGGCTTTTGGCCTGCCTCACTGTTTGTTTATTTTTGGGTTTTATTTCATCCTTAGCTTTTGGTTTGTCCGTATCTTTTATAGTTTATCCTTGTGCTTCTGTTTTGCTTTATCCTGCCTGTGTTTTGTTTTATGTTTGTACGTTATTTGGTTCTTAGATATCGTTAGTGATAGCTTTCAGTGTTTCATAGCGTTTTATAATCAGTTAATTGTAATCCACAGCACCTGTTTCTAGTTAATCATGTTCCCCTTGATTAAGTTAATTACAAGTTACACTTGTCATTGGTTTGCCCTGATGCCTTGTGTGTATGCTGCTCTTCAGCCTGCCATTGTGAATTTCACTGAGTGTTCTATTCCCTATGTTTTTTACTTAGTTCCTTAGTTGTGCTTTGTTTTACGGTTTTGGTTAATTCAGTATTACTCCCTGTTTGTTTCCTGACCCCTCATAGTCCTTTTATTTTGTAGTGTTACCCTGTATGTCCAGTTTCTTTAATAAACCTGTTTGACTCGGAACCGTAAGTGGATCGTCGCCTTCCTGTCCCCGCCGGCAGCATGTCCCGCGTCTGTAACAGAAAGGGCACTACGCCTGCAAGAGGAAAAGCGTTACAAGCGAAAGAGGAAGGATAGTACAGGTGAGAGGGGAAGGATGGTACAGGCAAAAGTGGAAGGACAGTACAGGTGAGAGGGGAAGGATGGTACAGGCGAAAGAGTAAGGGTGTTATGGCTGAATGCAGAGATGTCAGAGATGCAAGTATGTGACTCCGTGCTGCTTCCCGCGGAAATGAAGTGTGGTGCAATTAGAATATAATGAGAAAACAGACATACCTAAAGACAATTACCACACACAGCATTTGACCTCAGGCTAAAAGCACGATACGCCCTCGACCCCTCCCTACGCTGGGGGGGACCCACAGAAACAGCCCTCATCAGCACTTCTTTAACAACGGCTCCTGCCTCCGGGATGAAACATTCCCATTAACGAGCAAGGGGTGGTCACAGGAGAACGAGCGCGAGAGAGTGTCTCCGCCAGAGCCTGCGTGTGGGGAGGGGGGAGCAGGAAGTAATATCAGAGCCAGAGGAGGCTAATTCCTTACTGCCTGCCCTTTTCATGTCAGAGCTGCTTAAAAGGGGGCAGATGGAGTTGGGGGGTTCTGAAGGAGGATCCCAGTAGCACCCGACCCCATCACATTCGTTCTACCAAGGTTTCACCGTAGTGGTTCTCATCTGGTTTACCTTCAGAACCCATATTATTCATTGGACAGTAAGTCATGACCTAAATTCACAATAAAAGTTGTGGACTGGGCAGTAGCATTGCCAACCAAGGGGGGGTGGCAGTGGTGAAAATTGTTGATCAGATGGGGGCGGGGGCAGGGGTGGCGGTGATCTGAGGGGTGCGAAAGAGAAACAAAGGAGCCCAAGAAATATAGAAGATAGACGTCACTAACATCAGGACCACCGCCTCCAGCATATGTCAGACATGTAGACCAGCACTCAGGGTGTTCAGGACCACCGCCTCCAGCACATGTCAGACATGTAGACCAGCACTCAGGGTGTTCAGGACCACCGCCTCCAGCACATGTCAGACATGTAGACCAGCACTCAGGGTGTTCAGGACCACTGCCTCCAGCACATGTCAGACATGTAGACCAGCACTCAGGGTGTTCAGGACCATAGGCAGGACACATATCCAACATGCAGGGTGAGCAGTCAGGGTGTTCAGGACCACGGTCAGCACTATGTTCAGAACCACAGACAGCACTCACATTCCACCCACAGACCAGCACTCATCAGTGTTCAGGACCACAGTCAGCACTCAGAGTGTTCAGGACCACAGTCAGCACTCAGAGTGTTCAGGACCACAGTCAGCACTCAGAGTGTTCAGGACCACCTCCACCAGCAGCCTCAGTCAGGCTTCCCTGTGACTCATCAGCTTAACAGCTTACTGGTAACTAGGCCCATGAAGGTGGTTGTCCTTTAAGCACCACTGAGTCCCTGGGCTACCAGAGACGAGCTCTGATCCCAAAAGTGCCAGTGAATGAAGCGAGGACAACAATAAAATAACAAGTCATTAACCCTCCTTCCTCTGCACACCTCTGCTTCTCTGAGGAAGAGCGGATTAACAGTCTTATATTCCTTACAGAATACACTTATAGATTAAACAGAGTATTTGCTGTACAAAGAGAGTGGATCTTACAAATGGCCCAATGACCATTTTCTCCAAGTGGTCAAATAAAAGGGGCGATAAAAATATCTCCCTGCAAACTATCCTACCTGGAAGAAATATAGCAGCATTCAAAGCACAGCCACAAACGATCTTGCTTGAATATGGCGCGATCGTTCTCTAAGCGATTAATGCTTCAGAAGGTGTGACCTGACCTGTTCATTTTACGGCCTCTCTGACCCTGCCCATCTGGCTAAAGGCTGAATGTGATTATGATAATAAATAAAATGGCTCTTTGCAACCTTTCCTCATTCAAAAAAAGTCCCTTTATGGGTTTCCAATAATCAACGCCATGTTAAAAATACTAACGATACGTTTGGGGCAGGTTTTAATAACGTCAGAGGTTTACTGTTAGGCTGTGAGACAGCAAGTCAATATAGAAGGTCAGGGGTCACCATAAAAATCCTTGTTTTAAATTACAGGATGCTAACTCTGTCAGTGGAAAATGAGGACAGGGGCAATCCCGACAAGGGAGCCCAGGTTCTATTGTGAGGGACCGTTTAAGCTCACCTTCCGGATCTATCTGGAACATTTGCCTGCTGATGAGAGTCTCTCCTGAGTGCTGACTGAGAGATAATCTCTTCTTGCCATTGTCACCAGGCACATCTGTATATTTGTGTTCATCAGGATACAATGACACAGATCAGTTTGTGTTTCTCTGCATGTTCACGTAAACATTTCTGTTATCTGTTAGTTCTCATACCCTCTCCTTTGCACTGCTTGCATGCTGTTTACATTGCACTTTGTGTTACCATCCACCATGTCAGCGCATCCATTGACTTTACTATAAGCACTTTAATTTGCATCTGTGATCTGTGTTTAATATGTGCTTACCAGTAGCTGGAAGGATGTGCGGAGTAAGATTTTCACTTCATAGTGAAACTGACTGCTTATTGTGCATAAGACAATTAACTCTTGAATCTCGAATTAGGTTATTACAGCACAGATTGTTTCCGGAGCTTGTTCTCCATACGTGAAGTTAATCGTTCCCTCTTATCTGCCTGTTATTAAGCTGATTAGTTTGAGCTGCCTCCCTACACGTCTGTGTATAAACAAAGACTCCGTTCGCGCCGTGACACTAACGGCACACTCTTCCAGCACCTCCCTGTTTCTTCCTCCCGCACTCCAATGGCATCTCTCTTCATGTCCTGACATTTCGACAGCACATTATCCGCTAATTCCGGGACTTCGTCAGTAAGACGTACGCCGCCTCGCACACCCAGCACTGCAGGCCGTAATCTCACCTGTTCGTTCTTTGCCGATCGTAGGATCGGCGGCACTTGGGGCAGAAGCCATGCACTGACCTGGGCTGACTCTGCCGATAATGGGATGGAGTTTAAATGCAACAGCGGGGTTAAATTCATCTTTGGGTTTAATTTGCTCCTATTAAAGCAGGTCCTTCAGCTGCAATCTTTCAGGGAAAATTAAGGCATTAATGAAGTATTATGTTCGCTCCATGCTGCCTTCCTGTATCATGCCGGCTAATTGTTCTCTGTATTAAATGGTAATGGGGGCAGCGGCTGAGCCCAAGAAGCTAATCAGCCCTGGTTACGACAGTTCCCGTGGCGACCATCTCTCGCGGCAACTACCTCTCAATGTGGATACCGCACCCAGGATCCTGTGTCATCTGCATTAACGCCATCCAGTGGCTCTGTTTAAGTGCCGTCCAGTCAGGCCCGAGAGGTGACTCCTTACAGCAAAAAAAAAAAACTCTGTCCTCAACACTTATTTTTAAACACGCACAATTTAAAACGCCACACCTGTCGAAGCAGCCGCGTGTGTTAAGGGGGCAAAGAAAACACGTACAAAGGCCTCGAGGAACATGAAGAGCGTCACTGGCGTGTGGGCGCTGGAGAAAGCACAGGACGTGGACCGGAGCTGATCTGAGGCGTGGGCATTCAGACACTGCTTCTGTGGAGAGCTTCAGAGGTCAAGAGGATGAGAATAAGCAGAAGCTGTAAGAAAACCGAGTCAAACTATTCAAACTAGTCATTCTCCAGCTTTAGTTGTGAGTTAGAGAACAGCTCTTTGACTGGTACCCATGATAACTTGCAAGCTGTGTTATTTAGGATCTGAAGTTATTACTGAACCGCACACACACTCACATCAACCTGTAAGATCATTAACAGCTGCCCAAGCTAATAAGCCACAATGCCCCCATAAGGCTCTCAGCCTCAAGTGCCACTGGGCCAGCCCCACTTCCCAGTGATGGAGGTTTTGGAATCTGTCCCAGTCAGACACCTCATCAGCTGACTGGCACAGATGTGCCTCTCCTGGAGCTGCCAGATAAACGACGGTGACGACGTAAGATCAAAACACAGATCAGGCATGCTCACACCTCTGAGGTTTCAGTCTAGTACTTTTCCAGCTTCCGTGCGACACACGATGACTCACCCTCCCCATGCACGGAAAGGCGTCAGCCAACCCCCCCCCCCCAAAACAGCACGCGACTCTCTTCTCCTGACTTGAGGGCTTTGAAAGGGGTGGAAAATTATAGTCACCTACACCTTCTCCTCACAACTTTCCCACTAGATGTTCCACTGTCAAGGGTGTTTGTCAAGCAACGACATGGCAGAAGGTGCCGGAATGTAACATCTAACAAGCATTCATTCTTAGTCTCCATACCAAACCCAGAGGAAACATCTGGACAGGTATCAGGAAATTTCAGTCGGTGGGGCCTCTCTGTGGCCTGTCAGGGTAAGAATGTCTGAAGCTTACCCTCATCGAAACACAGCCAAGGCCAATCAGCAGCCTCATCCGCTTGTAAAGGTGGCCAATCAGCAGTCTCGCCCACTTCTGAAGAGGACCAATCAGCAGCCTCGAAAATTTGTTACGAGGGCCAATTAGCAGCCTTGGCCTCTTGTGAAGTTCCGCACTGGGTGAAATTGCTTCATAACAGCCTCGAATTATCTCAAACAGAATCAGCGATTTCATTAGTTTTACTACTGTTTCAAATTCCACTTTCTCCCTTTAAAGATAACTGGTACTGGCTAATTGATATGTTTTTCTCATTTTAAACTCCCCATGTGAGTCAGAACATCCCTCCTGACAAACAAGCAGGTCAGACACTACAGCTCAATCACACAGCGCCCGCATGCCCTCCAGGCAGACTCTCTGAAGGAGCCATCTGCAAAGCAATCACATCGACAGTCCGGAGACCACGTTCACATACCGCGTGAGATTACTGCCACCACCGCCGTCCCCCCCACCCCCCTCGTGTGTCTATCGACTCAGCCGGGGGCCATTCGGAACGAGGGGAGCCAGGTCCCTAAAGTGCGTCTGGTGTCTTTCCATCTCAATGATTTGATATTGTTATTAATGCAGAATCATTTGAATATGCTAACAGTGTCCACACAGGGTGACAGAAGCTGCAGGCGTCCAGGAGCGTTGGCTGTGTGCATCAAAGAGAGATTAAGCGAGGGCTGATAAATCGCCCCCCCATTTCACTGCTCTGTTTGAGCTACAAAAAAACTCTAACAGTTATTAGCAGCATTTTATACATATACACACATACTCTTTTTCAAGCCACATTGTTAAATTATTACTTATATAAATAGTTCAATGCTCCATTTATGTTGTATTATATTAATGCCGTATTATTGAGTATTCCAGGTGTGGGTGCTGTTATTAGGTTGGGAGAAAAATGATTCTTCTCTTCCAGTTCACCCAGCCTGAAGACATGCAGACCCACATCTTCACAAGACCCCCCCCAGCCCGGTACCAATGCTCACATCCGACCCCAGAAACCCTGCAATCACAGTAACCACCAGGGGGAGCCGATACAGGTGCATCAGAATTCGTTGATTTTAGGATATCACTTTTTGCTGTCTATGAGATACACAATCATACATATACGCCGAAGAGCCAGAGCATTAATATGTTGGTCCTCTGTGTGCCATCAAAATAGCTGTGACCCCCTGAGGCGTGGATTCAACAAGACTTCTCAAGGTGTCCTGTAGTACTTAGCACCAGTGGACAGTGAACAGTGGATCCTTTAAGTCCCTTAAGTTGCGAGGTGGAGCCGTACATTAGACTTGCTGTTGCTGTGCTCCCAGAGATGCACAACAGGATTCAGATCTGGGGAATATGGGAGCCGGGCCAACACCCTGAACTCTTGAACTCTTCGTCAGGTTCCGCAAACCATTCCTGAATAGTTCATGGAGTGTGACAGGGCCAATTATCCCACTGACAGATGGCACTGCCTTTGAGGAATACTGTTGCCATAAACAGATGTATGTGGTCTGCAACGACGTTGCAATAGGTGTCACACATCAAAGTACCCTCCAGAGGAATGACTGGAGAACTGCAGAACATTGCCTAGAGCATTGCCCAGCAGAACATTGCCCAGAGCTCCACCAGTTTGTCTTCTACCTACTACACATCCTGGTACCATCTATTCCCCCGAGAAACGCCCACCCATCCAAATGATAGGAAGCAGGACTCGTTAGACTAGGTGTCCTTCTTCCACTGGTCCAAGGTCCTGGTGATCACATGCACACTGCAGGCACTTTCGGCGGTGGAGAGGAATCAGCATGAGCACTCTAACTGATCTGCGGCTACGCAGCCCATAGCCAGCGGGGGGCATTGCACTGTGTGTTGTGCATCATTTCGTGCTCAAAACTAAAATGTTCCATCAGTTGTGCAACACTTGTCCTGCTGTCACTTCGTACCACACAGGACAAGCTCTGTCACCCCCATTATTCATCATTATTCGCATTATCTCTGGGTGGTCAGTCTGTTTTGACTCTGGCGAATATACAAGAGCTAAGCTTCAGGTCAGAGTGCAGGCTTTGCTTTCCAACCAGTATCTGATAGCACAGCGGTTCTCAAGCAGCTCAGCCTCAGGATGCAGATTTCTCAATGGTCATTAATTAAACCACATCCCAGAAAGAGTTGTTCACTGGCTGGGGAGTAGTGACAGTAAAACCAGGAAGGGTTTTACCACGACCCTTTAGTTGAGGAGCCGCGATAGCAGTTTTAGCCTTGCTGAAGTACGATTCATAACTCTGCCGGTTATGAACCAGCAACCTTCCGGACGATGATCCCTAACCCACAGAGCCACTGTTATCACACACACAGGGTAAACCTGCAGGGCCAGTCAGAGCTCACTTACACTCCACCTGCAGCCCCACCCCAAGAAGGAGCCTCGGTCCCCGGTGCCGGTAGCAGAGGCGAGCAAATGGGAGACATGCCAGCTGCAGGATTAGACAGCGTGCAGCAAAAAGTTAACGAAAGAAGGTACAGCTGCTGCTTGTTACCCAGACATGCTGCCGAGACAGATGGAACGTAATTGGCACATTAAGGGGCGCCGTAAAGGATCGCCGTTAATTATCTGACACGGTCCCCTCGCTAAGTCGCTCCGGGCAGCCGGCCGGCCAGCTCCTCCCCTTAATTATACGCCCCGGCGCTCGCAGGTACGAGCCCCTGTTTGCACCTAGAAGGCACTTTAAAGCTCAGCTGTCTCGCCTTGATCCCACGGCGCAGAACCGAACCCTTTCATTTGGGAGGAGGGTTAAATACTCCAAATTCACACATCACTGGTCTGTTTACCATAAATGGCTGGACTGAGGCGGCTTTGCTGACCGAAAGCGAGGCTCACCCCTCTCAGCGTCAGTATCAGTCATCACTACATTACACCTCCTTCCGGGGCTCTGTGACGGCATGGGGTTGGCCAGGGTGACCGATAATGACACTAGGGGGCGGCATCACATTATAGGCGACCTCAAGGACAGCAGACGGGCTTCCAAGTTTGAGTGGTGGGGGAGTTCTCTGCAAAACACCCCCCTCAGCACAGGAGGTCCAGAGTTCCGACACAACATGTGGGTAGAGTTTAAAAAGCACGGAAGTGAGGAGTGCGTGTGGGAGGGGGGTGGCATTGAGGGTCAGGAAGATGGGCACTCTGAAAAACGGGAACTGGAAGAGTACCAGGGTCCACCGCCGCCCCGCCCCGCCCCGCAGTCAAATTAGCACCGCCGGTAATGAGTCTTACAAGGACTTGATGAATAATGTAGCTTCCTGTTCAGATGGAGGAAGCCCCACCACCCCCCAGCCGTGACCTTTACAGAAACAGCTCACAGGCAGCCGGGGCTGCTTCCTAATGACAGCCCTCAACCCCCCCCCCCGCCTGACACGCAGCTCACCCACGTCGAAGGGGGAGTGGCAGCGTGTGGGTTAGGGAGCACAGCAGGGAGCACGGCATGGCCGCTGGAGGTCACATGAAGGCTTCCATTAAGAGCCCCCCCAGCCGACCCCACTAAGCAAATACCACTGGGTCTGTTGGTGCGACAGATGCCTAACACCCTCTCTGGCTCATTGAACACACTAAACAGACACGTGTCCCTGGAGGGGTGAGGGGGGGTGAGCCAGTGAGCCAACCCCAGGAAAGCAGAGGTATGGGGGCCAAGTGCTTCCTCCCCCACAAATATTCACTGAAACCATACGGATAAACTGGCCAGAGAAAGATCCAGGGTAATTAAATATTGCCTCAAACCCCTCAGAAATCATTCTGCCACCATATCTGTGCCAGGACCAATGTCAACCCTATACTCACCTCCAGAAGAAGGTCTGAAATTCATGGGAATGGCCTGGTTACGGCAGCCGGACCGAGACACAAAGAGACGAGAGCCCAGGGGGCTGAAGGTCAGATCAGAGCCAGGACAGTAAGCTGGCCCACGTGGTGTCGGCCAGAGGAGGCTAGGCTAACAGCCGGTAAACGGCGGCATTCCCGTGGGTGAGAGCGCACATGGACAGCTAAGGGCGATCGCAGAACCACAGGCCGAGGGCTTGGCGGAAAAGGTAATCATATGACTGACAGGATCCCAGCAGGAAGCAGAAACTCGTGGGGGGGGAGGGGGCATGCCAGTGCTGTTCCTGTCTGTGCCCTTTAAAATTGCACAAAATTCACCAGCGAACTGTGTACCAGGTCTGTCACTAATTACAGTAATTCAGAGCATTTTGCAATATTCTTATTGTCAAAATGCTCTGCACGGAAATATCAAAGACGAGAGTCATGAGGATTGAGATAAACACGTCCACCCAATACACTTCAGCTACAAACTCACCCAACAGCAGGTTTTGCTCAGTGAAGGCTGATATAATTACAGGTAGGTCATTAACCTACCGAAGCCCTCGACCGCTCTAGTCCTCTCCCTCCTGCAGGCACACAGCTTGCCAGACCCACAGGGACTGACCCTAACTCCACTGGGCTGGCTTTCATGTTGCGGATGCATCCATTCTGCTCGCCCAGTTCGGTTTGGAGCAAGCCATGACCGCCCCACTCTGTCAATTCATTTGTGAGGGGGAAAGCAGTTTCAAAATGAACAGCTGCGAATCATTAGTCCAGTGCCAGTAGTCACATGACCCCCAGCATCGTCACATGACCTCTGACATAGCTTTCTGTCTGTCAAGTCCTGAAAGATCTCGTTGGGAAAAGGCCACCTTTACCGAAATGTCATGTTTAGCAAAGGTCAAAGGCCAGAACAGGCAAAGTCAGGGCTCAAGGATGAACGTTATGGGTAAACATTGATTTATTTATTTTTTTGTTATTGCAGGACATTTCAGCCACGGGCCTGTATAATGGAAATAAACAACCTTAATTCAAAGACTGTTTGGTTGTTATCAGCCTTCAGATTTGCTAGAACGTCGTGCAAGTCCTGGGGGATAGCGGAAACAGCACTGCGAAAACCTTCTGATACCTGCCTAACGTATTAATCAAGAATGAACCAAGCAAGAACAATTAATTACCCCATCTGGGTGATGGATGACTATTCCCAGCAAGGTGAGCTGAGTAACAGGTGCTGTACTGTTCATTAAAATCACTTCCGCCTGGTGTGAGCAGCAGTAGGCTTTACATGCGCAGGCGCCAGCCTTGATCCCCCCCCCCCCACTGCGTCTGCACCAAACCGCCCCCCAAAGGTCCACAGAGCCGCAGCGGTCACCAGGAGGGACTCTGTGTGGGTCCGTCACTAGAAAGATGGTCCCGTGAGAAGTGAGGCATCATGGGTAATTGCGGGCCCCTCCCACCATCCAATCTCGTTCCCATCATGAATCAGGAGGTTCGCCCCCAAACGATGAGGACAGACATAGGGCCGTCTGCAGCTGCGCTCACCGCCAGCTTCACACCCCCGACCGCCGAGAAGCAGCCAGGCAGACATGCCATTGAAAACCCGAAAATGCTGTCCCACAATCCTCTGCTTTGTCCCGTCATTCAAGAATAACACATCTATCCATCACTACAAAGTCGCAATCGAACCCCAACCCATCAACACATCCATACAGGCAAACTGCAGCCCCATCCATATTCATTCTGTTCTGCGTTTCCAATACCAGGCCTTTATGAATGACACATTCACCAAATAACTTTAAAGTCGTACGGTGCACAGAACTCTGAACAGAAATCAGGCTTCCCAAATTCTGCTCACAATCAGCTCTGGCTGCGGCTCGCCGATAAACTTTATGAATTATACGGCTCACCCTGGAGACTCACGCGCGGTCCCGTTCCTTCTCAGACATAAACAATTAACACAGACTTCAGGAGCGATTTTTCAGGCAGCCATCCAGGCTCTGTGCTCTGTTTCCATGGCGCCGGGCCATCAGCCAACCGAAACAGAGCACTCGGTTGGAAGGCAATATAAAAACTCCCAGAAGCCCCTCTGCCCATCCTTTGATGACACGGCACCTGCACAGCCAGCCGCACTGTCTGTGACTCACCCTGAAGACTGGCCCCTTTCCCTCGCCTGCCCCTTCCCAGTTCCTGGGACCAGAAATCTCGTTCCCCAGGACCGACTCCTCTTGATGAAGGTGCTTCTCCTACATGGCTTTCTGTAACGTCATCAACCAGAACCGATTCCAGGATATTGGCATAAGAGGGGCCAGTATTCATGCAGTGGGGCCAACCATATCATTAGCCAGGGGGCACTCCTGGGACCAATCAGCTTTCAGCTGGGGCCAGTGCCCCCTGCAGCCGCGCCCCTGTATACGCCCGTCATCAACACCCCACGCTACACATAAGGAGTTGAGCGATATGGCAAAATATTTTATCACGATAGTGGATATTGCTAATTATCATAACGTATTTCAAGTCATATATTCATTTCAAGGCTCTTTTTTTGCTTAAAAATCCCTTTAAACAGATTCAGAACATGAAAAATGGTAGCAAAATGAATGTATTGTAGGCTGAAATCTAATTTTATCCATTGTTTATCCACATCATCTCCTTTTTTAAAAGACGTTGTGGCTGCTGAGCTGTCGCTTCCTTCACCGACACTCGAAGTTTCCTCTCAGGGCGTCTTTATTTCTTCCAAGCTATTACCAAAACAGTAGCATGCGGCATGCTCCACTAACTCAGCCGACCTTACTGTGCATTTTCTTGGGCAAAAAGTTTCCAGTCTTAAACTACGATATGATTGGTTGGCAGGGCTGAATGAAGACTTTTAGAAACACTGAGGTCCAACCCAATCACCCCCCCCCACAACTGCCACCACCACCATGGAATATAAAAAAGGCTAAAATGATCACGAAATATCACAGTTTATAAAAAAAACAATTTCTGAAGCGGATGTGTTACAGGATCAGAAGATGATTTATACTTGATAGCATCTAATAAAAAAATCAGCATAGTGTATTATTATTCTACAGTTAGACTTGGTGTTTGTCTTGTCATTAAACTGAAAACACTGTTCCCCCTGTAATCACCTCAAAAATTAAATCTTAGCGGTAATGATGATAATTGAGTTGCATCACGTTGGTTTTTGATTGTGATAAACAGCAGTGGGACATCATGCCAACTCCATCCTGCAGTCCTGGACATGGAGGCGTCTCCTCCATCACCTTCTCTGTTTGTTCTACACCCAAAGGTGAGCTGGGTCTGCCTCAGTCTTTTCTTTTTCTCAAGAAAAAATCATAATGCTAAATCATAAATCACGTACGCGGATATTTATGCTTAATCAATACACACATATTGTATACTTGGAAGTGAGGGAATTGGGTTTGTTTAGTAGAGGGAACATTATCCCATTGTTTTTAGAAGTATAATAGCCATCCCAATTGTATTGTTTGTCATAAAATTTAGAATTTAAAATTTTATACCTACCTACCTTTCAGCTTTTTAACACAATTTCTATTATATTAGTGCTCGTGAATGCATCACTGAAAACAAAAATGTTCCCAGATCTACTGCTAATATTCTTAGCTATAACTAGATTGAATGAAATAAACCATACAGGTATCTTTTTTCGTGGTGTAGGTTTCAGAAAGAGCGATTGATCTTGAATGTTTTCCACAAGAAATCCACTAGACCAAAGTGTGCGATGAACTGAGGCTGCTTGACTGTGCTGCTCCATTCCTTTAAGTATCGGCGCTAAACAAACTGAGTCACATGGCTCCAGGACCGATTGTTTATTGTCGTAGCCTTGGTAACAAACCAAAGAAGTAGAGATTTTGTAGTGACAACACAGTAAATCGGGTCACTGTGATCAGATGTGGAAGACAAAGACGGTATTTTTGCGTTCATTGTAAAATCTTTGCTGAACTAAAGTAAAGCCAGTTATAAGCCATTTTACGACTTTGACCAAAATACAGGGGTTCCAACCTTGGGACCTCAATGGGCCAAACTGCTATTTTGGTTGGAATTGTGTTTGTCTGTGATGTCAGTCATAAGCTGATGTGTATTATCAAGCAACAGTTTATTGAAGTTTCTCGTTTCCTTATTGTTTAAAATTTGTATATAACGATAAGTTGATATCCTTTATGTTGCCCATCTCTACCTATATGTCTGCCCATGTCAACACCGTGTGCAATGAAACACGTCCTGAGCTACTACTGTCCAGGGCCCTCGAACCTGCAACCTCCTCCCAGCCATAAGAGCAATCCACTCTCAGACACGCTGCCTGAGGTTCGGAGAGAGCTCATTTTGCATCCTGCCCTCCTGAAATGCCGAACAGGCACACACATGGGGGAATGGACATCAGCTGATTACCGCTGCACCATCCTGCTGACCTGAGAAGAAATGTATATGGAGAAATAGGGCAGACATAGGAGGTGAGCGAGTGGTGGGAGGCAAGAGAGATATGAGAAGCCCAAACAAGCAAGCCTGCATTACAACACGACAGTAAAGAGCCCAGCAAACCGAAATAAACACAGTATTACGGTGTAATTAACCCCCCGCCCCCTCCAGCACTTCACACACAGAATACAGCCAGAGGCGTCTGTGATGGCTTCAGGACAGGAAATGAATAAAGAAGGCAAATCACATGACTCATCACATGACTCCTAAGCAGGAAGTTGCCTAACTTCCTGCTTAGGAGTCATGTGATGAGTCCTGTGGAGAAGCTGCACTGCTGTCCAGTGTAGCATGGCTGGAGGATGATAGAGTGTTAAGGTGCTTTAGTTTGATTTGCTTCATTTAGAGGACAGTTAAGGCTGCTTTTTCATAGTTGCGTTAAAGACCGACGGTCTTTCCGTGCTATAGCATCTCACACCCTCTGCCTCTCTGCAATCCGTTCCAAGCGGTTTTGATGGCCAACGTCGCACCCAAGACTCGGGCTGGCAGCCAGATGCTCATCATCACACAGCGACGTGTGGCCGGCTTTGGACGGCGCCTGCCGAAAGCTGTCAGGGAGACGGTGAAAGTTTGCGAAAAGAAGATCGGAGAGTCACGTCCTTAACTATGAATACTGTAAATATTTACTGAGAAATCAACCAGGAAGCAGAGTATCACGCCCTTAACGATGAATACTGCAAATAGTTACGATTTCCCTGTATTGGTGAGACGTACCAGTGTGGAGAGGATCCATGTCTTTTTTAAAAGGCATATCATGGTCCATGATATACCACACAGGATCTGACCATGTGTGTCACATGATCCCTGCATCACCTGACATTACATTGCCCTATCTCCCATTCTCATGACGCAGGAGGTGAGGCAGATAAGTACAGTTCGACTCCCAGATCTTGGGATCATTCGGAAATCCATGCAAACATTCTATACCGTGTCACGCGTGACTGTCACAGGCCTGCAGGGGGCGCATTTAACCGATTCTGCCTAGGTGGTGGGTAGTATGTGGTCCTCATGCAGGCAGAGAATCTCCCTAAAAACACGGTCTGTGTGCATTAATATACTGCAGATGCCGTGTTTAATATTCCTAATGCATCTGCCGTTTGTGTGGGTCTCTTACGGGGGGGATATAAAAATAGCCCCACAGCTGCTGTCTCAGTGAGCTGCCTGGCAAGCCCCCACCATACATTAATAACCACAAAATAGAGATGTCACCATCGGCCCAGCCCAGGGGGGGGGGGGGGGGGGGCTCTCTGCAGGGCGTAATTCTGGCCCCCTCCCTGCGCATGCTTATTTATTAATGAAGGAATCCCCCGCCCCAATCAGAGGGGGGCA